>JAKSZU010000003.1:133645590-133968090 GCA_026018925.1 Tupaia tana
AGTGCACGCAGGCGTCCACGTCCTGGGGAGTTGGGGGTGGGGAAGAGGGGATTATGGTGAGACCAGAAGACCCTGCGGAGGGTGCTCCCCTGTATCTCTCTCTCTCTCTCTCTCTCTCTCTCACACACACACACACACACAGCCAAGTGCTCTCTAGCATACAAAAAAGTTCATGGCAATGGAATCAAAGCACATATTTATTTGGGTGCAAGTTTTTTGAACTTCATACCTAGATTTTCATAATATACATTTTGCATGACATTTTATTTCTTTTGTTTTGTTTTTAAGGTTTTTGCCATAGGGCACCTGCACTGGCTGGAGAGAGACAAAGGGAGAGAAAGTGAGAAATCACCCCCAAGGGGAGGTGGCTGCCTCACAGCCTTTTCTCCTTCACTCTCCTCTCAGAATTTTGGGCGCATACACATGTGCCCAGTGTGATGTTCAAGCTGCCAGGTTTGGGACTCAAACCGTGGTCGACCACGTGGGATCCAGCACCTTAACCACCACACCACCTGCTGGCTCCCCACGGACGTTTTGAAGACTTCTTATATGTTGCATTACAGAGTCGAAGGATTTGCTGGTGTGCGTAAGGGCCCTGACGGAGGTGGTCCTGGATTACCCAGCGGGGAGCAGGGCCATCATCTGGGTCCTTGTACGAGGGAGACAGCAGGGCCGGGAGGGGCTGTGACGGCCGGAGCAGAGGTCCGAGTGAGGCATTCTGGCAGAGCGCTCCGAGCAAGGCACATGGTGGCCTTCGAAGCAGGAAAAGGCCAGGAGCCCTTCTCCTCCAGAGCCTGCCAAGACACACAGCCCTGCTGGCCCCTTGATTCTAGCCCTGGTGATCTTCCATGGACCTTTTTCTTTTTCTTTTTCTTAAGAGAGACTTTTGCTATAGGGCATGTGCATTTACCAGAGAGACAGAGAGAAAGTGAGAATTCACCCTCCGGGGGGATGTCCACACCACAGTCCCTTCTCCTTTACTCTCCTCAGGATTTTGGGCATACACACACATGTGCCAGGCCTCAGGGTGTAGGGCTTGAACTCTGGTCAGCCACGTGGGAGACTGGAGCCCCAACCACTATGCCACCTGCTGGCCCTCCTTCACTAGGACTGTGAGGCGGTGGATTTGTGCTGCTTTACACCATTACCTCTGTGGTCATTTGTCACATCAGTGCTAGGAGGAGGGGGGTCACCACGGGGAGGCCTACTCAGGGCAGTGGACTTTGGGGACGCCGGCCATAACCTCTTTCTTCATTTTGGTGATGGTAAAATGGATGTTTATTTTATAAGGATTTGTTCTGGGCTAGATTGAAGGAGTTCCTGTTCATACAAGGAGTCTTCAAAAATTTCATTGAAAAGCCATATTAGAAAAAACTATGCGTACAGGACCAGCAGTTAGCATAATGGCTATGTCACTGGACTCCCATGTACTCAACTGTGGTTTGAGTCCCAGACCCGGTGGCTTAAACTCATGCCGGGCACATGTTAAGTGCGTGCCCAAGATCCCGAGAGGAGAATGGGGGGTGATTTCTTGCTTTCTGTCTCTCTGTCTCTGTCTTTCTGTTGAACACACGTGTCCTATAGCAAAAATCTCTCCAAAAAAAAAAAAAGAGAGAGGAAAAACTAAGCATGGATTTCTATTTTGGGCTCCCCCAAGTAGATTTGTATTTTAATTCCAATTTTTCCACAAGCTTTCAGAAGTCTACTCACTTTTTTCTTCATCTAAGTTATAGTTCACAATTTTAAAAAGTTTTGATGATTTTTTTTTAATAATTTGAAAAAAGTTGGGACCTAGCAGGAAATATATGCAGCCCTCGAATGAGGTCATCAGGAAAGTTTTAGGCGGGGACATTTACAAAGCTGTGGCCAAGGGTGAGGGAAAGCAAGAAAGGCCGATACTGGAGCCCGAGTTAGCAAGAGAGGGGAGAGGTCACCACTGCTGGGCAGACCTGCAGGGACAAAAGGAAGGGCCTGAGGAGCAGCCCGGGCCTGAGGAGCAGCCCGTGGCAGTGCAGGGACCCAGCGGTGGGTGGTGACCTCCAGTCTCCTGTGGGTTGTCCCCACTGAGCCCACCCAGAAACCAGTAAGGGGCCTGGGAGGTGCCATCCAGAGAGCCAGCCCATGGACACAGAGCAGGGGGAAGGTCAGAAAGGAGAGCTTGGAAGGGGCTGGTGAAAAATATCTTCACTGCCATCCCCTCTTGTTCTTCGCTGAGGTAACAACATGGTCTCCATGGAGGGGACACATCTCACCAGGGGTTGAATCACTGAGGGTGATGTCGATGGAGCCATCTGCTCATGTGAAACCTAAAATTGTAGCCCTAACAGTGCGATCTTGTCAGGTACAGGTAGCAGGGTGGCCAGAAGGATGGTAAGACAACAATACACACAAATATGTTTATGGCTGTCTTCTATACTGGAAGGCATACCAGACTTCTTTTTTAATTTTTAAAATTATTCTTGCCAGAGGGCAAATGCGCTTTCCAGAGAGAGACAGAAAGATAGGCAGAGAGAGGGAGAGGGAAATATCACTTCCCAAAGGCCACAGTCCCTTCTCCCTCTCCCCATCTGGTCAAGGTTGGGTCATGTAATCACATGTGCCTGGCTGCTGCGGCTGGGACTCACCCCGGGTCCGCTATGTGGAATCCGGGCTGACCTTCATCACTAGGGGGCAGGGTCGGCCTCACAGCCAATTGCTCCTACTCTGCTGCTCTGACTGACAGGCCTCAGCTGGATGAGGGTCTTTGGTGTGTGGTGGAGACCCAAGACCTCACTCTGGACATATCTGAGTCCTCGATAGCCTTGACTTCCCCGCAGGGTTCGCTGGGCGAGGCCTGCTGAGTGAGAAGTTGCTGAGCCGCTGGCAGGCCGTGTACAGCAATAACCCGAACGCCCCTGGGAATTACACTGACCACACACCTCAGTCCCGCAATCCTCTCTAGGCCTTTTTGTTTAGCAGAAGGAGGAGCCCCGTGTGGCCTGGGGCCAGTCCCAGCCTCTAAGTAATGGTTCTGTGTTTCCTGATGACAGAGTCCCCTCCTGGGCTTTAGGACTTCAAGTCCTAGCTTTGAAGTGACAGCTCTATTCCCTGGACCTAACCTACTCGACTCCAGGACTTCCAAGATCACAAGACGAGAAGCAAAAATTCCTCCAATTGATATTTCTTTTCCTTTTCTTTTTAGGTTTTTGCTATAGGGCATATACACTCGCAAGAGAGAGAGACAGAGAGAGAGACAGAGAGAAATCACCCCCAGGGGGGCCATGCTGCAATCCCTTCTCCATTATCTTCTTGGGATTCTGGCCATAGACACACACACACACACACACACACACACACACACCAGCGTAAATCACAAGCCACCAGGTCTGGGAGTCAAACCGTGGTCAGCCATGTGAGAATCCAGTGCCTTAGCCATTATGCCACTTGCTGGCCCCCTCCAATTGATTTTTAGGTGTAATATGAGAGCAATTCAAAAGGTTTGTGGAAAAATCAAAGTGTAAGTTTATTTTGGTGCAAAAAATGTTGAAATCCACATATAATTTTTTTATAGCCCACATTTTCTATTAACTTTTTGAAGACACACACACACACACACACACACACTCAGGGACACTGCCACTTTACCTTTGATTCCTACATCCATGTGTCTGGCTGGGGAGGCAGTACCAAATATTGGCCATCAGTTCGCAGCCTATGCTGAGCCCTGTGGGGCAGCTCCAGCCAGTCCAAAGGCAATGCCTCCCATCTGCTGCCATAACGGAGCCCCCGACGGACCATTCTGCTGTTCTCTTACCACTCCTTGGTGGTGGAGGGGTAGTACATTTCACCAACTTCCATCGTCATTGACTCTGTCTCCTGGTTGGCGTCAATGTTTGAAGGGCTATTATGGCGGTGAATAAGAGTTCTTGAAGCTGGGCCCAGCCATTGTGGCACAGCAGTAACACAGCACCCTGCAAGGCTGGAAGCCATAGGGCCAGCCACGGGCTTGGATCCTCTGGTCAGCCTGAAAATACACCAGCATATTGGTGCCCAGATCTCTTTCTGTCTCTCTGTCTCTGACTTTCTTTCACTCTCACATGCACACATGTGCCATCACTAAATAAAAACAAAAGCAACAAAAAAAGAATTCTTGAAGCCCACAATCCATGAGTATGGCAGAGCACTGAGGACAGGAAAAGCAAATCCATATCCACATACGACTTCTTTCTCTTTTTTCTTTTTTTAAAGTTTGCCAGAGGGTATGTGTCACCAGAAAGAAAGAGAGAGGAGAGAGAGAGAGAAAGAGAGAAAACATCCCTCAATGCAGCACCTAATCCATTCTCCTCCATTTTGCTGTACTATTGGGATCTGGGGCACACACACATGGCTAGCATGTTTTTTCGAGCTTCCTGGGCCAGGACTTGAATGTCTCTGGTGACAATGTACCTGGAATTTGGATGACTTCTCACTTGGTGAACATTCCAAGAGCTCATCCACGTCTCTCTATGAGTAACTTGCCACCAGTTCTCCTGCTGTGTTTTTTCCCAGATCCGGTATCAGCAGATCATCCTGGAAGTCGCTGGTCATGAATCAGTGGAGATCAGATCCCTTCTCCCAAACGACCTGATGTACACCTTAAATTTTGCTCCTAAGAGGATTTCCTTCATCATGCTTTTAGCCAGAGTCAGAGAAAGAGATGAACCCACAGAAGCAGAGGTCAGGTGAGGTCAGTCCTGGGAAAGGGCAAGGAGCAGATTCTCCCCTAAAATCTAATGCCAAGTTTGAGGTCTTGAAGGTTTACCCCTGTGTTTTCTTCTAGGAGTTTTATCTTATTTTTTAAGAATTATTTTATCTAACTTTATTTATTTATTTATTTATTTATTTATTTATTTATTTATTTGACTAGAGAGGGAAAGAGTGAGCGAGAGAGAGAGAGGGAAAGCGAGAAAGCAAGTCCCAGGTCTGGGACTTGAACCATGGTCGGCCATGTGGGAGTCTGGCACTCCCAACCACCACATCACCTACCGGCCCCTTATTTCTTGTATTTAGGCCATTGATCCTTTGTGAATTGATGTTTGTATATAGTGTGAGCGAGGGGGTCCAACTTCATTCCCTAAATGCGGAAATCCAGTTGTCCCAACACCACATGTTGAAGAGACTGTTCTTTTCCCATTGAGCGGACTTGGAACTCTTAACAAAAATCGATGGGTCATGCATGTCTCAGTATAGTTCTGGACTCTCAGTTCTAGTCATTGGTCTATGTGCCAATCCTTGTGCTGGTAATAAAACCTGTTCTGAGTACTATAGCTTTATAGTGAGTTTTGAAATCAGTAACCATGAGTTTGCCAACTTTGTCCATTTCTTGTTCAAGATTATTGTACCTACTTTGGGTCCCTTACAATTAGATATGAATCTGAGGTGTGGCTATTTCATTTTGCCAAGATTGTTGAGATTTTGATAAGGATTGTATTAAATCTCTATATTGCTCTGGGGAGTATTGTCACCTTAATGATATTAAGTCTTCCTAACCAAAACATGGGGTGTCTTTCATTGAGATCTTCTGAGCAGCGTAAGGGCAGACTGTGAGAAACACTGAAATGTGCCAGCTCCTTCGAGCAGCACCCCTTCGAGTAGCACCTCAACTTCTTCAGGGTCCACTGCAATTTAATAGCCACCTTGCCTGAGGTGAGCAGCCCATCTCTGGTGACAGGAGGGAGAGGATGAAGGCACAGCTATGTTGTGGTTCTGGTGAGCAGCATAAAAGCTACCTCCTCCTGGAGCAAACGACTAAGGATGGAGCCTTTATATCTTCGAATCCACATCTTAGTATTCCTTAAGTTGGCCTCTTTCCCTTCCCACTGACACTGCGTTAGTTAAATACCCTGGACTTTAGCACCGCATCCTAACTGGCGTCACCATCTCCACTCTCGTCCATGTTTAATTCATGTTCTGACTGCAGCCCAGCGATCTTTCTGAGGACCTCCGCAGGCAGGATGCCTTTGTGATATCCCACTGCCGTGCTGCCCTTTCTGGTAGACCGCATAGGCTCCCTTGCATTGAATTAGCTTGAGAGGAGGCTGCAAATGCCTGGCAAAAAAAGGCCTATCTGCTCAGGTTCGCCTGACAAATGAGATGTTTTAAGTCCAGGGCAGGAACATATTCTTACAAATCTGGCTGGTGCAAGAAAGACAAGTTCATTTTTTAGTTCCTTTTGTCTCTAAAGCATTTCTTTTCATGTCAAGAGCCATGCATAGAGTCCTAAGGGTGTAGTGTGCGGAGGACAGGGTGGCAGACACAAGACTTCCCACGGAGAAGACCAAGGAGAGCCCTCTGGAGTTGAAAGGAGGAACTGCAGGACAGAGGGCAGGGCAGGGCTCAGATATGAGGATGCCGATTTGGCAGGGCTTGATCACCCACACCTACACCTCCCCTCACCTGAAGCTTCTAGATAGTTTGGAGGTCACCACAGGGCAGGGAGGGTTTCGTCTCCAGCCCTTGGGCACAACGTTGTAAACTGCTAAACCTGCCCTTCCTTCCTCCGTGTGTGTCATCTGCTGCTCTGAGTGTGAGCGGGACCTGTGCCAACAGCTGACACTCCAGACTGATCAAGAAGGAAGCCTAGAGAAGCAATCTTGGGACCCGTGAGAGGCAAGCTTCTCGAAGGTGACACTCCCCTCTCAGACATGAACAGCACATAATACGCTTGTGGGAATGGGGTTAGAGTCAAAATGGAGTCATTGTGTCAGCTTGTATTCCACCTGACTAAATGGAGCTGCGGAAGGCCGCAGAGGGGGTGGTTCTCACACACGTAGGCCTGGAACAACAACGGTCACCAGGATTCTGCCGGAATCACAAGCTTGCACAAAGACCACTGCACCGGACCCTAGGACTACCTCTGTAAGGGCACCTGCCCGGAGGCTGCCTGTCCAGCCAGTGACCATGATGATGCCAATAATAAAGAGGGGCATCCATCTACCTCACCATCCATCTCAAAATAACTGACGTAAGCCTTTCCCGCGTGTGGCTTTAAGCCTGCATAAAGATGATAAGACCTCGGAATGTATATTCATGACTTCTTAGATCTATGTCTTTTGGGCTGTAACTCTTTTTTTTTTTTAAAGAATTGTTTTATTTAATTTCACTTATTTATTTTAATTTGACCAGAGAAGGACAGAATGAGAGAGAGAGAGAGAGAGAGAGAGAGAGAGAGAGGAAGAAAGCAAGCCGCCAGGTCTAGGACTTGAACCATGGTCGGCCACGTGGGAGTCCAGTGGTCTTAACTACTATGCCACCTGCTGGCCCCTGGGCTGTCACTCTTAAAGCCCCCCCAAAATCTTGTCTTACCAAAGTTTGTGCTCTTTCTTTCAGGTCAACACTTGAGTCTGAGGAGAGGAGCAGCGTGAGCTACGCTGAACACCCAGGATACACTGGGGGGCACTTCCTTCCTAGCTTCAGGGGAAAGGGTGAGGAGTGGGGGGCTTCGGCTGTGGGCTGCATCTGTCCTCTGCTGAGGAGCCACGCTTCCTGTGCTCTGGGCCGAGACACCGGCCAATCGTGGCGTTGCCCAGCCTGCGCTTGGTGATTCTGTCCGAGCCGAAGCTCCGGAAGAGTAAGCACGTGCCTAATCAATGCAAGTACGAGCTCACCTTTGAAAGTCAGATATGCAAGGTTTCCGAGTTGTACCATTTCGCATTATCTATCCTTCGGCTTTCATCCACCAGAATGAATAAATAAGAGTCATCTGAGACCAAAATAATTTTCTGGGCAAAGTGGAATAAATGTGTTAAAATGAAGAAGAAGGAAAAAAAAGCCTTTGAAGATGAAAAGGTTTTCACTGAAGACTGAGCTAGGAGAGACAGAATTTGCCTGTTATTTTCAATGTTTATCATCGGCCTTTTATTATCCAGGTAATGATAGGGGAGTGCAGACACTGCAGAGGGCAAAGAAGGAAGAAAAATGAACAAATGATGCTCATCAATTAGCCCCAAGCAGGCGCTGCCGGGGCCCTGACACCACCCTATGGACACCTTGGCCTCCAATCAGGTCTCCTTGAGGTCCTAATCAAATTCCTTTCTTATGAAAATCAAATTTCTTTTGATAATTCACATCTTCAGAGGGAGCTTGAGAAAGCAATCCACTTACGACTCTAAGTTAGCTGGTGTTAATCCAAATGAAGGAGAATGTCCATTTCATTTCCTCTTTCTGTTTTTAGACGAGGTAGACCTGTCACAGCATGGGGAATGTCCAAAGTGTTGCAGAATGAGGGGGAGAATTTATGATGGAGACACTTCCCTTCTTTTTTTTTTTTTTTTTTTTTTTTTGAGAAGTTTTTGCTATAGGGCGCGTGCGCTCGCCAGACAGACAGAGACAGAGAGACAGAAAGCGAGAAATCACCCCCCAGGGGGAATGGCCATACCGCAATCCCTTCTCCTCCATTCTCCTCTTGGGATCTTGGGCACGCACGCACACGCACCCGGCGTGAGTTTAAGCCACTGGGTCCGGGACTCGAACCGCGGTCGACTACGTGGGAGTCCAGCGACATAGTCATTACGCTAACTGGGGGTCCTGACACTTCCCTTCTGACAACCTGATGTTCCTCCTCTTGGGCTCTCTACCAAGCTCTCTCTGTGTTCATGACAATGGCTTTCTTGGCAGCATTTGTGCACGAATTCATTTTCTGTTTAATTGCATGCACATCTCCTCTTTGTCAAATCAGGGAACTATAACCATGAGTAGAAATGTTATTTCAAAATGGACTATTCAGAGTTTCTCTTCTCTGAACATGGAGGGCGCACTTTTTAATTGGGAAGTAGAACCTTCATTCAGGCACGGACAGGTTAACACATAATTCCGAAGTGGACACGAGGCATCGTCACTACGTCGTCACTCGCGGCCCCCCAGGGGCCCCCCAGCTCCTCTCGGCCCCAACCCATGACATCGGTGGTATCACTTCTTGCTTCTCTGTTGGCTTACTTCCTAAATGTGCTGACAGATGCCAAGTAAAGACATCCTCCTCCCTCTTTCTGACTCTATTTCTGTTTCTTTCTCACATATTATGATCCACTAGATTTTTATTTATTCAGTATTTTATAGTCATTATTCTTTTTGAGGCTCAAATTGTCCCCATTTGGCCAGAAGGTAGTTTCTGGGTCCTTTGGGCCCCCTCTCTTTAGTTTTTCTTTTTTTCCTTTTTCTTTCTTTCTTTCTTTTCTTTTCTTTTTTTTTTTTTTTTAATAGGATGCATGCTTTCACCCAGGAACTCAAGAGAGACAGAGAAATAGAGAGGGAAAGTGAGAAATCAGCCACTGGGTGAATGGTCATACCACAATCTCTTCTCCTCCACTCTCCTCTCAGGATTTTGGGCATGCTTGCACATGCCCCCAGTGTAATTTTCAAGCTACTGGGTGTGGGACTTGAACCATGGAGTCAGCTATGTGGGATCCAACCACCTTAACCTTCACACCACCTACTGGTCCAGTTTTTTTTTTAAATTAACTTCGCTGTAATATTATTTATAGAAAATAAAATGTGTCCATTCCAACTATGGAGTTCAATACATTTTCAGATCTTCGACCTGGCAGCTTGAAAATCCCACTGGGCGTGTGTGTGCACGCTTGCCCAAAATCCTGAGAGGAAAATGGAGGAGGGATTGTGGTGTGGCCATCCCCCCGGGGGGCTAATTTCTCACTTTCCCTCTGTCTCTCTGGCACGTGCACATACCCTATAGCAAAAAATTAAAATAAACGAGCAAACACTCCAGCTAGAAGACGGGCAGAGGATTGGAAGGAAATGTGGCACGTCTTCAGTGGGGAGGGCACACGACTGGCCAAAGCACTTGAAGGCATGCCAGTGTTATCCGCTCCGGGAAGATGCAAACTTCCGCCTCAGTGAGGTGCCACTAGAACTACTGAATGGCTAAAATAGAAATGGTGACCACACCAAGTGCTGGCAAGAATGCTGGGAAGCGGGTCACTTCTACCCTGCCAGTGGGACTATAAAATGACAGCCGCTCTGGGAAAGCGTGGCAGCTCCATACACAGCTCAAACGCAGCTGACACGCAACCCAGCCACTGGGTGTGGGACTTGAACCATGGAGTCAGCTATGTGGGATCCCAGCCCAACTCCCAGACATTTACCGGAGACTCGCTTATAGGAAAATAGGTATGCAGATGCTCATAGCAGCTTTATTCTTCTCAAATTGCAATTAAAAAAAGATAATATATTATAATATCTTTATAAATAATAAAAAAGAGATTATATTATATATATCTTTTACTTATATATGTATCTTTTATTTATATATTATATATAAATTACATTATCCATATATTTTATATATATAAGTTTTATACACACACACACACACACACACACACACAAATATATATAAAGTTTTGCTACAGGGCATGAGCACTTGCTGGAGAGAGACACAGAAAGAGAGATAGAGAGGGAAGGTGAAAAATCACCTCCCAGGGCAATGGCCATGCTTCAATCTCTTCCCCTCCATTCTCCTCTTGAGATCTTGGGCACACATGCATATGTGTTTAACATGTATTTTTAAGCCACCAGATCTGGGATTTGAACCACACAGTTGGGCATATGGGAACCAGTTGTCTTAACCTTCATGCTATCTGGAATAAAAATTATATTTTTAAAAAATTATTTATTTAATTTTATTTATTTTTATAATTTAATTTGCTACAGGACATGTGTGTTTACCAGAGAGAGACAGAGAGAGAGAGAAAGAGAGACAGAGACAGAGACAGAGAGAGAGAGAGAAAGTGAGAAAGCAAGCTGCCAAGACCAGGACTTGAACCATGGTTGTCCATCTGGGAGTCCAGCACCTTAATCATCACACTACCTGCTGGCACCACAGATATTTTAAGTTAGGGGGGAAAAATAGCCATAGTCATCAGGGCTTGCAAAAATAACTCCCCCACCTGAAACAAAACAAGTAGCTAAAAAAAGGTCTTTTATGAAATTCTTTTCAGCTTTGTAGATAATGTAATTCAATAGACAATCAGGTCAGGGAACATTCTCATATGATAAGAAGGTGCATTTTCTATTTAATTTATTAAAATTGCAAGAACATTTCCTAATACCTGCAGTGCCTTGGGAGAGAGGGAAGCAGAGCGAGACTCCTGGTTTAAATGCCGCCTCAGCCAGCGCTCAGCCAGGAGCCCCGTCCCTCCAGGACAGCATCCTGCTGCCTCTTACCACTGAGATGAATTGTCAGGAATTACTTCTCAGCTGCCTTCCTTGCCTGTCTTGTTACCTTTAAAGGTTCTAGATGCTGGTGTTTTTAAACAAAGCTCTCTTATGTGCATATTATCAAAATGCTATTTGAAATCTTGTGCTCACTTGTCTTTGTTAGATTCAAACCCACGGACATATGGGCACGGAGATGAGCGAAAACCCTCCTGTGAAACCCAAATTCCCCCACTCTGTGACATTTGGGTGTCTCCAACTGACACACGGATATTTTCATCATTCTCGCTGCTTGGGGCGTCAAAGATGGGGGGAAGGGCCTCCAACAGACTAGCTGATGTATTCCTTCTTCCAGAAGGGGTGGGTTTTTTTCCTTGGAGTTAGTGCTAAATCGAGGATTTCTGTTCACCTGACCATGTGCCAGACACTGTGCTTAGCATTTTACATGTTGATTAATGTATTTCTGATCGCCATCCAATGACGTAAATATATTGTTCTTCCCACTTTACAGATAAGGAAAGTGAGCAGGGAAAGGCCCATAACCTGCCCAAGATCACACTGATTGGTGGCAGTCAAGATTCAGACCAACATTCATATCTGACCTGAGGAGGCACTACCCCCCTGGGGAACAGACAGAAGACAGACGGACAACGCGTGAGCATCTGAACACCAAGTCAATAAATGGACAACTTGTCCCGTGCAACCAGAAGTGTGTGTAGGATTCCAGTAGCCCAGGAACTCTGTGGCTCCCAGGGCCTGTCTATGGCCTCTGCACATCAGTATCTGGCCCCATTTCTGTCCCAAGATGTTCTTTGTCATGGACACCATGGTTGTGGAATGTGTTACTAGGTGAGAGGCAAGAAACCAGGGTTCTTACGTTGGTGGCACCACCACCTTGCTGTGTGTGCTCAGGTAAGTCAATGGCTTTGTTCTCCATCTGTAAACGAGAGATTTCAGTAAGTGTCATTTCTGATATTCCACAATGCCATGTGTTGGTTTGTCCTAATGGAAGTCTATTGGCAAGACTGCAGCTCTGGAAAGACAATCAGGCACCGGAGCTGTTTGACTGGATCTTCTACTGCTGGCCAGGCCCTCTGTGGGCCCTGGAGCCAGGGTGGAAAGACCAGGGCTGCAGAATCTCTTCCATATACTCCTACAAGGACCTGTTCAGCTCCCAGAGACAGTAAGGCAGCAGGGCTGTTTGTTTGGGTCTTTCACCACTGTTCAGGCCCTCTGCAGGTCTCAGATCCACAGAGAGGGACAGGTTCATCAGGTCTGCACACTGCATGCTATGTGCAACCTTACCTACTACCTTAAAGTAAGCCTCCTCAAGTCAGAACTCAGCCATGTCGGAATTAGAACATTTTGATAACAAGAGAGAAACTGGTGTGGAGATAAAGTATACGTGCATGCATACAGCCTCAGAAATCTACCCCAAGTCCACAGATGAAGTATACACACATGCATACAGCCTCAGAAATCTACCCCAAGTCCACAGATAAAGTATACGCACATGCATACAACCTCAGAAATCTACCCCAAGTCCACAGGGAAAAGGGAGTGCCTTTCCAGATGCCTAGAAAATAAAGCAGAGCCTTAAGAAACAGGAGAAAATTAGCAAGAACACAGCAACTCCTCACTAACTATGGGAAGACACAAGAAATCCCAAAAATGACAGAAAATGAATTCAGACTATTCATCATAACAAAACTCAATGAGATGCAAGAGTAACCAGACGACCAACTTCAGGAAATAAGAAAATCATTCCATCACATGAAGAAGGAATTCCATAAAGAAATAGATACCCTAAAAAAGGATCAAACAGGGTTCAGCAGGTGGGATGTTGGTTAAGGCACTGGACTCCCACATGGCCGACCATAGTTTGAGTCCCAGATGTGACAGCTTGCTTTCTCATTTTCCGTCTCTCTGTCTCTCTCTAGTCAAATTAAATAATACATATATACATAAATAAATAAATACATAAATAAATAAAATTAAAACATAATTTCTTAAAAATTTTTCTAAAAAAAAGGAAAAAAGAATCAAACAGAACATCTGGAGATAAAGAATACAATGCAAGATTTCAAAATCTCCACTGAAAGCATCAATAGCAGATTGGATCATGTAGAAGAAAGAATCGCTAATCTGTAATATGAAGCCTCTGACTTAATCCAAACCACAAAAAAAGAATGAAAACATAACCAAGAAAAATTAGGATAATATGTGGGAAATATTAGATGCCATTAAACACCCAAATACCTGAATAATGGGAATTCCAGAAGGTGGCAGCACCAGTAAAGGCATTAAAAAAAAACTCCTTGCATAAAATACTATCTGAAAACTTTCCAAATCTAAAGAAACATAAAGACATACAAATCCCGGAAGCACAAAAGATACCAAATAGAATTGACTTAAGAAGATTCTCTCCATGGTACATCATAGTCAGACTGATAAGAATCAAAGACAAAGACAAGATTCTAAAAATGGCAAGAGAGGAGTGCTAAGTTATATACAAAGGCTATTCTATCAGGCTAACATCATATCTGTCAACTGAAACGATGAAGGCAAGAAATGAATGGAAAGACATTCAAAATTCTAAAAGGAAGATAATTCCAGCCAAGAATACTATACCCCCAAGACTATCCTTCAAATGGGAATAAGAAATAAAAACATTCTCAGACAAAGAAAAAAAGAAAAAAATTTATGAAAGCTAGGCCAGCTCTTCAAGAAGCACAGCAGGGAGTAGTATATTAGGAAAACCAAAGAGAGACAAATAAAAATAAGAGAACTCAAATAACTAAGAAAATGACAGGGCTAAGTCCACAAATACGGATAACAACATTGAATATTAACAGATTAAATTCTCCAATGAAAAAGACACAGACTGGCTGAGTGAATGAAAACCAGGAGCCCTCTATATGCTGTCTATAAGAAACACACTTCATATATAAAGACATATATATTTATACACACTTAAAATGAAGGGCTGGGAAAAAATGTTCCATGCAAATGTGAATCAAAAAAAGGCTGGAGTTGTGATATTGAGATCAGACAAAAATAGACTTTAAGACAAAACTGTAAGAGACAAAGAAGGACACTATATTGCAGTAAAAGGGCTAACACAGCAAGATGATGCAACACGTATAAGTATCTATGCACCCAACACTGGAGCACCCAAGTATGTGAAAGACAGACTGCTAGATCTACAGGGAGAGACAGACTACAACACGATAATCATTGGGATCTCAACACCCCCCTGTCACCTCTGGAAAGATAATCTAGGCAAAAAAATAAATAAATAAAATAAGAGATACAGGATCTAAACACTATCATAAATCAAATGGACTTGACAGATACCTATAAAACTTCCCACCCAACAACTACAAAACGTACACTTTTTCTCAGCCCCTACATGGAATATTTTCAAAGATTGACCACATGATGGGGCACAAAACAAGACTTTGAAAATTCAAAGATATAGAAATTATATCCAGAAACTTCTCTGACCACAATGGAATTAAACTTGAAATTAAGTGCAGAAAAAAGAAACTAAAAAACACAAACACATGGAAATGAAACAATCGATTCCTAAATGACTTCACAACCACTGAAGAAATTAAGACTGAAATAAAAAGATTCACTGAAGCCAATGATAACAAGCACACAAGTTTTCATAACCTACGGGGTATGGCGAAAGCAGGGAGAGGGAAGTTTGTAGCAATTAGTACTCAAGAAAAAGATGGGAAGGTGGCAAATAAACGACCTAACAATGCACCACAGGAAACTGGAAAAATAATAATAGCAACAACAAAAGCCAGGAGGAAAGAAATAATAAAGATTATAACAGAAAAAAAAAAAAAACAGAGAATAAGTGAACTATACAGAAGTAAATAAACCCAAAAGTTGGTCCTTCAGGAAGATAAAATTGACACACCATTAGCTCCACTAAATAGGAAGAACAGAGAAAGGAACGAGAATCAATCAAATCAGCAATGAAACAGGCAATAATATTACAACAGACATACAGAAATACAGAAGACCATCGGAGACTACTATGACTCACTATACACCAACAAGCAAGAAACCTGGATGAGATGGGCAGATTTCTGGACATATATAATCTATTGAGGTTGAACCAGGAAGACACAGGAAGCCTGAATAGACCAATAACAAGCAATGAGATTGAATCAGTAATAAATAGTCTCCCAACAAAGAAAAGCCCAAGCCCTGACGGCTTCAACTCTGAATTCTGCAAAACCTGTAAAGAAGTATTTGTTAACCTCCATCCTACTCAATCCTCATCCTACCTTCCAAAAGGAAGGAACTCTCCCAACTTCATTGTATGAGGCCTCCATCACCCTCATCCCCCAAACAGACAAGGACATAAACAAAAGAAAGGAAACTACAGATCACTATCCCTGATGAGTACAGATGCAAAAATTCTAAACCAGATACCAGCGAATTGTATCCAATGACATATTAAAAACATTATACACCATGACCAGGTAGGCTTTATTTGAAGGACACAAGGGTGGTTCAACATATGCAAAATAATAAATGTAATATATCATATTAACAGAAGATAAAAACCATATAACCATATCGATCTATGTGGGAAAAGCATTTGAAAATATAACATCCCTTCATAATTAAGACCCTCAGCACAATCAGCATTGAAGGGACATTTCTCAACACAATAAATGCCATATATGAAAAGCCCATAGCTAACATCGTACTAAATGGTGAAAAGCTGCAAACTTTTCCACTAAAAACTGGAACAAGACTAGGCTGCCCACTTTATCCACTCCTTTCCAATATATATTGGAAGTCCTAGCCAATGTGATCAGACAAGAGAATAAAATAAAAGGAATTGAAATAGGGAAGGAAGAAGTAAAATTATCATTTGCAGATAAAAATGATTATATTAATAGGGACCTCAAAAGAATCCATACCAAAAAAACCTCCTGGAATTGATAAATAAATACAGTAAAGTGGCAGGATACAAAATCAACATACAAAAATCTGTTGCATTTCTGTACACCAACAATGAACAGACTGACATAGAATTGAAGAAACGATGCTATTTAAAATAGCTACAAAAACTATAAGCTAACTAGGAACAGACCTATCCAAAGAAGTTAAAAGCCTCTATAAGGAAAACTGAAAAAAATTCAAAAAAGAAATTGAAAATGATACCAAAATGTGGAAAGACATCCCATGTTCCTAGAGTGGAAGAATTAATATAACCAAAATGCCAATTTCATCCAAACTAATTTACAAATTTATTATGACCCCAAATTACCAGAGATATTCTTCACAGAATTAGAAAAAAATAGTCATAAAATATGTCTGGGATCATGAAAGGCCCCATATCATCAAGGCAATACCTCACAAAAAGAATAAAGTAGTTGGCTTCTCACTCTCTGACACCAGAATATATTACAAAGCTGTGATAATCAAAACAACATGGTACTGAAACAAAACAGGCAGGTAGACCAATGGAACAAATTAGAGAACCCAGAAATAAACCCCCAAACATATAGCCAAATAATTTTTGACAAAGGCCACAAGACAATCCGGTGGGGAAAAGGAAATCTCTTTAGCAAATGATGCTGAAAAAACTGGATATCCACCTGCAGAAAAATGAAACTTGATTCCTATCCCTCACCATAACAAAAATCAACTCAAGGTGGATTAAATATCTAAACATAAGACTTCAAACTATAAAACCACTGGTGGAAAACACAGGGAAGCTCTTGGAAACATTGGGGTATGCAATGATTTCTTAAATAAGACCCCAAAGCATAGGCAATAATTCTGAAAATAGACAGTAGGATTACATCAGATTAAAAAGCTTCTGAACAACAAAAGAACAATAGTTTGAGTAAAGAAACAACCTTTGGAGTGGGAGAATATATTTGCAAACTATGCCTCAGATAAAGGACTGATAACCAGAATATACAGAGAACTCAAGCAGTTTACCCACACAAAAAATCGGTCCACTTAAAAGATGGGCAAACGAGCTGAAGACATACAAGGAAGACATATTAACAGCCAAAAAGCATACGAAAACATGCTCAACATCCCTTATTATAAGACAGATGCAAATCAAAACCACAATGAGATACCACCTAACCCCAGTCAGAATGGCTACAATTAAAAAAATAAAGAATAATAAGTGCTGGTGAGGCTGTGCTGAAAAGGGAACTCTCCTACACTGTTGGTGGGAACATAAATTAGTACAGCCACTTTGGAGAACAGAATGGAGGTCTCTCAAAAACCTACAAATAGAACTACTATACGATCTAGCAATTCTACTTCTTGGGGTCTACCCAGAGGATTAGGAATACACTCGGCATTGTTCATAATCACTAAGACATGGAATCAACCTAAATGTCTAAGAACAGATGAATGGATTGAAAAACTATGTACATACACATTTGGAATAGTACTCAGCCATAAAAAAAAAAAAAAAAACAATGAGACCCTGACATTTGATAGAAAGTGGATGAATATGGAAGATTTAATGCTAAGTGAAGAAAGCCAGGCTATGAAGGAGAGGCATTGTATGTCCCCACTTTATATGGACTGAATGCCTGCACTCTGTGGCAGAAATGGAAAGATTGTACGTACAAATGTATGGAGAACAGCCATGTATACTAGAGACAGTGTGGGGAGAGGATGGTCAGTAGGAAGCAGGAGAAAGGGAGGGAATCAAGGCAAAAAAACATTTAACACACAAAAAAAGGAAAACTGTCAATATTAATGTGTATGGTAATATCTTTGACTGGATATGTAGTGTACTCATTCTGGGAAAATTAATTTTGTAAGCTGCAATGATATACAGTGATTGAACAGAAAATAGATAAAAACAATTTTAAAAACATGCACACTGTAAAGATGTACAGCAATGAAATTTAATTAAATGTAAAATGTAAAAAAAAATTAATGTAAATAATAATTGTAAAAAATTTTAATAGGATAAGCACAAAGCCTCAGGTCTCTGCACAGTCCGCTCTGCCTGGTTTTGCATCAGTCAGTTAGTCTGTATATCATAGACATGTATATTTACCTTGACTGCCTGTGTGTTGGTTATTCAACATTTGCTAAGGATAGAAGCCAGTGTTTAGTTAGCTAGCCCTGTCTTCAGATCTGAAGCCAGACTCTGTACAAAGCAGGAATTACAGGGAGTGTGAAAAGATACTTCCAGAAGTTTCCTATATCCCACAGAAAACAGAATTGGAATGTACAGTCAGCATCAATAGTGGCACTTACAGGCAGGGTAGCTCCACCAGCTTTATAAATTGCAGAAGTAATCCTCCTCTGGTTTCAGAGATCGGGGACAGGGCCAGTGCTGCAGGGCAGTAGTTAAGGTAGCCAGATCCCGCATGGCCAGCTGTAGTCCAAGTCCTGGCCTCCGAGACTTGAAAAACACACATTTTTCAAGTGGGGGACCGACAGGTGCCGTGGTGGTTAAGGTGCTGGACACTCCCACATGGCAGACCATGGTTCGAGTCCCGGACCTAGTGGCTTGCTTTCTCACTTTCCTCTCTCTCTCTCTCTCTCTCTCTCTCTCTCTCTCTGTGTGTGTGTGTGTGTATGTGCGTATGTGTGTGTGTGTGTGTGTGTGTGTCTTTCTCTGGTCAAATTAAAATAAATAAAATTGAATAAGATAATTCTTTAAAAAAAAAAAAAGAAAGAAAAACACACACGTGTGCCTAGGGCCCTGATGGGCAAGTGGGTGTAGGAGGGGAGTTGCAGTGTGACCACACGCCGTTGGGTGGTTCTCTCTCTATCTCTCTCTGGGCTGGTGGTGCAGGTACCCTCCAGTGATGGCGGTGCTGTCATCTCAGCTACCAATGGCTTTTCCTGATGTCAACTCAATGCGCTTTGCAATTTCTGGTATAAATACCTGCTTCTTACCTCTACAGGTGACTGGAGTTGGGGGAGGAAGTTAGCGCTCTCCTCGGTTATGGCGGAGGTAGGTAGGCTGGAGGAGAAAGCCCCCCGTCCAGCTGCGTTCCTCCTGCGCGTCCCAGGCTGTGTGGACGTCACCTGCAAGCCCGGGGAGTGGAGCAGGGCTCATGCCTGCCTGAGGAAGGGCACTGGGCAGTCTTTCCGGAGCAGCCCTCTGATGCCCTCTCCCGCTAACCTGCCAGTGAGGGCTATGCTCATTTCAAATGAGCACCAGCACTAGAGAGACAGGGACTGGCGGGACCAGCAGTTGGCGTAATGGCTATGTTGCTGGACTCCCATGTAATCAACCGCGGTTCGCATCCTGGACCCAGTGGCTTAAAACTCACACCGGTGCGTGCCCAAGATCCCAAGAGGAGAACGGAGGAGAAGGGATTGTGGCATGGCCATCCCCCCTGGGGGGTGATTTGTTGCTTTCTGTCTCTCTGTCTCTCTCTGTCTGGTGAGTGCACGTGCCCTATAGCAAAAACCTCTCAAAATAAATAAATAAATAAATAAGTAAATAAATAAATAATAAAAAAAAAAGAAGGAGAGACAGGGACTAGCAGGGACTGCACTGTCTCACATTTGCACCTTGTGCCCAGTTTTCTATCTGGGCAGCTTCGTGTAAACCAGCCTTCCCGATGCGGGCAGGCCCGTGCCGTCCACGTGCTTTCACGCTGAGACCTGGAGGCAGTTGTTGGGCTCAGAGGTAAGTCTGAGTAGATGGGCTACGGGGTAAGTAGTAGGAATTGTTTTAGAAAATAGAAAACTACAATCCATGCCACAGCTGGGGGACCGTGGGGCGTGACCGCCCTCTGAGAGCTGTGGTCCTAGGGCAGCTTCATTTCGTCCACTGCCAAACGTGTGCTGACGTTTCCCTCTGTCAGGAGCTGACTGTGGGTTTGGATCCTGGCACGGGACAACACCCTGGGCGTGTCTGCAGACACTCAGATGCTGATAAGCTGGGGGCCTGGGGGAGGAGTCCGCGGCATGAGGAGACCCCGTGAGGGTGCTTTTCTCTCGCACGCTCTCTCTCGCGTGCAAGGACAGAAGCCGTCTATCTCACACACATGCACACACGCACACAGAAAGCTCGCCCGGGTGCTCCGGAGGGGACAATGATGACCATGGTGGCAAGCACATTTAAAGGGCACTGACAGGTGCCGGGTCCTGTCCTCAGTGCCTGATGCCTGTCACGTTTTCCTTAGGGCCAGCTGACCTCACACCCGGGCCTCACGCAGACTCTTTCGAGGTAGCTGCCTTACTGCTCCCTGTCACCGACGTGATCACGTGAAGGCCGAGAAGTTAGAGCCTGCAGCAGCGTCCCACGGAGGCAGAAGCCCGCCCTGGAGGCCGCCGTCTGCCGGGGCAGGGGCAGTCTGGGGCTGTTGGAGGAAGCCAGGCTGACACTGGCCCGCTGTGACCCGAGCTCAGCAGCAGCAATGAAGAGGGCTGGCCGAGCAGGGAGTGCGAGGCGTTTAGGGGCCAGATGGGAGGAAAGGGGTCTGGACGGAGGGCAGCTTGGGTCCGGTCACACAGGTGGAGAACACAGGTACCCTTCGGGTGGGGCAGGGTGGTGACCGACTCAGTGCCCGCTGTGTCTGAGTGCCTACAGGACATCCGGGCGGAGGTGTCCACGAGGCAGCGAGACCTTGCAGGCCAGTGTCCACTCCGGGAGCACAGGGGAAGCTAGACTCCAGAGGCAGACCAGCGTGTCCCTGGGAAACGTGTGCAGGACAGAAGAAAGCAGGCAGGAACGAGCCTCAGGGCCTGGGGTCGCCCAGGCGGGGTCAGGGCACAGGAGGGTCCCGTAGGGTGGAGCCGCACAGGGCACGGAGAGGGCATGAGGCCAGACTCGACGCACGGCTCACCGGTTGCCCCCGTGAGCGCCCATTCTCGGGGACACCACGGTCAGGGTCGGCCAACAAAGAGGAGCCAGCGTACGCGGGGGGACCATCAGAGGCCGGGGAGGCTGGGGGTGCCAAGGCCAGGAACCGCTGCAGGTGGCAGGGAGCCTCAGAATGAAAGGAGCAGGTGGGGGTGCCGCTGACCTTCCCGGTCACATGTGGCCACCTGAGAGCCGCTCGGTGGGGCAGGACCAGCTGCCCAGGGCGAGGCCCAGTGTGGGGGCTGGGCAGGAGCGGAGGGGGCGGGGCCTGGAGAACAGGTGCAGGAGCTGACGTGCACAGGAGGCGCTCGCTGTCAGCAGAACCGACGCCCGCGCAGAGACGGGGCGGAACAGCTGGCCCGAGCAGCCGCCTGGCTGGGGGAAGTCGGGTCCCGGTGAAAATGAAAATGCTCAATGCTGATTTCTTTTATTATTATTAATTATCACTTCCACCAGGAACAGACAAAGAGACGGCACCTCCAACAGGGCCCTCTCGCTGCCGTGGGCCCTCGGCCGCAGCCAGCCTGGATCCCGGGCATGCAGGCCAGGCACGCTCAGGGTTGCCTCTGGTCCTGAACTGGGAACCTCGGTATGGGGCAGCCTCGCAGAGCACTGTGTCCTACCACTGCACACCTCAGCAGGACCTCGAGGCGGTGTGGCTGGCAGGCTCACAGGCCAATCCAGCAAGTCGTTGTACCTTCAGGAAGTCTTTGGGCAGGAGAGACAAAGCCATGGTGGTGCCCACGGACTCCAAGTTGGTTTGGGAATCTACCCTCAGGACGAAGGAGAGAGAACGCGTCCCTACACTGAGCCATGCACGTGGCTCCCAACGTTGCTGCTTCAAAGCACGCGTGGCTAGCGGTGTGGGAGCCAGTTAAGTGAATTGGGGAATGCACGCCCGACAGACGGAGTGTTAGGGGTCCTGACAGGTGTCATCGTGAGGCGTGTAGCTCACAGAAACACGGCCTTGGCAGGAGCTGGCTGTGAGCTTTGGGGCTGTGCGTACCCCAGCCCCAGCCCTGTGACACACGCTCTACTCCTGCCGGCGAGGGACGGTGCTCAGATTACGGCTGGCTTTTTCTCTCGTTCTTCGGTTTCCAGTGGGTAAACTGGTTTTGAATCTTAAGTGCCAAAGTTCCTGCTAGATCAGGAGCCAAGTCGCCTGTGCTCTTAGCTGTCACCACGCTTGCACAGCACCGTCCCACCGAGCAGTGCGGGCAGTGGGCGCGGCTCTGCGATGCTGGAGTCCTGTGGAGGACCGCGGTTGGGATCCTAGGTCAGCCCCAAACACACTGGGCGCGGGAGCCTGCCCAGGGTCCAGGCGGGCTGGAAAACCAGGGGGAACTGCAGTGTGACGAGAGGCTGTCTCCCTCAGCAAAACAGCTTTTAGAAAAGGTGAAATAGGGCCGGCAGGTGGTGTGCTGGCTGGGGCGCTGGATCCCCCGTGGCCAACTCCACCCGGAGTCCCGGACTCGGTGGCTTGAAAAGCAAGTTGGGTATGTGTGCGTGTGTGCCCAAAACCCTGAGAGGAGAATGGAGAAGGGATGGCGGTGTGGCCATCCCCCCAGGAGGTCATTTTTCACTTTCCCTCCCTTTGTCTCTCTCTCTGGTGAGCATGTGCTTAATGGCAAAGGTAATTTAAAAATAAAAAAGGAAAATAAAGTAAAACGCTGCTGATTCTACCCGTTTGGTACTGTATCAGGTGGTACCAAAGCCTAACGAGACAGGTTTTCTGTGGTGCAGGGCCTTCAGTAGAGTCCCCTGGCACCGAGGCTGAGTGGGTGTGGGCAGTGCTGGGTGCTGCCTGCCCACACAGCCTTGGACATTCTTCAGCCCACAGTGTCCTTGCAAGTGTTTGATAGAAAACACGTTGCTCGAACTTGGTAACAGCATCCCCGCCCAAGTGCACGCCGGGATGGGGATGAGAGGCAGGGCAGACAGGGCTCTTTTTTAATTTTTTTCCTTTTTCTATTCTTTTCTCTTTTTTTTTAATTTTTAGTTTTTGGTACAGGGTGCATGGACTCACAGAGAAAGACAGAGAGAAAGAGGGAAAGCAAGAAAGCACTCTGCAGAGTGGAGGGCCACACCACAGTCCTCCTCTGCCCTCCTCTCCGGGATTTGGGACTGTGCACACACCTGCCCAGCGTTTTTCTCAAGTCACCGGACCCAGGACTCGAACCACGGTCGGCATGTGGGATCCGACTGCCTCAGCCACCACGCCACCACCTGCCCAGAGAGGGCAGTACTTGTCATCTCGAATGCAGCACACGAGCAGGTGGCTTCCTCCTCCAGCCCCTGCTGGAGCCCCCCAGCGTGTTCTCATTTGAACCCCCTCCCCGCTGACCTCGGTCACACCCTGGGCTGCAGTCCTCGGTGGTGGTTTGGAGCCTCAGTCCTCATCACTACTGCTTATTTTGAGTTAAATTCTATGATCTCATTTTTGGTATGCTAACTAGGAAGGAGCTTATTCATGGTTCAAAACTGAATATGCGTTTTGAGATGGCAGCTCTAAGTCAAATATCCGAGGGACAGGGCAGCTCAGGACAGGAGCGGCGGCCACTGGACTCGTGTTTGCAGAACTTCCCTTCGTTAGAAGCAGCTTCTGCTAAGCACCGTAATCGGCTCCTAGTCCTCTCTAACAATTTACCTCTTTCACGGAAAGAAATCAGTGTAATAGGGGAGATAATTATAGGTTCAAACGTGAGCATGAGAAAAATACATCAGAATTTAGAGATTTGTCTGCAATAGATGAATTTTCAAAGATAATGAATGTGCCTGAGGTTTTCAAGAGGCTTTAAAAATGCACACAAATCACCTCCATTCAATCCAGAAAGGGGCAGGAGGCCCATCCTCTTCCTCCTCTTTCAGCTGCTCGGTTGCTTATTCCGTTGTGAGCTACTCCATCTTGTGGTTAAACAGAGTACTGATAGCTAGAAATCCGAGTTTCACATTGAAAACCACTGTATTGATCCTCTAAAAAGTTAGGAACAAACTCTAAGAAATGTAAACCACACAGAAATTATGAATATGCTTTTATTTTTTTAAAGAATTATTTTATTTAACTTCCTCCCTCCCTTTCTTTCTTTTAATTTGACCAGAGAGGAACAAAGAGAGAGGGGGAAAGTGAGAAAAGCAAGCTGTCAGGTCCGGGACCCGAACCGTGGTCTGCCATGTGGGAGTCCAGCGCCCTTAATCACCACGACACCCGCTGGCCCCATAAATATGCTTTTTAAAATTCCAACCACAGGGCCAGCAGGTGCTGGATTCCCACATGGATGCCTGCAGTTTGAATGGCAGACCCAGCAGCTGGAAGAGCACACCAGGCCCATGTGCGTGCGTGCCCAAAATCCCAAGAGGAGAATGGAGAAGGGGTTTCAGCGTGGCATCCCTACCGGGAGGGGATCTTTCACTTTTCCTTCTCTGTCTCTGTCTCTTCCCAGTGACTGCACATGCCCTTATGATAAAAACCTAAAAAAAAATTAAAAAAATCCAGCCATGCATGAAGAAAGAGAAATGCAAAACTTCTCCAAAATCTTATTGTTTGGAGAGACAGACGTACAGACATACATATATTTAAATCTCACCCATAGGCACATAGTACATGCGTACTTTTTTTTCCAATTGCCGGACGGCTTGTGCCAGAGAGAGGGAGACAAATACAGAGGGGGTGGGGAAAAACACTCCCCGTGGGGCGCGTCATGCCGCACCCCTTCTCCATCTCTCCGTCCTCGCCAGTGCGGGCCGGCCCCATACTCTTGTATGTAAGAGAAGCTTCAGCAGGTACCATTCGTCTGTTCTCACTGCTAATCAATCACTGAGTCAGCCCGATTCCGAGTGACCGGTCAGTGTTTGCTCGTGAACAGACTGGACTGAAAACTGAGTGTTGTCACAACGATTAAGGTGATCACAGATTCTTTGGACCTGGGCTTCTTGCGCTGTTAAGAAAGGGGCGGGTGGGGCCTCGAATCTCACACCACCCCAGACCGGGCCTTCCAGGCGCTGTGGCTTACATGGCTCCAGGCGTTTCTGTGGCCTGCCCGGGAGACATGTGGCTTGCAGTCGCTGAGTAAATCCAAGTGCCCTCCACCTGAGCCACGTGGTGACTATTCCTATTCAGAGAAAGCTCTGCACCCTAGGGCAGTGGTTCTCAGAGTGGGGCCCTGGTGGCAGCAGCACAGGAAGTCGTCATAAACGCAGGCTCTCTGGCTGTCCCTGTGCTGTCCCGAACATCCCTGGGTGGGTGTCTGAATGGGCCTGGAGGAGCTTCTGGTGCACGCCTCTGCGCCCATGAAAACTTCCCATCCCTGTTTAGCCACAGGCCTTTCATTCTCTCCTTAATCTTCACAGTGTTCCCTCGAGCCAGTAGCAGGCTGCTGCAGCTCAGCTAGTAACAGGGTGGGTGATACTCTGGACTGATCAGCAGTTACTGGCAGTCCTGACCAAACCCCAAGACGGGGAGACATTTATACATGAGCTAGACGGAGAGCCATAACGGGCGGTTAGCTGGAAATGAGCGGGCAGCCCAAGACGACAGCAGGACATCTATCACATCCGCCGCGGCCCCTCAGGAGTTACGACCAGACCCTCCTGGAGAATGCCTTCCTCCCCCAGGCTGCCGACACCGGGAGGTCATCACCTTCCCTCGCCATCCCCAGTGCACACGCTGAAGTTGACCACTGGGCCAGAGGCAGGTCCGCGTCCTTCCCGCTGGGCAATGAGCCAGGAGGGCAGCCCGTCCAGGCACGGGTGCCACGCCTTCTAAGCCCGAACTGGGCGTGCGCAACTAGTAACTGAGTTCTTCACCCGAGAGAGCAGGAATAAGCCCACAAATTCCAAAGACGCCAGATACTGACAGACCTCCCCCAGCTCTTAGAGTACGTGGGGCACCCAACCCATGCCCAGCACAGCTGTCCTCTGGCAGCTGCCCACCTGCTGCCTTCAGGCATGGGAGTGTTCATTCTTGTTCTATGAGAAATCTTCACTTTCTTATAAAAATGCCCCTTTTCCTACTTTTTTTTTTTTTTTTTTGAGAGTTTTTTTTTTTTTTTTTTTTTTTTTTTTTTTTTTTTTTTTTTTTTTGCTATAGGGCATGTGCGCTTGCCAGAAAGACAGATAGAGACAGAGAGACAGAAAGCGAAAAATCACCCCCCAGGTGGGATGGCCATGCCACAATCCCTTCTCCATTCTCCTCTCGGGATCTTGGGCACGCACGCACACGCGCCCAGCATGAGTTTAAGCCACTGGGTCTGGGACTCGAACTGTGGTCGACTACATGGGAGTCCAGCGACATAGCCATTACACTAACTCCTGGTCCCGCCCCTTTTCCTACTTGCCACGTGTTTACGGTTTTTCACTTTACGTCTCAGGGCAGGTCTCTAAGCATGGAGATCTGGATTTAAAGAACCGAGGATTTTACACAGTGCAGCTCACCTTCCCATCCAGTGACAGAATCGCTTCCATTTGATTTTGGCATCGGCTTTCAAATAAAGCCAACATTGGGACCAGCAGTTGGAGTAATGGCTCTGTATTTCTGGCAAGCGCAAACGCCCTATAGCAAAAACCTCTCCAAAAATAAATAATAAAGCCTGTGCTCAAACCCCGGGACCTGGAGGGTGGATGGCGGTGCAGTGGTAAGTGGCAGAGGTGCACAGACCGACCCACGTGAGAAGGCTCTGAGCTCGCATCTGGAGACTTCCCCGAGTGCTGGGCACACGAATGCCCATATTTGGGCTGGCGGAGCCTCGGAGGAGAGGCAACAGACGTCTGTGTGGGCACCGTGTCTGTCTTGCTCACAGAAGCAATAGAGAAATAAACCTCAGAAAGAAGTGCAGAGTCTGACCCCTTCCCTCGCCTGCACTACAGTCTGGGCCCGGCCACATGGCCCCCTGCTCCCACTCTGGCCCTGCCATTGCCCCCTCACATGGACATGCCAACCTCTGCTCAGGAGGCTCCGCTGACTCCACAGTGATCCCAAGAAAAACCACTTCCTTCGAGTCAAGGCTCTGCAGGCGGCCCCCGGGGCTCCCTGATCTAATCTACTACATCCCGGTCTCTCTGTCACACTTACTTCCTCCTGGTCCTACTGCAGGGCCTTTGACTGGCCCAGCCCTCTGCTGGAGCCCTCTGCCACCAACCCTATGTGTCACCTGCTCCCTTCTGCCTTCATGTCTCTGCTCACACCGCCTTCCCTGAACTCCTGCTTAAGCTGCAACCTGCCACTCCTGTCACACAGGGCGCCCCTCCCTGCTTTATGGCACCTCCTGCCCTGGGGAGCATCAGGTACCTGACTTCGTCGAATGTTCGTTCCAATGGGAATGTGAGCCCCAGGAGGGCCGGGCTGCTCACCTGGTCCCCGAACGTGCTTGGTAAGTACGTGCTGGGTAAATGAAAGAACTAGGTGCTTATTGGGGTACACCCTGACGTGGCAGGGCGCCTGGCTGAGAGGATCCTGCACCCCCACTCTGCGTGAGTCTCAAGCTGTCTGGCCACCTGTGAACAGTGAGGTCACGTGAGACTGGGGTAGGAGATCTGCACCCCATGCTCCAGCCGGTGGTGACCTCAAAACCAGCGGGGTCTTCTCCCCAGCCGAACTGGGATTGGGGATCCCCCAGCACGGAGCTCCAGGCAGCCACTCCCAGCTAACCCACCCATGAGCAAGGCCTAAGACTGGCCAGAGGCGTCATAGAATGTGGCGGGACAGAGACTGCACTGTCGGGTTTGCATCAGGGACAGCTCCCGGCACCTCTGCTGGGCACCAGCCGGTCTCCGCATTCTTTCTGTCTTTGCCGAAATATGAAACCTCCAGTCTCCATTCTCCCGGACAGAAAACTAATAACCACCTGTGTTCTATAAACACCTGCACAGGGGACTTCAAAAAGCTTGTCAAAAATAGGATTAAAGTATGAGTTTAGGGCAAGCCTTGTAGCTTAGAATTTAACAAAGCAAGTCTCCACATGGCCAACCATGGTTCAAATCCCAGCCCCGGCAGCTTGAAAAATACCCTGGTTGTGTGTACATGTGTGGCCCAAATTCCAACAAGGATGGAGGAATGGTAAAAGAATTGCAGTGAGACCATGTACCATTGAGGGTCACTTTCTCCCTCTCCTCTCTCTCTTTCTCTGTCTCCTTCTCTTCTCTGGCATGAACATGTGCCTGCTGGTAATTAAAAAAAAAAAGTCAGTTTATTGTGGTACAAAAAAATGCATGTGTGGGACCAGCAGTTGGCGTAATGGCTATGTTGCTGGACTCCCATGTAGTCGACCGTGGTTCGCGTCCCGGACCCGGTGGCTTAAAACTGACGCCGGGCGCGTGTGCGTGCGTGCCCAAGATCCCGAGAGGATAATGGAGGAGAAGGGATTGTGGCGTGGTCATCCCCCCTGGGGGGTGATTTCTCGCTTTCTATCTCTCTGTCTCTCTCTGTCTGTCTGGCGAGCGCACGCGCCCTATAGCAAAAACCTCTCCAAAAAAAAAAAATGCATGTGTGGCTTTTTTTATCATAATCCGCATTTTCCACGAACTTTTACAAAAGACCCTGGTACCAGTTCCCTGTGGCTGTTGTAACACATGGTCACACCGCGAGCTCAGGGGCTGAAGCCAGCAGGAAGGGATGACCGCACGGTTCCGAGCTGAGTGGGCCCGTGGAGCTCAGTCTCACTGGGCCGTGTTCCCTCCAGGTGGCTCCCAGCACCAAATGGCTGTCTCCAGGCTTCCTAAGGCCTTAATACGGAGACTAGGGATTCGTTTGGCCGGTCAGATTAGCAGTGTAGAATACGAACTTATGGCTCATGTTTAAAGTTGTTGTTGTTTTTTTTGTTTGTTTTTGTTTTTTTTTTACTTTTTCCAATGTAAGGGAAGTAAACTGTCTGACTGCGCTACCAGCAAGTACTGCTCAGAGTCAGCCGAATACTGTAGGCCTCCTCCCGGCCAGCTGCGGTGCTGCGCAGTGGTGCCACTGGTCAGGAGGCTGGTGGCTGCACGGGAGGCCTGGCCTTGGTTCTCAGGCCCACGTGGACACACAGCAAGTGGCGTCTGTAATCCTAGCTAATTAAGAGGACCGGGCAGGAGAGCCACAGGGCAAGAGCTGTCACAAATACCTCTGTGTCTCTCCTTCCTTTTGTTCTCTCTCTCATAAAGACAGAAAAAGAAAAAAAAGAAGTATTTTAGGACCAGACAGAAGCCCAACAGTAATGTGACCCTCTGTGCAGTTGACTCACCCAGAAGGTTCTGGTTCACGCCCCGAGACTCCCCGAACACAGCAGGCAGGTGTGTGCTCGTGAGCCAGGCCTGGAAGAAATTGGGGGTGGACATGTACAAGGACCTGTCTGGGGTGCTGTCTCTCTCTCTCTTGCTCATGAAAGAGATAAATAAATAAACTTTTAAAAACCCTTCGAGGGAACCAGCAGTTAGCGTAATGGCTATGTCGCTGGACTCCCACGTAGTCGACCGCGGTTCGCGTCTCGGACCCGGTGGCTTACAACTCACGCCGGGCGCGTGTGCGTGCATGCCCAAGATCCCGAGAGGAGAATGGAGGAGAAGGGATTGCGGCGTGACCATCCCCCCGGGGGGTGATTTCTCGCTTTCTGTCTCTATGCCTCTCTCTGTCTGTCTGGCGAGCGCACGCGCCCTATAGTGAAAAACCTCTCAAAAAAAAAAAAAAAAAAAAAAAAAACCCTTCGAAGGAGCCAGCAGGTGGTGAGGTGGTTAGAGTGCTGGACTCCCACAAGGTCAACTATGGTTCGAGTCCCGGACTCGGCAGCTTGAGAATCACACTGGGCGTGTGTGCGTGCATGCCCCAAATCCCAGGTCCTCCTGAATAGAGGAGAGACTGTGGTATGGCCATCCCCCTGGGGGTGATTTCTCTCTTTCCTTTTCTCTCTCCCTCTCTGTCTCTCTCTGCCAAGTGCACATGCCCTACGGGAAAAACCTTTAAAAAAAAAGAAAGTAAAAAATCTTTGATAAAGAATCATCTAAATGCCTTTAGCACTGGAAGATGGGAAACTGCCACATACTACGGGTATGAAATGGAAAAAGCCCACCTCTCACCCCCGGGCCACTCTGCATCACCCCTGGCCCCAGCCTCACAAGCCTGCACGTAACGAGTGTGCAGAGGTACACGCCCTGCACAGACGACATCGTGGGTCCTGCTCTGTGGAGAGCCAGGCTTACCCGCGTGGGCCAGCCAGGGAGTGTGGGATGGCTTACTGCAGGTCCCCCATCTGCCGCACCTCTGAGACCCAAGATCTCCACCAACAAGCGGGAGGCTTTGGAGGGGCAGCGTGTGGAGTCAGGGCCAGGCAGCGGGGTGGGCCGTTCCTTTGCCCCGCACCCCTCCCTGCAGGCCCACACACAAGAGGTGAGCTGCGTGCATGGGAGAGGCCGGAGGGCGAGCCCTGGGGTGCAGCGCCCTCTGGCGGTTAGAAACACCCCTCACATCCTTTACCATGATCCCGGGCTTCCCTCTAGGGAGGTCAGGTGCAAAGATCAGAGGGGATCCTCTCTGCATTTTACACACGAGTGTTTTTCTTTTCTTTTTCTTTTCTTTTTTTTTGGAGAGATTTTCACTATAGGGAGCATGCACTCGCCAGACAGAGAGAGACATAGAGACAGAAAGCGAGAAATCACCCCCGGGGGGATGGTCACGCCGCAATCCCTTCTCCTCTATTCTCCTCTCGGGATCCTGGGCACACACGCACACGCGCCCAGTGTGAGTTTTAAGCCACCAGGTCCGGGACTCGAACCGTGGTCGACTACATGGGAGTCCAGCGACATAGCCATTACGCTAACTGCTGGTTCCCACACACGAGTGTTTTAAAGGCAGGAGCAAGATAATCATGCATTAAAAACGTGATAACATTTTGAATATTCCATCATAGGACTAAACTGATCAGGAACAGTCAACCCCGGGCCACACAGACCACCCCACCAGCACACAGAGCCTCAGTGTGCCGTGGCCCCAGACGTGGCTGCTCAGAGCTGCTTGTAGACGCTGTTTCTGAGCTAGATGCCTTTGCTTTCATCCGATCCGTTCTCCCCACATGGCTTACTGGGACTGAGACCCACCTTGTTCTGAAAGCAGGCAGAGGTGTGGACGGTGCACACATGGCCCCCAGCGTGGGTGGTCCTGCATAGAAGCCTCAGCTGCCTCACCCTGGGCAGTGCCATGCGCAGGGAAGGGAGACACCACCACGCAGAACTGCCCAAGATAGGACATCAACACAATCCCAAGTCGGCCAAGCCAGCCAGGGGACCGGAGCGCTCTGAGATGCTGGGGCCACATGGTGAGGGCCCCAGCTGGCACCGGAGGTCTCCCCGTGCACAGCCGTGATCTGGCTGTCTGGGACTGGGGAGGGGCTGTTGTGTCAAGGCCCTGCTGGGCTGTCTCTCTCTCTTTCTCTCTGTCTCCGTCTCTCATAGAAGAAAGAAATTTTTACAAGTCAGAAAAAGAGCAGGACCAGCCCTGTAGCCTGGTAGTTGAGGGAGCTGGATCAGCCAGGCAAAGCAGGCAGGTGGGGCCCTGTTCATGGTGGGCCACGGTTAGAATCCAGCCCAGCACCTTGAAAAGCATACCCAGGTGCACATGTGTGCTGCCCCAAACCTGGGCTCCCTGATCAGGGCATGCGTCCTATGGCAGGAGGAGGAGGGAGAAGAAGAAGGAAGGAGGAGGAGGAGGAGGAGGAAGAAGAGGAGGAGGACAAGCAGCAGGAAGGAGGAGGAGGAGGAAGAGGAGGAGGAGGAAGAGGAGGAGGAGGAGAAGCAGCAGGAAGGAGGAGGAAGAGGAAGAGGAGGAGGAGGAAGAGGAGGAGGAGGAGAAGCAGCAGGAAGGAGGAGGAGGAGGAAGAGGAGGAGGAGGAAGAGGAGGAGGAGGAGAAGCAGCAGGAAGGAGGAGGAGGAAGAGGAGGAGGAGGAAGAGGAGGAGGAAGAGGAGGAGGAGGAGAAGCAGCAGGAAGGAGGAGGAGGAAGAGGAGAGGAGGAGGAGGAAGAGGAGGAGGAGGAGGAAGAGGAGGAGGAGGAGAAGCAGCAGGAAGGAGGAGGAGGAGGAGGAGGAGGAGGAGGAGGAAGAGGAGGAGGAGGAGGAGGAGGAAGAGGAGGAGGAGGAGGAGAAGGAGGAGGAGGAGAGAGAGCGAGACGGGTAAGCTGACTGCAAGTGCCAGCACCGCGGCCTGAGTGCCCGCTGCATTCCTGGCTCCCTTTCTCTTGGGGGTGTTTGGACCGTTTCAGGCCATGTCTGCAGCAGCTGTTTGCTGGGGCCTGTCCTGAGGCAGAGTCTCTGGTGTTCCACCCAAGCCCTCAGTGGTGCCCAGGACCCTGGAGAGCAGGGACTCCGTCTCCATTTCTCAGACGGGGAGGCAGAGGCTTGGGAGGACGTGGAGCGCCATTGTGGTGAGGACGGCTCTGGGGGGTCAGTCACTTGCGACCTGCCAGGTGAGCCCGGACCTCCCACCCCTCGGTCCCTCCTGGGCCCCGTCATCCTGCTCCCGCAGAGCTGGCCCCCCGCAGCCTGGTTAACTGCCTCGGCCGCGTTCTGTGTGTCCCTGTGCGGCTCCGACGACACGCTCCCACCTGGCTGTTGTTTGCAGGCCCCTTCCTGCTGGGCTCACAGGCGCTACCAGGAGACACTGGTGACTGACAGGAGAAGCCAGGTAGACAAAGCAGGCAGGTGGGCCCCGTCTCAGGTGCCAGGACACACCTGGGGACTCAGGACGGAGGCCCTTCAGCTCTTAGGCAGAGGTCGAACCCGAGCTTTGTGAGTGGCAGGCCCAGAAAAGACGTGCTACGGCCGTCCCTGCCTTTGCCACGTGTCGTCTGAGAGGACCACACGGAAGGCTGCCCCGCACTACGCACCCCACCACAGCCAGGGCGCTGGGCGGGTGCCCGGAGCAGAGGCGGAGCAGGGGGCGTGGGCACAGTGGCGCACAGGTGGGGCGCAGGTGCACGAGAGCCTGTGCAGAGCAGGGGTTCGAGCCACACCTACGGACCTGAAATGGAGGCCTAGGGACAACCCCAGGGCTGCACGGTTCATTTGTCTGGGCTCCTTGGGAAGGGGACCTGCTGTGTTCTAGGAACTCGCCCTTCCTGCTCCAACCACTGTTGCAGTTTCTGCATGAGCCCAGCTCCTGCAGCGGCTCAAGGTAGGCCAGTGAGGGGGCTCTGGCGTCTGGCAGAAGCACCCTGAGGAGCACGGAGAGGGAAGTGAGGAGCTGGCAGGGAGGGCTTCCTGCCGGGCAGAAGTAGCTGCTCTGCTTCGAAGGGAAGGAAGCAGGGGCCAGCAGGTCGTCTAGTGGTTAAGGCGCTGGACTCCCGCACAGTCCGCCGAGGTTTGAGTCTCAGACCTGGTGGCTTGCTTTCTTACTTTCCCTTTCTCGCTCTCTCTGTTCGAATTTAAAAATAAGTAACAATGACAAATAAATAACCCCTGAATTTAAAAAAAAAAAAAAAAAAGAAGGAAAGGAAACAGACTGGGTGTGGTGAGTGCTCCAGACACCCTTGGTGATGCTCGATCCTGGAGACCGGGGCTCTGCTGCCACCTCCCGCAGGATGGCTGCCCGGCTTGCCTGGCCGGAGGGCTGGGGGATCGAGGCATGGCAGGACCCTGTTCCGGTCTTGTGTTCCTTTCTCTCATAAGGTAAAAAATAAAGTGGAAAACAAACCAAAAACCCTTCTCTCGGGAATGGCAGGTGCCTCAAAGCTTCCTAATCCATTCCCCTTCTCAGGTTAAAGACAGTTTACGTTTGGCTTTTGCAAATTGCAGCCAAGACCGTCCTCATCCCAGCTAATGACCCCCTGACTCAGTGCAGGACGTCAACCGCCATGAAAAAGCCCGCCCGCCGCCACTCCCTCCCCTCCCTTCAAAGAAGCAACATTCTGCAAAGGAGAAATTCGGCAGGATTGTGGAGACGCCGTAGAGGCCCCATTTATTCCACACGCCCCGGTGGAGGAGGTCGCGGTGAGGTTAGATGCAAGGATGGGCGTTCAGGGTGAATCTTTCACTCTGGACACGGGAAGACCTCCCGCTGGGGGGCCGGCTCCCCTGCGGGGTTTCCATCTCTCTTAGAAGTATTATCAAGTCCTGAGAAAACGAACAAGGAGTACATTTGGAGTCGCCTTGGGCGCTCTCCACGGAGGATCCCAAGGTGGTCCTGACTGGTGGTAGGCCTTAAATAGCGGGGACTTGGTGAGAAGTCCTAGGGATTCAGCACTCTGATAAAGTGCCTGCCTTTTAAAAATGGCCTAGGAGGCGCTCGTCTGCTGATGCTTCTGACCTTACTAAATAAATGTTTGATGCATGAAAATCAAACAACAAAACATACTAACCCAGAGAAGTGACGCTCTGGCTCTTTACTCTGCTACTAGAGGGCTTGAGGGCACACTTACAGATGCAGGTTTTCGGGCCTCGTGGGATCCCACCTGGCCCATCACAGTTCAAGCCCCGGCCACGACAGCTTGAAAACCCTGCCAAGCCTGTGTTCCGTGTGCCCACATCCAGCCAGGGCAGAGAAATGGCGTGGCCGTGCCCGGCTATGGGAAAATTGCTCCCTCTCTTTCTGTTTCTCTCGCTCTCTCTGGCAAGCACACACTCACTCTTAACAGGGAAAAAACAGTTCTATTCGGGTATGATGAAGCCACCAGGTAGAAGACAACTGCCATTGAAAAGATAGTTTTAGGGTTAGCGGGTGGCGTGGTCGTAAAGGTGCTGGATCTCACAAGCCTGTGTGGTCTGAGTCCTGGACTCAGTGGCTAGAAAAACACCCAGGACACGTGTGCATGTGTGCCCAAAATCTCTCAAAGAGGGAGACATGGAGGCGGGATTGCGGCTGGCCATTCTTCACAGGGTGTGGGGTGTTCTCTTTCCCCAGGTCCCCTGCCCCTGTCTCTCTTTCTCAGATGTTTGCACCCTCTAGCATATTATTTTTAATTAAGAAAAGATAGTTTTATTACTCACAGACCCCAAAAGGAGCAGGAACAGCACAGCACAGAGCCTGGGAAGTGGCAGGGGTGAAGTTGCAAGGGAGAAGGGGAGCCGACAAGAGCCTTTCTGACTGTAGTTTTATTTATTTATTTATTTATATTTTTTATTTATTTTTTAAGAGGTTTTTGCTGTAGGGTGTGTGCACTCGCCAGAAAGACAGAGAGACAGAGACAGAAAGCGAAAAATCACCCCGCAGGGGGGATGGCCACGCCGCAATCCCTTCTCCTCCATTCTCCTCTCGGGATCTTGGGCACGCACGCACATGCGCCTGGCGTGAGTTTAAGCCACCAGGCTCGGGACTTGAACCGCGGTCGACAACATGGGAGTTCAGCGACATAGCCATTACGCTAACTGCTGGTCCCCTGACTATAGTTTTGCTGGAAGGAACCAGGGAGGCCAGGGAGGCAGCTAGGTGGGTCAGGATCAACTGCTTTGAATCATCTCTGTGGGTTCTGGGTATGGGGACTGTCCCCAGGTGTTGGTACCTGACCCTGGTGATTGGGGCTGGGAATTACGGGCCCAGAGAATGAGCGTCTGACAGAGGAGGTGGCTGGGCATGAGCAGGCCTGGCCGGTGTGCACCTGAACAGTCCATCACAGACGACTGCCCAATCGGCAATGTGGCCCAGTGGCCCAGCAGTCACAGCGGTGACACAAACAGGCCTGGGAGGGACCCTGGGTTCGCGTCCCGGGACCTCTCTAAACACAGCGGGCACACACAGGTATCCCTGTGACACAGGCCAGCCGAGAATGGGGTGGAACGTGCTGGGAGACCCCTTTGGGGCTACCTGTCTCTATCTATCATGAAAAAGTTAATGAATAAATAAAAAAAAAATGTAATTGGCTAACCTGGGAGAAGCAGTTCTTTCAGGGTCAGCAGAGTACCAAGATGTCAAACACACAGGGGTGAGACAGGACTCTGCTCCATGAAGTCATGATCTTCAAGTTTCTCGTGATTCTAGCGAGGCCCTTGTTCTGTCTACTGGCCCTGTTTCTTTTTTGGCTATACCATTGGTATTACTGGTTATGTAAAGGGCTAACGGCAGATGCTGAAGGAAGGGGAGTACCGTGCTAGAACTTGACACCTCTGATCATTATTATTATTATTATTATTATTATTATTATTATTATTGTATTCTGCACCAGTTAATGTTTTTCTGTGAAGAAACAGAAAAAAATTCTTTGTAGGATTTTACTCACAGCACGGACAGTCCCCAGTTCACGATGGATGCCCTATGATTTGTGACCTAGGAGTTTTTGACCTCACAATGAGTTTATTGGAACAGAGCTCATTTACAGTCAAGGGACATCTGTTCTCTGTTGTCGGCATTAAATGCATTTTCAACTCAGTACGTCCAGCTTTCAGTGGGCTTGTCAGGACGTAACGCCGTCACGAGTCAACGAACGTTTGTATGGGAGTTGAGGAGCTTTTGTTCTGGTTTGTCTGTAGGTTTGCCTTATGATGCACGCTCTCGCTGGAGACAGAGAGAAAGTAAGAAATCACCCCTTGCAGGGATGGCCAGGGTGCAATCCCTTCTCCTCCTCTCCTCCTAGAATTTTGGGCACACATGCACATGTACCCAGTGTGATTTTCAAGTCACCAGGTCTGGGACTTGAACCAGGGTTAGCTCTGGGGGATCTAGTGCCTTAACCTACCATGCCATTTGCTGGTTCCAAAGTTCAGCAGTTTTCATAATTAATTAATATTCAAAGATTACTTTCAATGTATAGTGGGTTTACTATCTAGGAAGTGTTCTAACCAAAGATTTAGAGTAACACTTTCTGTAGCCTACAAAGGTATTCACAAAGAGGGTGGTGATAATTTTTGTGTTATTATTATCATTCCTTTTGTCTTAATTTTGGAGCGTGGGCTGCAGCCTTTGTGGTGAACTTCGACATTCGTAAAATACCACACACTGACCCCTCCTCCTCCTCCCTGGGAAGCTCCGTGCGAGGTGCCGCCTGACCCGGTTCTGACGGCTCCGTGAGGGGCACACGTGGGTCTGCGGGGCTTTCTGGGTGGAGACGAGCCTGTGGGAACACCTGGTCTACCACGTCGAACTGCCCCGACGTTCACATCGCCACGTCCCCGTGCCTTGGAGTAATCAAGCTGCTGAACTTGCACTGAGAAGGGAGAATGGACGCGACTTTGTCCCTTCCGCTCCACTCTCCTCTCAGGATTCTGGGCACGCGCTCACATGCGCCCAGCATGTTTTTCAAACCAGGGCCAGGCCGCGAACCAGTCAGCCATGTGGGATCCATTTGCCTTAACCACAATGCCATGGGCTGGTCCTTGTATTTTTCTTTTCTTCTTTTTTTAAATGAGAAAAATAATCAACATTTATAGAGGGCTCAGTGGCTCACATGGATTGTACTGAACCCCCAAATCCTTGGAGAGATGCTGCTGTTCTCCCTACTTCAGAAATAAGCAGCTGAGGTTTGGGGGGTGACTTCTCGGGAGTCTCACATGAACCCCAGCGCCTGGGTTCTGGATCCCCCTGCTGCCTCAGGCTCGGCTCATCCTCGGTCACAGCCCCTCACGTCTGCTGTGTGCTGTCAGCGGGGGTGGTCCTGAACACCGAGAAGCACCCAGACCCAAGCAGACCCTCTACTCACTGCCCTCTCCCCTTTCCTCCTCTCCCTTCCTTCCCCCTGTGAGGGGGGACAGCGGCCCTGGGGACACAGGCCACGCTGCTAACCCTGCTCTCCCTTCCTTCCCCCTGTGGGGGGGACAGCGGCCCTGGGGACACAGGCCACGCTGCTAACCCTGCTCTCCCATTTATCCACCTTGCTGGGGTTTGGGGAACACACGCGCACACACCCAGCATGTTTCTCAAGCTGCTGGAGTTGGGATTTGAACAAGGGTGAGCCATGTGAATTCAGGCTCCCTTAATTCCGGAGCTACAGAGCTGGCACCGCCTTTTAAAAACATGTTTGTTTGTTTGTTTTTTATATTCACTCGTGATAAAGCATGTGTGCACACAGGCAAGAATATGTCCACAGGGCCTGCCACTCCCTGTCCCCTCCCTCCAGCCCTCCACCCACTGGATCTTGGGCACTTGCTGGCCTGTTTTAGGCTGCCCGGCAGGACGAGGGATTCGGCATCTCTGGAGCAGCGTGTTACCACTGTGTCACGGGGCTGCCCTCCCCACTCTTCCAGCCTGAGTCCTCTGTGCTCCCAGCTGCTCCTCCTGTAGCTGCCACACTGTCCAGGTGCATCCTACGTGCTCGGGCTGGGTCCTCGCCAGGCTCCGAGACGCGCCCTCGGGATGACTACATGCCCCTCCTAGCCACCCCTGCAAGTCGCCCCTGCTCAGAAGTCTTCCCGCAGGCGGCTTCACCACAGCCTGTGCCCTGGGGCTCTGAGCCCGAGACCTGCCTCACCACAGGCTGTGACGAGCATGACTAGGGGTTTTCTGTCTTATGTACTATGATCCTACTTAACATTTTTTTTCTTTTTTTGGAGAGGTTTTTGCTATAGGGCGCGTGCGCTCGCCAGAAAGACAGAGACAGAAAGTGAGAAATCACCCCCCAGGGGGGATGGCCACGCCGCAATCCCTTCTCCATTCTCCTCTCAGGATCTTGGGCACGCACGCACATGGGCCTGGCAAGAGTTTAAGCCACCAGCTGCGGGACTCGTACCGTGGTTGATTACATGGGAGTCTAGCGACATAGCCATTATGCTAACTGCTGGTCCCAATCCTACTTAATATTTAAAATAAATACATGACCAGTTCTGTCACTGAAATAAATTCGAAACATTGTTCTAATTGCGCCTTCTTGCTAGTCTCTCAAGAGGGGGAAGGGCTGAGTGACTCCCTGTTGGAAGCACAGTGACCTGTCCCCCTGGTACCGAGGGTCCCCACAAACCCACCTCAGCTCGTTTCTAACCAAGCTCCACCCGGAGCTCTCCCCTCCCCAGCGCTTCCTGCCCCCCGCCCACCACAGGTCTCCTGTCCTCTCCCTCCTGTCCCCACGGTGGTACCAGCCTCCAGGCCCTTCTCGGTCCCAACAGCACCTGGGCGTCTGGTTAGACATGCCCTGCACTGTCCTCCAGGGCCCTGGACGTACCTGCTGTGCCTGTCGGGTGCGTCCTGCCCCGAGCACCCCAGGTGTGGCAAGGCTTAGGGGCCCGACACCAGCAGGCAGCACGCTGCACCGACATCTCAGCAGACCCGGCCGTGTGAAGCAAGCACTCCGCGTCTGGAGGTGGGAAAGCAGCTGCCCCAGGGAGAACAGACAGGCTGAGAAATACGACCCACCAGAACCTGCACCGGACTTCAATGACCCCTGTGCAGGAAAAGCCCTGAAGAGATTTCCTAGTCTCATCTGAGGGGTGGAGAGGGCATCGGCTGCTGAAGGACAGTGTGCTCTCATTTTTCCATCATCATTTCACGGCACGAGGGGGGTCTTCCAAAGTTAATGGAAAATGCCTATCTGCATAAATTATGCACGGACTTCAGGAACTGTCTGCAACAAAATAAACTCATACTTCAATTCTACTTTCCTACAAACTTCAAACCCCTACATATAAGGATTTTATGTCTCAGAAATTACCCGATTGTTTTCTTTCTTTTTTATTGCCGGAAGGCACACACGGGAAGGGGAGGGGATGAAGCAGCACCATCTCGTAGGGTGCAGTCAGGCCACAGCCCTTCCTCTGTGCCTCCTCCCACCACGAGGGAAGGCACCCACGCAGCTGCTCCCAGCCTGTCTTCCAAGCCAGCAGGCTGCATTTAAACTGCGGTCAGTCAGAGCTCTGGCTCCATTAACAGCCGAGCCACAGGGCTGGTCCTGTACAAGACTGCTTGAGAGAAATTTATGAAGAGATCCGTGGTATACAACCCTCTGCATAAAAGCAGACTGCACACTGAGGGTCTTTTTTTTTAAGAATTATTTATTTTTATTATTTTTAAATTTGCTATAGGGCACGTGGGCTCACCAGAGAGAGGAAGAGCCAGCCATCATGTCCTGGACTCTGCAATAGGCCATGTGGGAGCCCAGCGTCTTAACCAAGACACCTGCTAGCCCCAAGGGTCTAATACGTGAAACAGTATTTTTACTTGAAACAAGTGCATTGAAATGGATTTCGATGTCTGGACTGACTTTTTTCCTCCTCAGAAGCCTACTGTAGGGCTAGCTACTGGTACTGTGGGAGGCTGTATATTAGATCTTGCACGCGAACAACTGTTTGTCCATTTTGTGCCCTTGCCCTAACATGGTGGTCTGCTTCTGTAAACCTGCTTGCTCTTCCCATGAGAAAATAGCTTGTGCTAGCCGTACAGAAAACCGTATCCGGGACAACATCCTGTAACTGCTACTGTCTTTGCTAACTAGCCCGAAACCCTTTGTTTAGCAATGGAACTGCTTGCATGGAAACCCCACTCCCCTCAGAAATAACCTGCTTTATTCAGCTTCTGTAACTGCTTCCATAGAAACCCCTGGTAGGGACCAGCAGTTAGTGTAATGGCTATGTCGCCGGACTCCCACGTAGTCGACCATGGTTCGAGTCCCAGACCCGGTGGCTTAAAACTCACGCTGGGCGCGTGTGCATGTGTGCCCAAGATCCTGAGAGGAGAACGGAGGAGAAGGGATTGTGGCGTGGCCATCCCTCCTGGGGGGTGATTTCTTGCTTTCTTTCTCTCTGTCTCTGTCTGGCCAGCGCACGTGCCCTATAGCAAAAACCTCTCAAAAAAAAAAAAAAAAAATCAATAACCCTGGTAACTGACCGCCTATAAAAAGACTACTCCAACTTCAGCCGGGGCTGCAGTTCTGACTCTTGGCGCCCCCCCCCCCCCCACCCACCGAGCCTCAGACTGTGGTCACTAGCCAGCTAATAAAGACTCCCTTTACACTTAATCTGGCTTCGGTGGCCATTCATTCGGTGGTGCTCTACAACAGTACAGTGGTCGGTCCCTAGGACCCACAATGGAAGGTGCTCAGTTCGTGTCCTGACCTCCAGGGGCACCAGGTGTGTGCCTGTGTGCCCAGGATCCAGGGTAGCTGAGGCTGGGGGAGAACTATGGTGTGGAGACCCTGTTTGGGGTGCTGTCTCACTCAAGAAATTTTTTTTAAGTCCATTGCAAAATTGTATTGAAATTAAAATATAAAAGTTTGTTTCAGGAACCTCAGAAATCTTAAAAGAACACGCCATGGTTTAACACTTGGTGATGTCTGGGAAATGCAGCTCCTGGCAGCCACCTCTGATCTTTCGGGTCCGGCCAGTCCCTGACACAGGCTTCCTGGACAGGCCTCCTGAGGGAAGCCGCCCTCCCCACGTGAGGCAGTGCAGAGCCCGTGCAGGGAGTTCCTGGGGTGCAGTGAGGGCCAGCTCCCTGCTCCCTGCACTCTGGGTCCTGGGCCCTCACTCAGAGGCCCCTGGATCTGCTGCCTTCCTCGGGCACCCCTGCTGAGCCTCCTGGGCAGGACGGTGCTTGAAGACCTTCTCTCCACATCTGTGCTGATCCAAAACCGACCCAAAGAAACTGCGGTCTGCAGACAACAGGACATGACTCAGCCTTGAAAAAGCAGAGCTGCCATGTGCCACATGACCCTGGAGGACATGACGCTAAGTGAAGTAAGCCAGACATGGCACGGCAAATGCTGGCCACCTCGGTCCCACCGGGGATCTACAGAAGCCGACTCACAGAAGCACGAGCAGAATGGCGGTCACCAGGCAGGCGGGGGGCGGGACGGGAGGAACGAGATGACCTTTTATGCAGAGCAAGTAGTGCAGAGACCTAAGGTACGTGAGCGCCGCGGTGCCTAACGCTACATTCGATGCTGCAAACTGGCCAAGAGAGATTTTAGGTGCTCTTCCCTTTGGAGGGGGAAAAAGAGTAGCTATCAAAAATGTATGTTAATTTGCCTGCTGTAGTAATCACTTCACGATGTCTATGTATATTAAAACATCCTGGTGTAGACCTCAAATATATACAATTAAAAACACATTTTTTTAAAAGTCCCACTGATCCCAAATGAAGGGGGAGATGCACGTTCTCGGCTGGAACTCGTGCTCCCTCGGCTGTAGCAGGTGCAGGCGGGCGTGCTGCGGCTTCCTCTGGCCCTGCCTTCACGAGCGGCCCTCCCCTCCACCTCCTGGCAGCTCAGCTCCGCAGCGCCAGGCCCTGACACGCACACTCAGCTCACTTCGGCCTCAGCAAGCACTCTCACCCCTGTTTCCGAAAACACACCACAGCTGCCACGTGGGGAGGCCAGAGGGCCCAGAGCAACGGTCCAGCACAGAACGAGCCGTGGTCTGGCTGGGCTGACCCTTGGGACTCCTCCTATGCCAACCACATGACTCAGCTGGCTACCGCAGGTCCCCAAGGTTCTATGAAGTATGCTGCCCAAACACTGGACCTTCTGGAAACGTAAAAATAAAGCAGTGGGATAAAACATTCTTTAATTTTTATTTTTTACAGGTAACCTTTACAGAGTGGTGTTTAAAAATAAACCCTGTCCAGCTCACGGCTCTAACATTTCTGCCCGAATGTCTGCCCCCAGCCGGGCACCTTCTCTGGCCTTTCCCTGTGCTCCTGTAAAACACCTCAGCGCTTCTTCCAGGTAAACTTCCTGCGGGCCCCTTCTTGGCCTGGCTTCTTCCGCTCTCGGACACGCGGGTCAGTGGTGAGCAGTCCAGCTGCAGATAAAAAGAGAAGCCTCTGTGAGCCACGGAACACGCAGGCCGGCGAGCGGGAAGGTCAGTGAGCTGCACGGACACCGGTACGGCGGTCCGAGGGGGAACAGGACAGTGAGCAGACCCCTGGTGGGTTACCACGTGACAGCACTTCGCGCGCACTCTCAGACATTTTTCCAACTTCTGAGACAAACGCCACTTCCATTACTAGAGCATGCTTGATCCTGTAGGAATCGTGACTCCTTTTCAGTTTTCAGACTTGTTTGGCTTACAGTAAAGCTGCTTTGGGCCAGCAGGTGGCATGATGGTGAAGGCGCGGGACTCCCACATGGCCGACCATGGTTCAAGTCCTAGACCTGGAGGCTTGCTTCCTCACTTTCTCTCTCTCTCTGTCTGGTGAGTACACGTGCCGCACAAAATTTAAAAAACTAAAGCTGTTCCCTGTGGGTTGCCACTCTTTGGGGCAGTGAAACTTGTTACCACAGAGGCGAGTTTTCATGGGGACAGAGGAGAGCAGAAACTGCCTACGTGGCACGGTGCGAGGGCGCACAGACGCACATATGCTAACCCCGCACACGGACGTGTGTATGCGTGCAAGTATGACTTGCCCAACATATCTGGAAAAAAAAGAAACCTCTTTCATTATTCTTAAGTTTATTTATTTCTTCTATGAGCAAGAGACACAAAGAGAGAAAGCACCCCACCCGTCTTCACACTGCGCTCCACCCCAGCCTTCAGCCCGCAACATGTGCCTGGCGCTCCATACTCAAGGAGGTCTCCGGATTTGAACTGCGAACCTTCCCATGTGGGATGAGCTTGCAGAACACTGTGCTTCACTGCTGTTCTACCCAAATGGTGGGATTACTCTGTTGGCTCACTGGAAAAGTCATTCCAATGACCCAGTGTGATAATAATACTCCCTGCAGTTTTGTTTCAGAGTCTAAGATATGTTCACGAATATTCCCAGAATGAGTGGTTCACTCTAGAACAGTGAAGCCAGTTTAAAATGAAGGCCTTCATCCTCTCGGTCACCAGGAGCCACCTGGTTCTAGGCAGTGCTTGCGTTCTCAGCACACGGCCACAGGGGGCACCCTCAGGGGGCCACGCCTGTCAGTGCAGACTGAGGATTCCCAGCACCTCATGGAACCTACAGACAAAGCTCCCCTTGTGGTTTTACTCTCCCAACACTAGCACTTCTGGGGGCTTGTAATGTCCACACAGCGAAGGAAAACATAAATTGCTTATCATTTACCTACAAGCTTTTGCATTTACTTGTGCCTAAAGGGTATATATGCTAAAAACAACAATATTTCGGACAAACTACAGATAAGATCAGTCTAGGTTCTGGTCAAAATTGTAAGTAATCAGCTTTATTACTTTCAGATTTGCACAGTAGTTCAAACTAGCAGAATTAAGTAAGGTTCTATCAAATTCTTTTAATGACAATATACGAATCCCATATAACTGCATATTGTTTATAAGCAAATGGAGTTTTTTTTTTTTTTTTTTTTTTTTTTTTTTTGAGAGGTTTTTGCTATAGGGCATGTGCGCTCGCCAGACAGAGACAGACAGAGAGACAGAAAGCGAGAAATCACTCCCCGGGGGGATGGCCACACCACAATCCCTTCTCCTCCGTTCTCTCGGGATCTTGGGCACGCACGCATACACGCCCGGCATGAATTTAAGCCACCAGGTCCGGGACTTGAACCGCGGACAACTATGTGGGAGTCCAGCGACATAGCCATTATGCTAACTGCTGGTCCCGCAAATGGAGTTTTAAGAAGCTTAAACAGTGTACTAGCTAAGCCACAGACAGCACTTACATTGAGCCCAGGAGCTCACGCTGGAGGGCTGGCGGCACACAGCCCCCCGTAGCTGGCCAGAGACGAGCTGGGAGCCGAGGCCTCGCCAAGTGACTTGCCCACAGCCATAAACTGGGAGCTAATCGTCAGCCTGCACCGCCCTGATTTCTGCACGTTAGTGCAGTCCGCACTCAAAGAACGGACGACACCTGTTTTCTCGTGCTGTGCAGGGACTCTAGTATTCATGCCAGGTGACGGGTCACACGGAGTGGAATTAAAGAAAAGGAACTTCACTCCAAGTTCACAATAGGAAAAAATGACGATCTCCACTAATTATGGATAGGATTACCTCAAAGGTTTTATCATTAACCCAATAATTAGTACAAATGTATATGATAAAACCGAAACAACCAGTTTGCCTGTTAAACACAACCAAGCTAAGCACTTATTAAACTGACCAAAGGTTTTATGCCTTAAAGCCAAAATAACTTCCTTGACCTTGGGACTGCATGTTTTAGCAGGACTCAAATAATCGTAACTGGGGGGACCCACTTTTCTTCTAACTCAAGCTCCCTTTATAGAAACGATACCTAAAAGATACTGTCCCAGCTCCACGTATGAAGAAGCCGCAGGCCGGACAGCTGTGCAGCAGGGAGCCGTGACCCTGTGCAAGGCTGACCCACGTGGGAAGGTTCTGGATTTGCATCTAGAGAAGTCCCTAAGTATACCAGGCTGTGCTGCCCATGACCAGGGCTGGCTGGAGCCGGGGGTGGACTGCGGCACCACGACCCTGCTGGGTGCTGTCTCTTTCATTCATGGATGAAATAAATGAATCAACTTTTAGAGAGATTTTAGCCATAAGGCACGTGTGCTCATGAGAGAGAGAGAGAGAGAGAGAGAGAGAAATCATCCCCCCCCAGGAGGTGGGGGACGGCCATGCCACAATCCTTTTCCTCAAAGCTCCTCTTGGAATTTGAGTGCATGCCCCCCCCCCCACCCCAACACACACACTCTCTCTCTCTCTCTCTCTCTCTCTCTCTCTCTCTTTCGCCCCAGCGTGTCTTTTAAGAGGCCGGGTCAGAAACTCAAACCATGCAGCTGGCCATGTGGGATCCAGTGCCTTAACCACCATGCCACCTGCGAGTGCAATAAACTTTTTTTAAAAAGTAAAGGATACGCCAGCAAACTGCAGTGTTCCACACTTAATGCAGTGGTTCCTCACGGACTTCGGGCGAGTAGTACGAATCAGACAGACGCAGACTCGTGGGGTGGTCTCACAGTCGCGCCTCTCCCACCCCCCTCGTACCTTGTCTCATCCACTCGACCTCATCCTCGGTGACGAAGCTGCACAAGGCTCTGGACACGGCCAAGCGGATGGCTCCAGCCTGCGCCGACCTGCCGCCCCCGGAGACCGTGCAGGTCACATCGTGCTTTCCGAGCCGGTCGAGGAAGTGGAAGGGGAACATCAGCTGCTCTCTGAAGCACATCACAAGGAGGTGGTTACGGTCACTACAAAGACACGCCATGCACCCGCCGTGCCTCTCTGCTTCTCAAAGGCACACACAGCACGGAGACGTTACACTTCCATGCTTCGCAATCATTTTACCACGCCTCGGTACGGGAATGCGGGGCGTTCTGGCACTCCGAGGGCTTTGCGGAGGGCCGTGTGGGGACCTCTGCCTCTCTTGGCTATAGCGACACGCTTCACGTGGAGTCTAGCAGCAGATTCTGTCATACTGTTGGCTGACAGCCTTACACTGCATGAGAACATTGTAAGGTTTGAAAATAACCTTGTGAAGAAATCTTAAAACTGGGAAACTCCATTAATCAACTGAATCCAACCTCTCTGGACTCAGTGATCAGATGTAAAATTAATAGGCCTTCCCAGTCAATTCTCAGACACCATTAGAACTCAGTAAAAACACTGTGATGCATGTGCATCATGTATCACATTCATGTTGATATAGTAGTTTTTAAAAATAATTATTTATTTGGGACCAGCAGATGGCGTAATTGTTACACCACTGGACTCCCCCAAGTAGTCGACCATGGTTCGAGTCCAGGACCCAGCAGTTTAAAACTTATGCCAGGTGCCTGGGAACCAGCAGTTAGTGTAATGGCTATGTCGCTGGACTCCCACGTAGTCGACCGCGGTTCGCGTCTCTGACCCGGTGGCTTACAACTCACGCCGGGCGCGTGTGCGTATGTGCCCAAGATCCCGAGAGGAGAATGGAGGAGAAGGGATTGCGGCGTGACCATCCCCCCTGGGGGGTGATTTCTCGCTTTCTGTCTCTATGTCTCTCTCTGTCTGTCTGGCGAGTGCACACGCCCTATAGCAAAAACCTCTCCAAAAAAAAAACAAAAACAAAAACAAAAAAAACAAAAAAAAAAACTTATGCCAGGTGCCTGTGCCTGTGTGCCCAAATCCCGCGGAGACTAGAGAGGGGATTGCAGCATGGCCATCTCCTTCCTGGGGAATGTTTTCTCACTTTCTGCCTCTCCAGCAAGTGCACGTGCCCTACAGCAAAAAATCTCTCTTAAAAAATTTGTTTTATTTATTTGTATTTACTATTGTTATTATTTTTTAATTTGACCAGAGACAGACAGAAGAGAGGGAAAGTGAGAAAGCAAGCCACCAGGTCCAAGACTCAAACCGAGGTCAGCCATGTGAGTCCAGCACTGAACCACAGCACCTGCCGGCCCTGCCGTGGTTACCTTTGAAAGGCTACAGCCTGCACTGGAGCACCCCCAGAGACCAGCACAGAAGGAACGAGCGGGTGGTGCCCTCTCCGCACGACAGTCAAAATGCGACATACAGATGGCAGACCAGAACCCCGGAAGGCCATAACACTGCACAGGGCTGACACGCTCCCACAGGAAGGAACGTACACATGGCTTTCCTGAACCAATGCCTCAAAGTAACCAAACAGAAAAGAGCTTTAAGTCACAAAAACAGGACTATAAATAGTAGCCATGGTAACATAACTAAGAAAAGTTAGAGAATCTCACTCCACCACTGCTCTTACCCCCCCCCGACAGAAGCTGTGTGACTGTCTTGGGCGTACGTCATGGGTGGGCAGTGGCACGGGGGTGGGGGTGGGGGGCCCTCAGCACTTACCACAGTTAAATGGGTTTGTGACATAAGAGAAGTTTCTGGATAACCATGTGCTTGGTAGCTTAAACATGTCTTCACTGTTAAAAATTTAAGATTCCCTTATAGATGTTAATATAAATAAAGATATAGACAAAAATGTAAAAAGAAAATAGACTTCATAATATAATTACTGGTGATATGTCAGAGTAGTGAAGTCAGAGGGGTCAAAGTGAGAAAGAACCATTAAGAAAGCCTGGCCCTAGTCCTGGTGGTGCAGAGTGGCACTCCCACTTGGGACAGGATGAAGCCACACGGGAGGCCCGGGATCGGTTCCTGGGCCGCCCCGAGTATGCCAGGTGTGCTGGTGCACAGCTGTGGTCCTAGCTCGTCGGGAAGATGCAGCAGGGGAGTCGTGGCACAGCGACACCTGTCAGAAACACCTGTCTCCGACTTTCTCTTTTGCCCTCCCTCATAAAGGAAAAAAGGTCTGGACAGTTGGGAAGTTGATGGACTGCTGTGGGACCAGTGCAAATTTGTAAATAGGTGAGAAAATATCTGCAGGAGTAACAAATGAAAACAATGGCTACACAGATATCAACATTAATTACACTGGACGGCAAACCGGCAAATGCAAAAACAGTTACGTGGCATGAAGATATTTCATAATTCATCGTCAGGAATCTCAGATGAAATTCTGACTTTAAAAAGACTGAGTTAGGTCCGAGCAGTGGTACAGAGGTAACACATGCTCCACGACGCCGCTGCTCGAGAGCAGGGAGGGCCCCAGGTTCTCGTCCTGAGGTCTCGTGTGTGCTGAGAAGGTGCCTCGGGGAGGCCCTCCCGGCCGGCCTGGGGAGGATCACAGCGTGGCGGGGCCCTTTTGGGGGTACCTGTTTCTCTGTCTGTCTCTTTTTGTCCCACAACCAAATGCATTTTGTTCTTTGTCACATAAATCAGCATTTCAGCATTATTTAAAAAAAAATACACGTAACAGATAGATAATTTCCTCATGACATGTTCTCTGAACACTACTCCTCTGGCACTAACTCTATAGCCTATAATTAATATATAATTGCATACTGTTTTATCGTTCCATACTTGTTTAAAATGCCGACCTTCTCTCCTCTGTCACATGGCTGGTGTTATGCGGGACACAGATTTCTTTTGTAGAGATGACCAATGAAGAGTTGGCTTTATCGGTGGCTAACAGAGCCAACGGCTTTCCGCCTTGGAAAGGTGTTCATCGTTGCATCTCGCAGTGCCAGAAACATAGCACAAGCCTGCCGCGTAACTGAGTGAGCGGGAGGATCTCTGATGACACCAGGAGGGAACAGAGCCACATCCCTAAAGACCAGTTTGTTATTTGTGTAAGAGCAACTCCTAAAGATGACCCTGGCAAGAGGAGCGAGCGGTTCGTCCCCCGGGGAGGGGCCTTTCTCTAACGGGCTTTTCCTGGAAGAAGTAAGTTTCCTCTGTCCCCTCCCCTGGCAGAAGCAGATTAATCCATGTCGAACTACGAGTTTAGTTAAGGGATGACTAGTTTAAGGGGGGTTGCTTCCTCACATGGGCTCACGCACAAATAAAGTAAGTATACATTCCCTGAGTGATTTTTCTGCCCAGAAGCTTGTGCTACCTTAGAAGGGGCCTCTTTGCCTTACATAAGCCTGGGGATCAGAAGAGTTCCAGCCCTTTTGACTTTAAATACCACAACAGAAATCAGGAAGCAGCAGGATGAGGAAAGGGGGGACGAATCGCACTGACCTGTTACTGTGGGTCACAATGGTGACTACTGGACAGTAACAACCACCTCAGGGAGAGGCCTCTCTATGGCAGCTCTCAGCTCTGAGAGGGGCACATCAGGGGATCAGAAGAAACGCAGTCTCTTAGCTGTGATTAGTGTCTACTCCTCCGCGGGACACAAAATTTAAAAAAGTAAACGAGGCAGGCCTGCGGGCGCGGACGCTAACCCACAGCCGTCCGAGGTCTCTGCCTGCTCAGCAGGCGCACGACCCACTTCCTCCGCACAGGAAGTACCCACAATGATAAAGCAGACTTTTCTGATATTTACGAGCAGGAAAACACACACCAAGCACAAGAAATCGGCTCGTCCTTTGCCCTACCCAGTGAATCATCAGTACCGAGTGCTAGGTTGCTATCTGTGGTGGTGGTTTCGATCACACCCATCCCAAACTGGAAGGGGAGACCTACTCTTCCTGTATTGTGGCATGTCTGCATTTTAGAATGGAGACACACCTACTCAAATTCCAGTAGGACCTGATGAGGAGAGAAAGGGCAATTCATGAGGAATTCCAGAATTTCTTCTTTTTTTTTAGAATCTTGAAAACTAACTATATTAAAAAAAAAGCTTCTAATTAGTTTGATTTATTGATAAAGAGAAATAATCATTTAGACGATCAGAAAATCACAAGCCTCCTTAATTGATCACAACGTATTAAAAGCATCTCATCCTTGGGCCGGTAGGTGGCGTGATGGTTAAGGCGCTGGACTCCCACATGGCCGACCATGGTTCACATCCTGGACCTGGTGGCCTGCTTTCTCACTTTCCTTCTTTCTCTCTGTCTGCCTCTCTGTGGCAAATGCATGTGCACTACAGCAAACAAAATAATAATAACAGTAATAAATAAAATTAAATAAATAATACTCTTAAAAAAAATGTATCCAAAGCAAAGCCCAGAGCTCACCTGTCCTGCGTGACCGGGAAGTAAAGCAGGTAGTCGGTCCCGTTTACGCTGATCTGCCCGCTTCCCTGTCCGTAGACAATGGCCTCTGCAGTTGCAGTCTTTCTCTTACCTTTAACAACATAAACTTCCTCTTACTGAAAACGTGAAAGACCAGTGCTTCGAGGCAGGCACAAAACCACACAAAAATCTGTCCTTCCATCATAACAACACACAACACTGTACATAGCAATGTTCTCTCACAAGTCAGGCAAAAATAGAACAGGTAATCCACACCTCGGCAGAAGCAACAGAACTTATTGTGGGGTAATTCCATTCAAGTCCACTGTTGGGAACACTACAATTATTTTAAAAATTAGTATCAACAACCAATAAGATAATCCATAGTCATTTACCTTACTTAAAAAAGAATCCATTTACATGGCATTCTCCTTTTATAATCCCTAAGGATACACCTAATAATGTTGTTTTTAAAAATATACGAATGGTATGGTGAAATATAGTTAGGAGAAATGAATCTTCAGGAAAGGTCATATCTCTTTGAAAATATGAATTGAAAATGACAAAAAAAAAAGATGCTTTTTTTAAGAGTTTCAAATTTATCATGCCAACTTAAAAAACAGAAACAGGTATATAAACAAGGAAAAAGGGAATATGAGGTGAGGACCCAAAGTTTTCATGTCACATAATCTTAGCATTTGACATGAAGATTCACTAAGCATTTTCATTTTGGGGGACAAAACCTTTAATACCAGTATTTTATTAACTCTGCCAGTTGAAAATGTGAAAATAAAGAGATTTAATATAAAAATGTGAAAATAAAAAAAGTGTTCATAGGATTGTGTAGGTATGTATCCACTTTTTTTCCTGGGATGTTACAAGGTTCATTTAAAAAAAAAGTCAACTTCAGAAGAATCTTAAAAACGGGGGAATCCCGTGTAGCAGTTGCCAAAATAAGCTAAAACATCGAGTGGACGAAAAGAGCAATAGAAAATAAAGTAACGGTGGCTTCTCCACCTTCACCGCATGTATTCTCTCCACTGAGCGTCATTACCCTCGCTCCTACTGAAGGCCAGCCCTTGCTCGTCGTACTGCACAGGTTCGATCAGCTGCTTCTTGGACTGAATAGTTACACTTCTGCGATACCTCTGCACAAATTCCTCTTCGGCAGTGTTACACGGCATCGTCAACAACCGTTCCAGCAGCCGGATGAACTGCGTATACTGCAGACAATAAAAATTCATTAGGAGATGCAAGTGTAATTGCATTTGCTAAATTTTTTCTATTTTTATATACTTGATCTTTCCGATGTTGCTTTTCTTGATGAATTTTGACAGGCTGACACTCCTGCCCCTTCACGCTGCTTTTAGAACAGCATGCAGATGCATCTCTTTCTCCTGTGTCTCTTTAGTGCTCAATCTTTTCTTTCGAGAAACAAAGAGATTTCATATTCAAAGAAAAATCAATTTCTCTGTATTATGATTAGGATATTGAGATTTAAATTAATTTTTCAAAAAATATTTAGATGATCTTCAAGGGAAATTTCTGCTCTGTTATTAGCACTATATCAAGAGGAGCTTGATACATAATTTCCAGTAAGTTATGTGTAGTAAAATGCAGAGAGTCTGATTTTTAGAAAACGTACCTCTTAAATTATATTTCATAATACATTTGGCAAATATATCTTTGACTGTTCAAGCTGTGTTACTTTAATGTTTATGATTTCCTTTAAAACCGAACAATCAAGCTATTTAAAAATTCAAGAGATACTTGACTTAAAGGGCAACCTCTTGAAATAAATTATCCTTGCTACTCTGTGCATTTTTTTTAATAGTTCTTGAACATGTGATTAGAAAGTAAACAACTTGGTATTAACCCCTTAAAATGAGGAGCCAGAATAATCACCCTAAAGTGTTTATGGAGAAGGAAACAACTAGCACTCGAGATCCTTAGTTAATCTGGATCGTGAAACCCAGTTTTCGATTACTTTATTTATGCTTTTGCCAGCCTTAAAAATCACATTCATCTTTGTCACCATTGCTGTTATAGGGAGAATCTGCCATTAGGGTAACGTGAACTATTTAAAAGTCTCGCCAGTAAGACTGATATTAAAAGAGCTGCTTCAAATACAGCTTCCTGTGATGTGATAGTAGAGATGGTCGTTTTCAAAGTAAAACGCTTTGCCACCTAAGGCCGTGGGCCTGCCAGGGCTCCAAGCTTCCCCCTCTAGTCTCACTGGCCCATGTCCTTTGTGCTTGGCTACTCCCGTCGCTCCATCCCACGCCCTCTCGATGAAGCTGGCTGAACCTGCTCAGGGAGCCACAGGCATGGCACAGCCTTGCTCGTGAGCAGGCTCTAAGGTTTCAGAAGCTACACCCTGGCCTCCCTCATCTTGGTACCAGTCATCACTGCCAGGAGTTCTTCTGATATCTCGTAGCCCAAAGGTACAGACATGATCTATATGATTAGCTTACTTTGTTTTCATAGGACACCTATATTAAAGTCTTTGGGATATTCCCCAAATGGAAAAAATATCCTTAGTTATAAAAATCAAGGCAGCCAGAAAACAGAGGGAACGATGAAATGACGTATTCAATGAAGAAGCAAAGAGATTGCTCAGAGTTAAGTGCAGTACTACGTGGTAGTGAGGATATTAGAAATGAACTCAGAGCTACCACTAACCACACGCCCGACACCTTGTTTAAGCAAACTGCAACTTTCCCAAATCATTCATTTTTCCAATATATTAAATGAGAAAAAGAGCATCTGAAGTACATGACTAATCTACATGATGGCAAGGTACGAGCGTTAGCCATCACCGTGGAAGAGATAAGGAGTCTCTTGGAAAAATGAGTGAAATGTATCTTCACTTAGACCTTCTAGAAAGTGATCTAAATTTAGAACATCAACTCTTTAAAATATCAAACTTCCTCTGACGATGTTGGAATACATTAAAACACTGAACAAAACAAAAATGCAATGAAGACCTGAGGAGGGGTCACAATCTTTACAGGGCGTGAGACTCCGCTGGGGAGTTTGTAAAAGATGCAGTCCCGGGTGACACCAGTTTTAGGCTGAGACACAGGACATGGCATTCTGTAACCAGAATTCCAAGTGATACCCATGCAGGTGGTCAACGAACCCCAGGATGAACACCACCGACCTGACCAATACAGCACGCGTGGCAAGCCAGGGGGCAGAACGCGCGGGGAGGTGGCCAGGCGCTGAGTCCCTTTCCTATTTAACCTGCAATGGCCCCTCACCCTTACATCAGCCTGTGAAATTAGCTATCGCCCTTCCTGCAGGAGAAGAAAAACGACATCTGCCACACTCCTCTGAAACACCTGGCAGGGAGTACAGGGCACTGACGGGGCTGTGGGGACCCACAGGTCCTGGTCACAGGTAAGGGAGTCCCACAGCACAAGCCAAGGAAGAGCGTGTTAGAGAGAGGGGCTGTCTTAGGTACACCTGCCCCAGAGGAATGTTGCTATCGGGATCCTCAATACAGCAATTGTCTGCATTCTTAAGGCACGGGCCCCCTTAAATTAAAAAGATTAATTACTCACATCTTGATCTGACAGTTTTTCCACTAACATTTCTTCTAGTTCCTCCTTAATCAGCCATCTGCTGCCAATCAGGTCTCTGCTAAAATATCACATATATTCTCTTTTTAATTAGCCATGCAATTAGAGTTATATCACAAAAGATCCCACATATAGTCGCAATTCATGATTTGAAAGCAAATTCTTATATTATGTACCAGTCATTTCATCCAGGTAAACTACTGCTGAGAAAGTACTCCAATCCCTGAGTCCACTTTAGAAAAGGGACCCACTCTGGCACATGTCTGAAGAGTTAAACATGCCACTCTGGGATTCATCTGCTAAAAGCCACCAGATTTCGTAAAGATTAAAACGGTGCCTGTACGATTACTTCAAAGGGATGTTATGCAAACTAAATCAGCCTGCCAGTGAACTAAAGTAGTCACCAAGTCCAAATACGGGGCTGGAGGTCCGCGTGAACTTACTCAGGTGTGACGAGCTAATACGTGAATAAGCAGGACAGAATTTTTTTGTCAGAGTTTTTTGCTATAGGGCGTGTGCGCTTGCCAGAAAAAGAGAGAGAAAGTGAGAAATCACCTCCCCGGGGGCATTGGCCACACTGCAAACCCTTCTCCTCCATTCTCCTCTCGGGATCTTGGCATGCACACACACACACGTGCCCAGTGTGAGTTTAAGCCACCGGGTTCGGGACTTGAGCCGCGATCTACTACATGGGAGTCCAGCGACACAGCCATTACACTAACTGCTGGTCTTGAGCAGGACAGAATTTAAAACTGGTTGCTCAGGCTGACAGGTTTGATCTGTCAGTGTCTGCTGAACAGAAGCACAACCTTAAAATAAAAAGCATTTAAAAAAGTATGCAGATACTAAATAAGTGTGCATAAAAACATGAAACTTCTGAGAATAGCATATCTAAACATAGTAAATAAATGCTATTGAATATATAAATCTGAGATGAAACTGCATGAAAACCCTGAGTAGTTGCTTATTGCTAAACAAAATCACTTACTATTTTGACCCCAACCTTAATCATTAATGCTGAAATACTAAACAAATTTTAGGCTTGAGGTATTGCCTAAAAATACCAGTAAGTGACATCATTCTCAGTAACTGCACCCAGGTAACGTATTCTCAAGAAATATTATTCCATTTCCTGAATGCACTTTAGAAAAGGGACCACATGTTTTGTTTGAAGAGTTAACTATGCCACTCTGGAATTCATTTGATAGTAAAAGCCACCAGATTTCTTACAGATAAAGATTGTGCCTGTACAATTGATCTCAAAGGAGATATGCAAACAAAACGAGCCTTTCAATGAAAAAGAATTCAAAATTTTACATGTTTTAATAAAAGAGAATTTAAAATTTTACCCATGTTTTCATGGAACTTACCTGGCTTCAGATTTTTCTGGAAGTAGCCCACTGGCTCGCAACTGATCTTGACGTTTCTCTATGTGGAGCAGCTTTCCATATACTTCCTATGGCAAATAAAACAGTCATACTAAAGTCAGATGTAGTACAAATACCTTTTGGTATACTTCATATTTTTTCCTTGTAAATATTCTTTATTTTTAATTGAAAACAGAATGTAGCTGTAGAGTAAATAAAACTGAATATGCTATTTACTAATACTATTTCTCATGCAAACTGAAGGACAGTAGAGTGATTTCAGAAAGAATTCAGTATCTAGAGAGGAGAATGGAGAAGAAACTCTAGCCTGGCTGTCCCCTGGGTGGTGATTTCTCGCTTTCCTGTCTCTCTGGCATTTGCCCTATGGCAAAAATCTCTCCCCCAAAAAAGCATTTAGTATCTACAACACAGCACATGCCTAGCGCTATCTGGTTTTAATCTAACTATAAAAAGTTTGTAACTGCATTTCAGTGAGGGTGGTTAAAACCGTATTTTACTTAAGGTTTCACAAAAAGGATAAAAAATTTTTTCTTAAGAAGAATAACGGACGTAGGAATACATACATTTAAAAAAGTTTTATTTACTTCTTTCAAAAGAACATGCAAAAAAGATTGCCAGCACAAGAAAGACTGCAAGAGTGGGAGGGAGCGTGTGCACCCGCGTCTTCCAGTGGGGTCCCGACCACGCAGGGCAGCCTTCAGCCAGCCCAACCACGGGCACAAGCATGCATGGTGTACCTGGGAGGTCTCCAGACTCGAACTGGGAGCCTTCTCGTGCGGGACTGCCTGGCAGTGTCGCGTTTTACCACTGTGCCACTGTCTGGGCTGGCCCCACAGCAATATGGGCTTGAAACTGTACTCTGTAAAACTTAAAGTCCTGAACTATTTATCTATTATAATTTACCATTTACCTCATATTTCAGTCCTTGTATTATTTACTTTTCATCACTTCTTTCTATTAATATGCTCTTTAACAAAGTCTGTGACTGTGTGTAATTTGTTAAATTGCAAATACAGTTCCCAGGGAATGAGTGTACAGCAAGCAGAATAATGCAGTGGTCTTCCAGGATCTTTGACTGAAAAATTTAATTTTTTGAGAATTTAAGAGTCCTCAAAACATCCATATTTATTCTTTTGTAATTCACACAAAACCTACTGCACTAGTACGTATGGAACAGACAGACATTTTAAAAGGATAAACCAGAAATTATAGAATAACTTTTCTATTTTACTAATCACTATAGCTTCTAACACCACCAGCTAAAGCCAGGGGCATAATTTGTTAGTGTATAGAGATTAATCCGTGTCTCAAATAGTTTTTTTTTGTCTTTGCTATAGAGCACGTACCCTGCTAGAGATGGACAGAGAGAGACAGAGAAAGGGAAAGTGAGAAATCACCCCCAGGGGAGAAGGTCACACCGCAATCCCTTCTCCTCCATTCTCCTCTCAGGATTTTGGGTACACACACACACACACGCGCCTGGGGTGATTTTCAAGCTGCTGGGTTCGGGACTCAAACCATGAAGTCGGCTATGTAGGATCTAGCTGCCTTAAACTCTGCGGCTCCTGTTGGCCCTTGAACAGTCTTAACCATTTCAAGTGGGGAGGAGGGCTAGTTTCTCGCAGACGAGCAGGGCAAACAGCTGCCACTACTGCCCTGCTGCAGAAGCCTGCCTGGCAGGGGTCTCAGAGACCAGGGAGAGAGCTCCCTCTGCCACTGCAGTTGCCTGGTCAGCACCTGAAGTTTGGTGCTGCCTCCACTGGGCCACGCGTTCTCAGAAATCCACCTCTTAGGGTAAGAGATGTTGAAAAAGAAAGAAAAGAAAAGGGACATAGAGGCCGGGCCTTTGTGTTTTTGCAACATAAACATGAGAAAAGCTGAGATTACCCTCAAAGGGTAGGATTTCTCAGTAATAAAGATGTAGAAGTCCATTCTCAGCTGGAGCGACGCCTCACAATGTTTCTGTTCTGATTTCATTAAGAAGTGTAGACTGAGTTTAGGAGGGAAAAGACACAACAGAAAAAAAGAAAAGTAGCACTTAGAAGCTACAACTGAGGGTAAGCCAGACTTCAGCAGTGGGCTCGAGTGTCTCAAAGCCAAAGGGCATCCGCACCGAGCTTGGGAATCCCCGGGCCGCCAGGGCAGCGCGGCCAATCAGGAACTCTTCCAAAGGGGCTCCCAGCCTCACTGCAGACGTGCTAGGCCAGAGCCTCCAGGCAGGGACCCCCGATCAGTCCTAACAACCTCCCGGGGTGATGCGCGCCCAAGTCTGCGAACTGCAGAGAGTCCGGTTCACCACAGCAGGGGATGAGGAAGCCCATCCAATCCCAGTGTCTGTATTAAGTGTAGCTGTCCCAACTACAGCTGAGTGTGACTCCGTCCCCACTAGGAGCAGAGAAGTGTGGCTGACAGCTCAGCACACACCAAAGCCCGCCCCCCTGAGAAAGCAAGAACGAGTGTGACCACCCGCCTGCAGGAGAGGTACCTGGTGGGGAACTGACGGTAAAACTCCACCACTCGTTTCCTAGGAACTGGTAAGCCTCGCTGTTAGGGTACATCTGATTCATGATTTTCAAAGTGTATTGTATGTCTCTCCTTCATGAGATAGTGACTCCAATAGGGTCTTGCCACGCTTTGGTCCTCTCACTGGGCGCGAGCCCAGGTCTCCCGCATGTTCTAGCACGGCACAATAATGCCTGTCACCATGTCATCGCGGCCGGGCCTTAACTCACTTAAGTCTCTTTCTTTTCATACAGACCCAAGACAGGGTCCTGCCAGGCTGACCCAGCAGCCAGACCCCGGGCCTCCCTGCCCAGCTCCAGTACTGTGCAGTGGCGTCCTGCCGCCTGCACCACTGTGGCGGGCCTGGACCTGCACTCGTTTCTGAAACAACCAGAGAGAATATTAGAACATTTCCTAAGCATCTGTTTCTAGAAAGCAGGTCTCAGATGCTCTAAACTAAACAGGTAAAATAAAGGGTCTCCCCATGCCCCCCCCCACACACACACAAAGTGAACCCTCCCCGCTCCTGTGAAGCAGACAGGCACGGGCAAACAGCTAGCGCCGTGCACCCAGTACAGCCGGCCAGAGGGTGGCCACAGCCGGCCAGAGGGTGGCCACAGCCAGCCTGCACCCAGGGTGCTCCGCCCAGCATGGCAGCGAGCCTCACAGCTGCCTGGGGCAGTCCTGAGACCTGGAGAACGCGGGTCAGGGACGGTGCCGCTCTCAAACTAGCTAAGGAGGCAGGAACTGAGCGAATACCGACAGCAGTGACAAGAGACCCGCCCTCTCTGAAGAGTTTATTTGATTTTCTGGACTAACCACGGCAGCTACAGAACAGCTATCGCCCGCCTGGCACAGAGTTCCAAGTCGGGGCTCAGGCTGCTAAATCAATCGATATTCTCCAATGATTCTCAAGCCATTCCTGTTTCAGTTCCTATTTTTTACTCATTTGTCTTAAAACAGTCTTTCACTAGGCTACTTCCTTCCAGTATTGTATTTAGAGCCATAATAGCTTACAAATGGTGCAATTGGAAAAATGAGGGGGAGGAGAAAACAAACCAGGAGAAAGGGCGCGTCAGATTTGGAGCCCAGTAAATCCTGCCTATCTAAGGGAAAGGCTCCAGTGCACCACGTAATGCTCGTTAAGCTACTCCAGACACAAGGGGACTGTGAAACTCTGTCGGAAAAGTGCAATTAGAGAAGTTTATTTTAATACAAAAAAATTTTTGAAACCAGGCTTAGTTATCTTTATAATATGCATTTTCCATGAACTTTTTGAAGACACCCCCCCCCCATCTTTCTTTACAATAGAAAAATAAAGTACTTTGCATGGCCTCTGATCTGTATTAACGGTGGAGAGAGTGACAGCAGGGGTGAGAGGTGGTTTCCCAGGGTAAAATAACATGAACAGTTTTATAGGAGCGACATCTCCACTTCTTTCCCTCTTGCATAATAAAAGGAGTCTACCTTGGCTAGCTGCAGACAACATCTCTCTGGAAGGTACGTCCTATAGCTTCAGCTCCCCGAAGAGATGGGTTCTAATTTACATCAAAAAATCCTGGAGGGTATAAAATATGCCAGGAACTGTCAACATCACAGATTATCACTGGTATATTGTTAAGTTTCCGCTTAATTTTTAAGGGACACTAGAGAATTAATATGACCCCACCTCCTCTAAGTTTATATACTGTATTTAATAGCGTAATTTTCGGATATGACAGGAATAACCCAGATGTGAAATGCTGAATCATTAATCACAGCTATGATTAATATTTCATAAAATCAAAGCAAGCCTATCCACTCTTCGTGTCATCAGATTTCCATAATGTATGAGTCAAATTTAGAAGGTGCCTAATTTGAAAATACCAGATGCTCAGGTTGCAGAAAAGAAAAGCTTCAACTAAACCCTTCCCAGAGTACGATCAATACAATTCTTGGTATCCTTCTAAAACCTGTTTTGGTTATATTAATCACATGGGAATCCCAATTTTAGGAAGGGTAAACAAGTACTGTTTCTTGGGGGAGTGCACAGAAAAGTCGACTGTACTTCGGTGCACACAATGAAGAGTGGCGGACTCAGCGTAATCGCCGCTCAGCTCCTCGCTTGGTAACAGTACAATCACGGTCCTAAATTCAGGGTTTGTTAAAGCGATCACGATAAAGAATCAAGTTCTTGAATAACAATCTTAATTCTTTTTAAGCCAATGGCATGTACAAAATTCAAATGAAATAAGTATCAATCTGAAGTTCCAAGACCCCTATTACATCGTGAATGAAATTTGCTCTGCAGTTTCCGCATCACGTAATGCCAGTCACCACGAGAAGGGAAGTGTCGCACCCACGCACATGAAGAAGGGCCCTGGGGACAGGCACCCTGGTGCGGCGACACAGACCTGCTCGTCACTCAGACGCCGTGTCTCCTTACCACTCACGTTAAAGCCCTCACACACATTATGAAAACAATTACACTAATACAAAAGTAATCGGATCAAAACCAACACAGAAGCAGTAATAATAAGTTGAACCTTTTGTTCCTTAATTAATTCCCTATTGTTACATTGGGAGCATACAAGATATACAATGGTAATTATTCATATGTGGAGAAAATGTACATTAAGGATACCTCTAGAACAGCAATTTCTGCTGCTGAATTAACTACTGAATTAACTCCTGCTGTCAAGAAAAGTCTTAAAACAGCATGCAGATATATTTCAGCACTGGTATATAGCTTTTTAAAAATGAGCACTTTACATAGCGGTAGTCATTTCACAATGCCTCACTGTGAGAAGGGCCACTACGTAATTCCATTTTTAAAGATAACAACACTACCTACACCCGAGAGTTTTAAATACTCACTACGAGGTCAAAAAGGGGGATCTAGAAACATCTAAACTAAGAATTCTGCGGCGTTCGGTCCCCAGGACTTTTGCTTACCGAGTCTGGGACGTTCATGTGATGAAGCCCGCATTTCCGAGCTGCGTTTCCTGCTTTGAGAGCTCAGAACGTTATGGGTCATTGAAAATAAACCGGATCGTCTCTCAACAAGCCATGAGAGCTTTCACAGGGCAGATGGACCCTGCTCACGCGGAAGTTATAAAGATTAGAATTACCTGGTTTTCTTTCATCTTTTCAACATTTTTTAGTTAAGGAAAATAGTTTTCTTCATTTTGCACATTTTGGGGGTATAAATGTCCTCAATGGTCATGCAATTCCTTCAACTGAGACAAATGCCACGAAGACACTGCATCACTTACTGTGAAACTAGTCCTAACATATAAATGAAGTTTCTGTACAACGCTAAATAACTCGCCAGCGCAGCTTTTAGAAGTGCATACCTTTTATTTACTTAGTTTTTGGTGCCAGAGGGAGTGTGCACACATAAGAGAAAGAGGGGGCAACCTCTCAACAGGGTTGATCTCTGCAATTTTCTTCCTCCAATTCTTCATCCCTTCAAGATCCTAAGCTGCACTCATAGCTGGTGTATTTTCAAGCCTCTGGGGCCAGGCCACGAACCCGGCGTGGTCATGTGGGATCCGGCTTCTTCTGCACAGCTTCCTCAGCATTTAACTGCTAGCTACATGCCGGTCCCTCCGCTGGTCTTACAGATCAGCGTGCAGGAGCTTTCGGAAAGCGTGGCTCCCTGCTTAGTACCCGGGGGCTAGTGAGCCCTAAAATGGAGGAGACTTGACCACCTCCCTCGTGAGAAACTGGGTACTGTTTAGGATGAGCGCTGCCTTCGAGGACAGCTTACGGGGCCCTCTTCCAGGGGACCCTGACATCCTGCACAGGCTTTCCCGAGTGCTGGTCTCATGAGACGATGAAGTTGTTCTGGTAGGAAACGTTCTGAGGTCCCCGATGTCGGAGCCGCAGTGGGACAGAGCAGGTGGTTTCTACTGCCTCCTTCGGAGCCCCTCCCTGCAAAGTACCCTCCTGTGAGAGCTCCCCGGACCGGGTGGGGGCGGGCACCTCCCTGCGAAGCCTTTCTCCGAGAGCACGGCATCGACGGCCCCGCGTGCAGGACACTGGGGAAGGCGGCGTGCACATGTGCCTTGGCCTAGGGAACCTTATTCCACAAGACTTACCTCCAGTAGTCACCTCCCATAATGAATTTAAATCATTTTCAACTCACTTTTAGTCAATGATTTTTTTTCAGAAACCTACACACTGGCAAAATCTTTAACTGTGAGGGCCAGCAGGTGTGCAGTGGTTAAGATGATGGACTCCCACATGGCTGACCCAGTTCATGTCCTGGACCTGGCAGCTTGAAAATCATCCGTGTGTATGTGTGTGTGTGTGTCTCCAGAATTCCAAGAAAAAACTGGAGAAGGGACTGTGCTGTGGCCATCTTCCCGGGGGGTGATCTCTCTGTGTTTCGCTCTGTCTCTGTCTTGCTGCAGTGAGTACACATGCCCCCACATATATGGCAGAGACTTTAAAAAAAAAAAAGAATCAGTAAAACTAAGTTTTCTTAAAAGTCAAGTGCCCGCACAACCAACCCGTGACCACGAGGGTTGTGAGGTCTTGCTCACCAACGCAGCGCCCTGTGGCCGTCACGGCCAGCTTGGTCGGACTCACGGTGCGGCAAGGGCCCCAGAGGGCCGCACTCCCGCAGCCTGGTCCTTCTCCACCCCAGCAGCACAGGTCTCCCGGCTAGCCTAGGCTTCCACGAGCCACACCACGACTTCAGTACAGCGCCTTTCCTGCAGTCACCTACAGCCTCTGCGGGATTCTCGCCTTCCTTCCACTCCTCGGCCCGGCTGTTTCAGAGCCCCCCTCCCTCTCGCCCTCTCCCCTGTGCCTACCACGTACTGAGGCCCTGACTCACATCGGAAGGGCAGGGGCTCTGGCTAAACGACCACTAAGGGGATGGGAGCCAGCCGCGTGTGTGTGGGGGGGGACGCCCAGTGGGCCAGCGCTGTGGAGCATGGAGTCCCCTGCCGAGACTCGGCGATGCTTTGAGAAACTCGGAAAGCCTCTCATTTCCTCTTAAACTAGTTTTTATTCAGAAATGATCTGTTAGTGCCATTTACACTTCATTGTACATGCACATGTGACAAGACATACTGAAAGATAACGGGACTTAATGACACTCCCAGGAACACGAAAGCCGTGGAACACGGGAGTCCCGGCTGACCCGCAGATGCCCCGCGGTGTCACTCGCTCCCCACGCAGGACAACGGCCTGGCTGGCCAACTGCCCTTCGCTTTACGCTTTCTTCCCATGCTTCTTGGTGGAAGGAAAAAACTGCATCTTCCGTCTCATTGTCATCTTTCCTTGGAACCGTCCCACCTCTCCACCTAACAGGACTGAACACTGGTCAGGCAGAAACTGCAGTCACTACAGCCTCGCGCACTGTCCCAGCTGCGAGCGACCAAGGCCTCTTTCCTCAGGCGCCATGACGTAGAGCAGATACGCGAACCTGCCAGCAGTCACCACCTACTACTTGGGGTCATCAGAAGACAAGCGCTAAACGACATCAGTGATGTGGTCTCACATGAGGCCACACGCGTTCTAGATCTGTGGTCTTGTCAAAAGGCTGGCCAGGGAGCCAGCAGTTAGCGTAATGGCTATGTCGCTGGACTCCCACGTAGTCGACCACGGTTTGCGTCCCGGACCCGGTGGCTTAAAACACGCCGGGCGCGTGTGCGTGCGTGCCCAAAATCCCGAGAGGAGAATGGAGGAGAAGGGACTGCGGCGTGACCATCCCCCTGGGGGGTGATTTCTCGCTTTCTGTCTGTCTCTGTCTGTCTGGCGAGCGCACGCGCCCTATAGCGAAAACCTCTCCAAAAAAAAAAAAAAAAAAAAAAAAAAAAGGCCGCACACAGCTGCGAGGTCCACGTGGGCAGTGTCCCCCTGCCACCCAGGAAGAAAGTTACAGCTACAATCAAGGTAGCAATGAGGATTTGTGTCCCGGTCTCTAGAGCCTCCCGTGTGCTGCAGTGCTGCAGTGACCCCCACGGACAGAGGGGGATGCCCTGCCCCACCCCACCCAGAGGAGGCAGAACAAAGGAGACAGCAAGCCTGCTGGACGCCCCAAGTTTCACAGCTGGACTGCAGACGCAATGCTCGCCTTCACAACAGCACTCTGAGGAGCGGCTGGAGCGTCACTACTGAGAGCTGCAGTATCTCAGGGGCGGCCATTTGCATGATCCTGGCCATCAGACTGGGCTGACTACAGTGGGGTCTGCTGATATCTGTCGTCCATAATGCCCAAGTGACCAGCAGGTATCTAGGAATTCCTGCGTTGAGCTAAAACAGAAAAGCCAAAGAACTCTTACACATGCGACAGAACCTGTGTTGCTCCAGAAGGAGGACTGTTTACCAGTCAGCGTCTGGCATTTTAGTCAGAGAACACGGTGAAGTTTTATCCACTGAGAAACAGATCGGTTTGCGCCATACCTTTTAAAACACATAAACCAACGAAAAATAAAGCTAGGCCTCTCACACAAAGTGTAATTTCTTCATTATGATGGAATGCAACAAAACATCTTGCCCTTGGGTTGCTGGGTTTCAGCCCAAACAAATGCAAATGGCTTGTCAGATGACAGCTGTTTGATAAGGCTCCTCTACAAGACCTGCATGCTTTACTTTTCTCCGTGAAACTTGGGATGAAAGGCAGAAGGCAGGAAGAGAATTAATGTAGCATACAGTCTAAAGGCAATGCTACAACCGTGATTAAGTAGAAAAGTTAAAAGGCACAGATTTTCCACAGCTTCGCTGCGTGCAACCCATCCGTGTAACAAGTTGACAGGCCTAGCGCGTCAGCTCCATCATCCCCTCCGACAGCTAAAACGCAGCATCGCATCCCTTTTCAGAGAAAATTTGCGTCTGCACCATGAAGCGTTGTACATTATTTCTTAGCACTGCAGGGGGCTCAAGTCCATATGGAACCTTCACAAATATTACCACAGATCAAACCAGCGGCGTTTGGAGGCAGATTTGACATACCTATTTAAATGAACAGCAGGGGTCCCCGGGCAGCCTCGGGCTGTGCGGGAGAGAACCTCACGGAAGCCAGAGCCCAGCTCCATTACTCAGCAAAGACACACTCTGCATTTATCATTCATTTCATTTCTGCCAGGGCAAGGAGCTCATTTGCCCAAGGTCAACAAAAAACGAAAAGAAGGTTTTCTTTTTTTTCCCCCAGAAATAAATGTACCTGACAAGTGGGGATTTTGTCCTTTGGGTCTGTGGAGAACAAATAAACACCAGAAAATTCTAAAAAGCGGAGTAAATGTGCACATTGATTCGAGTCACTGACATCTGACTGTGGATGCGGGGGAAGCCCTATAAATATTTCCGTAACTTTAAAAACTCATATCTTGAATAAAATAGAACTTGACATCATGTTCTAAAAATAAAATGGGTTTCTGTCTTTTAAAACTGGATATTGGCATCTGGCTTTCTTTCCCCGCCCCCCCCCCCCATTGTAATTCTGGGGAATTCTCCTAAATTTGCACACCACCCAACACTTACAGCTCTGAACACAAGACAGTTTTTGTCGAATGCAACTGGAAGGCAGAGTGAGAGAAAATAGTTTCTTAGGTTATTTTTGCTGCTGAAATGCTAGACTGATACGCCACATTAACCTATGAGAAGCTGAAATTGTATGTAAGTTACAGAAAAGATCCCTGGAGACCTCTCCCAAGGTGGCGCTCCCAGCCATGCAGCCCTGTACTGGGCCCCATTCCCGTCCCTGCAAACACACACGCTGTCACCCAGCTCAACGGCGACCAGTACCCCCGGTAGAAACTGGTCAGTGGGAACATTTCAGGGACAAACATGCTGACAGAAATTCTGCAAAGTTTACTAGCAAAAATGAATTAATAAAATATAAGACCCTTTCATTAACATCTCGTCTTACCTCTAGAAGTCTCATTTTTACCTTATAAAATCTAGGTAATCCTGAAGTCAGGAAAAAGTCTCTAGTATGATTACCTGTGTAGCTTACAGTTCGTATTACTTATCATAAAGGAATATACTCACGTGCATTAATGAATAGTACGACGGCTTGCCAGTGTAGAAGAGAAAATGAAATGGACGGCCGTCTTCTCCCCACTGGATTGCTAATAAAAAAGCCAGATGAAAACAAAACAGAGACAGACCAACAGCTGTATACAACTCGGCTTTACATACACTTACAATTCTGATTAACTTTTAAAATGACAAAATATCATTAATATTTAGAGTTTTTATATTCAGTTTGGCATAACTAATATGTAACTATTTACGCTACTTAATATTTCATACCTGCTAAAACGTTTACATCTAATAAAATATTCCTACATATTTTATCATGAGTTTTTATAATTTGTTTTAAAAAAATACATAAAATAGCCACAACTCATCTTCTTAAAAGAAAAAAAAAATTTAGGCTTAGTTATAAATGCAATATATTCCCATACTATTAAAAATGAAAACTGATAATGTCCATACAATACATTCACAGGATTTAAAACAGGTATAATACAACAGCAAAAACTACAGTACATATTTCCCTATGCCATATTGGTTCTACTCTGATGGTAACCACATTCCAGAGTTTAGCGCACTGTCTGCAGAAGGGCTCAAAAAGGCGCTCTGTGGGGCCAGCAGGTGGTGTAGTGGTTGTGGTGCTGGACTCTGACATAGCAGGAGAATGGAAAAGCGACTGCAGTGTGGCTGTCCCCCTGGGGGGTGATTTCTCACTTTCTCTGTCTCTGTGTCTCTGGCAAACCCACGTGCCCCCCACAGCAAAAAAATCCCTCTTAAAAAAAATGCTATGTGTAATTCCTTCTGAAATACTGATGGCCACTCACATCTAACAACCGCCAAGTGAGAAACCCACCATGTCCTCCCTCCCTGTCCTTGGCCCCATTTCTCTACTGCGGATTTGCAGGGACTCCTGTAGGGTAACCGGCCTGGCGCCACTGCCTAAATTGTAAACTGCTCTCTCCCAGCCTGTCCTGTCTCTGCCGTTTCCTTGTGTTCTGGAATCTGTCATAATCCAGAACTTTAAACTACGCAGAGTTGAATCTGCTGCTTTCCCTCTTCAGTGGTTGTTTCTCAGCCACTTTTTCACTATTGATCCCACCGGGGAGCATTCTGAGACACTCCCCACCACGGAATCGGAGCGCAGAGATACTGCCTGTCTGCTGGTGCACACGAAGCCTGCAGGGAGCTGCGGTCCACCCTGGCAGCGCGATCTCCCCCACCCTATGACCCACTCCTGCCCTGACCGACACATGCTTTCGGCATGTAAACCATTCTCTTTTATGACATCTTCTGGGATTTTTCTTTGTTTTCATGTTCAGCTATTTCATCTCTCTGAAATTTATGTCTGTGAGGCAGAAACCCAAGTATTATTTCATCCAGCAAAGAGAGTCATTACCGTTCTCCGGTTTCAGACCAGTGTGCCCTTTCGGCTGAAATACTGCCTACGTGATATGCAGGGCATCCTCTGAGGATTATCAGTGTTGGACGTAGGCCACTTTCCATGAACACATTTAAAGGGAAGACTACGCTTTCATAATAACTGGTGGAAAAATGTCTTAGCTAGATGTTAAGTTAGCGAGATAAAAACCAGGTTTTTATTGGCCAGTGGGCTGATGGATGATTTAAGAACTTTTCCAACATCATTATCATAAACTTCTTGAACTCCTACCTGCTTTTCTAAAGTTGTGTCTTCACTATGCAATTTGTTTTGTTAAAGTAGTCATTCAGGAAGGGACAAAGAAGATAAACATATGGTCACAGACAGGACTCTACTGTTAAGCTTGGAGAGAGAGATGTTTTGAGTTGAGTCCTATCAATTTTTAATTTTGAAGTAGGTACTTTTTTTTTTGGAGAAGTTTTTGCTATAGGACGTGTGTGCCTGCCAAAAAGACAGAGAAAGAAAGACAGAGAGACAGAAAGCAAGAAATCACCCCCTGGGGGGATGGCCACACCATAGTCCCTTCTCCTCCATTCTCCTCTCGGGATCTTGGGCACACACACAACTGGCGTGAGTTTAAGCCACTGGGTCCAGGACTCGAACCTCAGTCGACTATGTGGGAGTCCAGCGATGTAGCCATTACACTATCTGCTGGTCCCTGAAGTAGGTAATTTAAGAAGGGCACACTAGTGGCCACCTGTAACCCCAGCTAGTTAGGAGGCTGGGGCAGGAGGATCCTGAGTTCAAGGGAGTCTGGGCAAGAAAGCAAAAACTAGTCTTTAAAATAATAGTAATACAATATTTACTATTTTTTCCTGTTTTTGTGTGTGTGACTTAAGGACACAGTATCTGTTATATTTAAAAATACTGATAATTGGGCCAGCAGGTGGTATGGAGGCTTAGGTGGCTGGATCCCACATGGCCAACTGCATGGTCGAAGTTCCAGACTCAGCAGCCTGTAAAACATGCCAGTTGTGTGTGCGTGTGGGGCCAGCAGGGGGCACAGTGGTTAAGGCACTAGACTTCCAGATGAGTGACCATGGTTTGAATCGCAGTCCCAGAGGCTTGAAACAGACCAGGTGTGTGTGCATGCGTGCTCAAAATCAGGAGAGAATGGAGGAGCAGGGATTGTGGTGTGGTCATCCCCCAGAGGATGAGCTCCCTTTCTCTGTCTCTCTGGTGAGCACACTCACCCTATAGCAAAAATCTCGCTCAAAAAATAATAATTGTAAAAGAAAAGAAAAAGAAAAGAGTACCAAAGTCCTGAAAGAATAGAACAGAGGGACTGCAATGTGGCCATCCCCACAAGGGGGTGATTTTTTTAACTTTTTCTTTCTCTCCTCTCTTTTTCTTTGGTGAGTGCTCATGCCCTATGGCAAAAACAATAACAAAATTTTTAAGTATTGATAATCTGTGCATTTATTCTCCTACTAGCTACCTTATTGAACTGTGCTCTAGAATTTTAAGTTTTTAATTCCAAAAACAGGATTTAAGTCTTGACCCAACTCTAACATCTTCTGGATATAATCTACGTTTTTAACATTTTGTTAAGTGGATTTTTAAAAAGAAGGCACACGCGTGTGTACCCTGGTGTCTGTGTTCACAGCGATCTGCAGGTATAGCTGGGATCCAGTGTTTTAAAATCACTTTTGTTTGCCAAAATACACAAAGGCAAACAAGGACTACGGTTCACCTGTCACCAAGGAGACCCATGCTCCTTAGGTTGTCTTTACATGCCACGGTCCTCCGCTTCTGTGTGTGTGGAGGTGGCCGCCACGGTGCCGTCCCTGGCAGGTGCTCAAGCACCCCTGCGCGATCGGCAGGCCGCCCTGTGCTGTGGCACCTGCTGTACAACAGTATCCTCCAACACTGTCAGAACAGTTCCTAGTGTGAACGCTTTAAATTCAGATACCCGAATAATGAGTAATGATAATCTTCTGAAATCTTAATAGTTTTTAGTTTATGGTTTTCTATCTTCTTTTTTTTTCTTTTTTAGAGGTTTTGGCTATAGGGTGCGTGTGCTCACCAGAAAGACAGAGAGAGATAGAAAGCAAGAAATCACCCCCCAGGGGGGATGGCCACGCCACAATCCCTCCTCCTCCGTTCTCCTCTTGGGATCTTGGGCACGCACACACACACATGCCCGGCATGAGTTTAAGCCACTGGGTCCGGGACTCGAACCGTGGACAATTACATGGGAGTTCAGCACTAACTGCTAGTTCCAGTTTTCTATCTTCTAAGTGGGCAAATCATAACACCCATGAATAGGGACAATTTTCCTAATTTCTTTGGTTTTTAGAACCCACACTTTTTTGACTTTTAATCTATACTATTTTTTTGTTTCCAATTACACTGGTTGAGGCTTACAATACTGAATAACAGAGATGAGTATTGGTATATCTCTCCTATTCCTGAACTTAATGGCATTTATGATATATTTAAAATTTTGATGTGTTTTGTTTCTCACGAATCTCTCATACTGTTTCTTTTTATTTCTAGTTTAAGCATTTTTTTGTTTTGTTTTGAGAGGTTTTTGCTATAGGGCGCGTGCGCTTGCCAGACAGAGAGAGAGAGACAGAGAGACAGAAAGTGAGAAATCACCCCCCAGGGGGGATGGCCACGCCGCAATTCCTTCTCCTCCACTCTCCACTCGGGATCTTGGGCACGCACGCACACGCGCCCGGCGTGAGTTTTAAGCCACCGGGTCCAGGACACGGACCGCGGTCAACTACGTGGGAGTCCAGCGACATAGCCATTACGCTAACTGCTGGTTCCCTAGTTTAAGCATCTTTAATCAAAAAAAAAGTATGAATGCTTGATTTTGTTAATTGGCTTTATTTTTTCTCTATGGAAATATTTTCTCATCTGACTCAATTACCCCAGAAAATTACATGAAAAAGTTCCCTATGTTAAAACTGCCCTCATGTTACTGAGGGTAAAACGTCCTCTGGTATATTCCAACTTGATTGCTAACCTGAAGCCTAACTTGATTTGCTAGCATCTTATTTAGTGAGGACAGACTACAGGTTTCTTTTTTTTAAAAAAAAATTTATTTAATTTTATTTATTATTGTTACTATTTTTGCATTTGCTATAGGGCATGTGTGCTCACCAGGGAGACAGTGAGGGTGTGAAGTGAGAAAGCAAACCACTAGGTCTGGGACTCAAACCAGTCAGCCAAGTGGGAGTCCATTGCCCCTACCACCACACCTCTATAGATTTATTTTTTATGCCGTTTGTGTCCATATCTGATAACTGTGTGAGCCTTTATGGTGAATTGGGAAATTAATTCTCTTTTTCTACTCCTCAACAGTTAACAGGGTAACAAAGTTAACTATTAGAGCACTGCCTAAACTTTCTGGGCTGGTACCTCTTTCAATGAGATATTTCACGACCTTTGACTTAACTTTCGGTCTAACCATGACTCTCCTGATAGACACAACTGCAGCAACTACATTTCCCTGTAAGCTGCCTGTCCAAGAGGGAGGCATGTGGCAAGCGTGCACCCTGGAGGACTGGCGACTGGGGCCCGACTACATCCCGGTGGGACCACTTTCTGGCAGCGTCCCCCACGATTTACACGCTGTGTGCTTTCACCTCTACATCTGCAAGACGGTGGGACACGAGTACCTATGAACACTGCTGCGAAGGCCATGAGGCGGTTCACGGGAGGCACGGAGGGCTACGCCTCCTTGCTCTCGGCTTCACTACATGCTAGCTATTGTTATTTGGAAGGCTGTTCAAATGAATTAGAACAAAATTGCCGTTAACAGTCTTACACTTTTTGAATATCCTCTGAATATTATTTATAATTCTTAATCTTGTTCTTTTCTGTTTTCCTTTACCAGGTTTGCTGGCGTTGTTCAATTTTGTGGGGTTTTCAAAGAAAAAACGACTTGGTTTCATTTCTCACATTCTTTCCTTTACATTTCTTCACAATGTTCATCAATTACGTTTTTCTTTTACTGGCTTCCTGAGCTGAATACTTACTTTACTCATGTTCAGTCTTTAATTACTAATACATGTTTGTCTCTGCAAAACACAATGTCCGAATCCAGTAGAATTTGATAGGAACTGTTGTAATTGTCATGTATTTCTTTTTTTTTTTTTTTTTTTTTTTTTTTTGGAGAGGTTTTTTGCTATAGGGCGCGTGCGCTCGCCAGACAGACAGAGAGAGACAGAGAGATAGAAAGCAGGAAATCACCCCCCAGGGGGGATGGCCACGCCGCAATCCCTTCTCCTCCATTCTCCTCTCGGGATCTTGGGCACGCACGCACACGCGCCCGGCGTGAGTTTAAGCCGCCAGGTCCGGGACTCGAACCGTGGTCGACTACGTGGGAGTCCAGCGACATAGCCATTACGCTAACTGCTGGTCCCTAATTGTCATGTATTTCTAAATAGCCTGTAATTTCAATTCTGATTTCCGCTTTAACCCAATGGTGACGTGGTTTTAGTGATTTTAGGTCAGGAAACGTAACTGAGATGACTTCTGCTTTCTGGAATGTGCTGAATTTCCTGTATGACCTATTACATCAGAACCCTATTAGTATTCCACAGGCGCCTGTGCAGAACACATATCCTTTGTATTTGAATCTGAGGCCGTAAATCCCCGTTACTCAACTTCTTTACAGCCTTAGTTAACAGTGTTCACTGTTAAACATGTCAATGCTAAATGTTTGGTGCAAAAAGGTTCATGGTCGTCAAATCCACTTAATGGATATCAGGTTTTATCAATATAAATTAGCATTCTTGTCTCATGGAACTATGCCCCACCTCCCTGAATTCCATTCTGCCCAATTTCAGGGGCTCCTCGTTGCTTCTGTCAGCAGTCTCACACACGTGATCTGTCTGCCCTATGTGCACGAGCTGCGATAAACTGGGAGGTAGGCACACAGGCAGCAAAACACATTTTGCAAATTCTAAAGGGAAACCGTTGAAATATAGTTAAATGTAGCTAACTACAAAGCAAGACGATCCTATCGACATTTTTTAAAAAAATTAACACCTGGGCAATTTGCAGGGACATTCAGAAGCTCTAGTAGTTACATTACAGCTGCCAGTAACAATGAACTTCCAATACCAAGAGGCTGCATGATCTGAAAGAACCAACCAGTCCCAGAGGGGCATGCATACTAGAAAAGATGCAAGCAGGAGAGAGAGAGAGGCCGAGACACAGGTGTGAACTGGAGAGGGTAAAAATTAAGGGAGCCAGCTACATTATAAACCTTTACAGAAGAGCCACGAGGTATAAGTCACCGTGCCCTGTGCATGTAGGTTTTTGTTTATTTTTAATTCATTCACTTATTATTATTTTTTTTCAGCTGGTAGAGTGCATGTGCTCGCAGCAGAGAACCAGGATGGGGCGGGGTGGGAAGTCACCCCCAGGGGGATGGCCGCACCACAATTCCTTCCCCTCCATTGTCCTTTCAGGATTCGGGGCACATACACACATGCACCCCGTGTTTTTCAAGCAGCCAAGTCTGAGACTCGAACCACAGAACTGGCCATGTGGAATCCAGCCACCTTAACCTCTATGCCACCTGCTGGCCCTGTGCATGTGGTTTTACTTCTGTAAAATTGTAGCATTAAAATTGATAAGCATTTTCTATGACAGCATGCATATGTGCACGCAGCAGAAAGGAAAGAGGGAGAGAAGAGCATCCTCAACAGGAACCACTCCACGGTCCTTTTGCCCTTGAAAGAGGAAAAATGAGAAAAACAACAACAAAAACTACCATACTCAGTGAAAATATGCTTCCAAAATGAAGATAAATGAAAAGTTTTCATATAAACAGAAGTTGAATGAGTACCCAGCAGATCTGTACCAATCTCTTGCTCAAAAAGACAAATGAGAACACAAGTAATTAATGTGACCTTAGTATAAGCACAAGTTCTAACCTGGTTCCATTTTAATGTCATTTGATGTTTTTTGTTTTTTTGTTTTTAAATTTGTATGCTGGTCCTACAGTGCAGTGGTTAAGAGCCTGGGTACTGGGAGCTGGATTCTCCATAGCCAACCACCGGTCAAATCCTAGCCCGGGCGGTTAAAACTATGTCAGGTATCTATGAGTACATGCTCGAAATCCCGATGGGAGGGAGAAATTGAGGAGGGGGCTGGAGCATGACCACACCCCACTGGGGGTGCTTTCTCTCCCCTCCCCCAACCCATGCACTCATGGCACACGAGCCTTCAGGCAATAAAATAAATACTAAAAACACAGTACAAACTCCAGTCATTTAGTATCAGTTATAAAATACTTCTGATTTACATCATGACTACCATGACACAGGTGGGCAACTCTGATAACACACGAGCAACTACTGATCCTCAGCCTGACACTGTGGTTCAGAAAAAGGGGGGGGAAATGTGGGAACAGCAGGTGGTGTGGTGGATTCCCACATGGCTGACTGTGGTTCGAGTTCCAGACATGGTGGTTTGCTTTCTCCCTTTCTCTCTCTGGTGAGCACACATGCCCTAGAGCAAATTAAAATAATAATAAAATTAAATAAACAATTATTTAAAAGATGTTTACTTCATTCTTGAGCAAACTTACCTCTTTGTTTTGGAAAAATCTGTTCAGGATGCTGTAAAATAAATTAAAAGTATATTAGATAATGACTTAACATATAAACTACATGAAATTTTTAAAAATAGTGATTAAGAATAACTACCTTCATTATTGGCCTGGCTCGTTTCTCAAACAAACCACTTGGGAAAAGGTAAGTGATGGCTCTCTGAAAATACACACAAAGGTTAATTAACAAATGTTATCAAAACTAGTTAATGTTATAACTAACAGTTACTGAATACTTACTATGTGCCAGAAACGGAATCAGAGTTTTACATGCATTATCTTCTTTCATAATCTTTTTTAAATTTTGCCAGATGGTGCATGTGTGCACTGGATACTGAGAGAGAGAGAGAGACAGAGAGAAAGAGAGAGACAGAGAGAGAGAGAATGTACCCTCTCTCCCCTTGGGGAGATGGTCACACCATAATCCCTTTCCTCTATCTTTGAGATATTGGGAATGAACACAAATGTGCCCAGACTGTTTTTAAGCCTCCAGTCTGGGACTCAAACCATGCAGTCAGTGAAGTGGGATCCAGTTGCCTTAACCAATATACCAACTGGCTGGCTCATAATCTCTTAAATGAGATAAGAAAATTACTGTACACATACACTCAAAAGAAAAAAAATAAACTTGAATGCAATACCACAAATTAACTCTTCTATTTTTAACAGTGTACTCAGGTACTCAAGAGCAATCACTCCAACTCCCAGCTGGCTGTGCAAATATGAAAGACAAAACACTTGGCTGGTCCCTCAGGCAGTGGTTAAGTGCTGTGTGCTGGAAGCCAGGTCCCATGTGGCTGACCGCAGTTAGAATCCTCGTCTAGGAAGCTTGAAAAACATGCTAGGCGTGTGTACATGCACGCCCAAAATCCCGGATGGAGGAATGGGAAAAGGGCTGCAATGTGACTACACCCCACTTGGGGGCAGGGGGCTGTGTTCACTCTTCCTCTGGCAAGTGCACACATTTCTGGCAAAAATAAATAAAAAGAAGAAGATAAAAAAGTGCAAAATGCAAAGAACAGTCTCTAAGTCTCAGCCACCATGACACTGTGATGTTTTCAGACGTTCTTTCAACCTTTCCCAGAGTTTTTAATCTACACTCTTTCCTAACAAATTCTCTTGAGTGTCTACTTCTCCCCAGAACGCTGCCGGCAACCTCACTGTGACAGCTCTGCATAGGTGACCTTTCCCACCCTACAGTCCACCTAACGACCCTGGCCCTTTCCAATCCATGGCAGTAATACCCCAGTGCTGTGACAAACCTTACCCAACCACGCTTCCAAATGCCCAACCTCCTGGGAGCAGTCCCGCCTTCTACCTGAGAACAACTTTATAAAGCCTTCTCGTGATTAGCCACCAACAGCAAAATGTGGCTCTTTCTTGCTGAATGGTGTCGGATGAAAGGTCTGGCTGGATCTTAGCACCTAACAGGTACCCAAAGTGAACCAACAGTGCATTTAAACACAAGCTGCTCTTCGGAGACCTGTTCTTAGGACAGGCCTTTTCTGTCTACCCACACAGTCATTGTGCTACACCAGATTTTACCTTTGAAAGCAGGGGCCTTTAATTTTAGGGGTATAAATTCAATTATATTAAGGAGCCCAGCTGTATCTCTGGCTTGGACTTTATTTTTTTCAATCAGACTTTTTGCAATTAAAAATGAAATTCAATCAAATTAAGTGTTCATTTAGTTAAAAGAAAAAGACACTTTTTTTTATTTTTGCTATAGGGTGTGTGCGCTTGCCAGATAGACAGAGACAGAGACAGAAAGCGAGAAATCACCCCCGGGGGGGATGGTCACGCTGCAATCCCTTCTCCTCCATTCTCCTCTCAGGATCTTGGGCACGCACGCACACACACCTGGCGTGAGTTTTAAGCCACTGGGTCCAGGACGCAAACTGTGGTCGACTACGTGGGAGTCCAGCGACATAGCCATTGTGCTAACTGCTGGTTCCCAGAAAAAGACACGTTTTTAAACAACTACCTTCCCTACAGGAAAAAAAGGCAGGCTTTCTAAGGACTGATATTCAGACAACTGATTGCCATTTGGAGAAAGCTAAAACGAGATCCAAACCTCACACCTTACAGCAGAATGGACTCCAAATGAGACAGAGGGCCAAACACACAAACAAAAACCAAATGAGTACAGCCTATGACATGGGTGAATCCCTTTATAACCTGGTATGGGGATATCCTTATTAAGCCTTCCTTAAGTATGACTCAAAATTCAGAAGCAATTAAAAACAAAAGAAAAGAAAAATATGGCTCAAAATGTACTCATTAAAACTACTGAGAGAACACTTTTTATGTATGAGACGAAAGAAAGTTCAAAAGAGTGACAGAACACCATTGGCAAAGCTATAAAAACCACACACAGCTTGTAGAAGTGACAAATGCTACAACATCTATGCTAGAAGTTTGGTGCTTCCACGGATTTACCCAGAAGATAAGCCCCAACAAATACAACAGAAGCACACTTTATTCACTGAGTTACAAAAACAAAGTCTTAGAAACAACCAAATCCCCATACATAAGAGGCTGGGCGAATGAACACCTGTACATCTGTGCAATCAAGTATTAGTCATAAGACAGAAAGACAAGACCCAAAAGAAATGCACCTAAAACACTGCTTTGGTGTTTTAGGAAGAGAAACAAATAGAAAATACAAATGGGCATGGGAAAAAAATGTCCGTGGGCTTTTTTCTCCACACATAAAACACAAGGATAAAGGAGAAACTAGTAACCATCATTCCTCCGTAAGTGCTGGGTGGGAGCAGAGGCTAGGCTCCTCGGTGTATTAACGAAGATTATGTACTATTCCTTTGCTGTTATTTCGACAATGTTCACAGCATCTTCACTGAGAGTAGACTGCATCTCCAGAAACCACTTTCTTGCTCATCCATAAGGAGCAACTGCTCGTCCACTAAGGTTTTACCACGAGATTGCGGCAATTTGGTCACACCTTCTGGCTCCACAGCTCCCATTTCCATCACATCTGCAGCTATTTCCTCCACTGCAGTCTTGAACCCCTGCCTCAAAATCATCCATGAAACTTGGAATCAGCTTCTCCCAAACTCGAGTTAACGTTAATATCTGACCTTCCCCCATGAATAACATATTTTCTTAATAGCTAACGATAAATCCTTTCCAGAAGGTTTTCAATAGACTTTGCTGAATGCCATCAAAATAACTGCTATCTATGGCAGCTACAGTTTTACAAAATGATTTTTTTAAGTAATAAGTCTTGAGAGTTGAAATGACTCCTTGTTCCATGGGCTGAAGAATGGATGTTGCATTAGCAGGCATGAAAGTATCTCCTTGTCCATCACCATCAGAGCTCTTGGGTGACCGGATACACAGTCAGTGAGCAGAATATTTTGAAAGAAATCTTTTTTCTGAGTAGCAACTCTCAATAGCAGGTTTAAAAAGTAGTAAACCCTGCTATAAACAAATGTGTTGTCATCCAGGTTTTGCTACTTACAGAACATAGCAGCATAGATTTAGAATAATTCTGAAGGTCCCTAGGATTTGGTCCCTAGGAAATGGCAAATGAGCACTGGGTTTGACTTAATTCACCAGCTGCATTAGCCCCTAACAAGAGTCAACCTGCCTTTTAAAATTTTGAAGCTAGACATTGAAATCTCCTCTCTAGTTATTAAAGTTCTAGATGGCCATATTCTTTCTAAAGAAGGCTATATCATCTACTTGGAAAATCTCTGGGGTCTTTTGTTTTGTTTAGGTTTTTGCCATAGCCTTGCCAAAGAGAGACAGAGAGACACAGTGAAAGGAAAAGTGAGAAATCACCCCCTGAGGGGAATGGCCATGCTATAATCTCTTCTTCTCCATTCTCCTGGGATTTCTGGCCTCCACACACACCCCTGGCTTGATTTTCAAGCTGCTGGGTCTGGAATTTGAACCAGAATTGGCCATGTGGGAGTCTAGCACCTTAATGACCGCACCACCTGCTAGTCCCATGATAATCTGTATAGAGAGAGTATCCACCGTCATCAATCATCTTGGTTAAATCTGGGTAACTTGCTGCAGCCTCTTCATCAGCACTTGCTGCTTCACCTAGCACTTTGATGTTATAAAAATGGCTTCTTTCCTAAATCTCATAAACCATCCTCTGCTGGCTTCAATCTTTTCCTCTGCAGCTTCCTCACTTCTCTCAGCCTTTATAGATTGGAAGACAGTCCCTTGCTCTGGATTAGGTTTTGGTTTAAAGGAAATGTTGTGGCTGGTTTGATCTATCCAGAGCACGAAAACTTTCACATATCAGCAGCAAGGCTGTTTCACTTTCTTATCATTTATGTGTTCATGGAGTAGCACGTCTCACTTCTTGTTTCCTCCAAGAGCTTTTTCTTTGCATTCATAAATTGGCTAATTGTATGGTACTTTCAGTCTAGCTTAGTTTTCAATATGCCTTCCTTGTTAAGTGTAGTAATTTCTAACTTTTAAGTTAAAGTGAGAGACATCAACTCTTCCTTTCACTCAAAAACTTAGAGGCCATTGTAGTTACTAATTGGCCTACTTTTACGACTGTTGTTTCTGAGGCTAGGAAAGCTTGAGGAGAGGGGGAAAGATGCGGTGGGAAGGGAACAGTGGTCAATGGAGAAAGAAGAACATACAGAACATTTAACAATTACATTTGCCGTTGATTCAGGGCGCATCAAGTTACACGCTAATTACAACGGAAACATCAATGATGACTCACAAGATCACCATAACAGATACAACGATAATGAAAAGTGTGGCATATTCGAGAATTACCAAAGTGTGGCAGAGACATAAAGTGAGGACATGTTGTTGGAAAATTGGTGCTGACAGATTTGTTCAACATGGGCTGCCACAAACCTTCAATTTGTAAAAATAAATAAGTAAATAAATAAGCAAGTAAGAATCTGTGAGGTGGAATAAAGTGAAGCATGCTTGTATGCAGAAAAAGAAAATTTGGCAAAATGTTCACAACTCACATGTCTACATGAAAGGTAAGGGCATGTGTGTGTGTGTATTCACTGACTATTCAAATTTTCTGGAAATGAGAAAAGTTATTTAAAAAGGTGGGAAAGTGTTAAAATTTAAAAAAAACAATAAACGATATCTTCCTAAACCCCACCTTGCAGTCAGACACTGCAGTCCCATGGCTGGCCAGCACCTTGCCAAAGGGCTACTGAATCCACGGCATGGGTCGGACATGAGCTGGTGTGGGACGATGAGCGTACGCCTTCCATTCAGGGCGAATTCACCATTACCACAGGGGAGACAATCCAACTGAATCTCAAATGAGTTTCGAGCTGTCACAGGCATAATTTTCAAATATAAAACTCACTGGTAACTTAGGTGACCACCGAATAGAATCCTAGAGGTAACTGAGAAAGGAGGAGTCCAACATACAGTCAGATTTTTCATGAAAACTACGAATTATAAAAGTCACGGGGAAGTTAATTGGCAGGCACTGAAAATAAACATCAATTGCAAAGGATGTCTAGGACTTACAGGCAATTTCTGCTTTAAAAATGTAGAAACCAACCAATGAATTTGCTGGAAGTATTCTGAAGTTCAACTGAAGAGGTCAGGAAACGTGGCTTTGCCTTTTACAAAGCATCTTGGCTCACTGTAAATCAACACTCATTTATTAATTCACAATTCCTCACTACAGCTGGCATCGCAGTATTAGGTACTGCATCAAATACTGTGGAAAAGGTGCACAGAACAAAAGATGTCAGGTAAAAAGCAATGTTACAACTTCAGCAAAAACAAAGGAAAAAAAGGAGTGAAGAAAGGGAAACAGAAGAGGGAACAGTAAATAAAAGGACCCAGTTGTTTTGAAACCAAATATCAAAGCACAGAAAACAGACGTTCTCGCACGCTGCGGCCGCCTGCTGCGCATGCAGGGAGCGGTCCTGACCCCAGCTCTCCGGGGCCTTCCATTTATCTCCGAGGGGCATTCTACGCAGATTTTTTTTTTTTTTTTTTTTTTAATTCTGTAGCAAACAAAGAACTACCTGGCTGTTAAGAAAAAGTAATTTCTGGGTCTGCTTCATTCCCAGTTAATACACAGCTGTCAAAACCAAGTAAGTAAATATCTTTTTGAAATAACAGTGAGTATTTGTAAGAGCGAGAGAATTGAGTGTCCGTTCTGAGGGGAACAGCCGATGGTATGCTTGGGACGGAGTATTATATGCCATAAAAATAGGAAAACCTTGACTTTCTCTACAGCGCAGAGCTCAGGAGGGAGGGGCGACCATGGAAACAGGGTGAAAGTATAAATAAAAACATATAATCCTTATTGTACCTTTTAAGAACTTACTGATCGTTTCCAAACACTACCGCTTCCAGTGAATCTGATTTGTACGGACATCAGAGGATTAAATAAGATTATTTGCTAAAGCACAGTACACAGCAGGCACTCGATAGATGTTCATTATACAAACACGTTTGGCTTACGAAGAGCCTGTTATTTCCCACATTATTTTGTTTTAGGCAGTAGGACAGTCATGCACTCAGCCCCAGTTCACAGCCCAGTTAAGTAGCTGAACTCAGCACTGCAGTGAACAGGGGGCCAGAGCCTGGGCCCTCGGAGCTGTCCCTCCAGAAGGTGCTGTTCTCGGCCTATACCAATCCTCTCGGGTAACAGATGCACCTCTTCAATGACATACAAGCTTCTTAGTAATAAAATTAGACGAAAAAGCCAAATGTGCTTTAAAAAAAAGAAACTGATCATTTACCTTAGCCATTTTTATTCAGTAAGTATTTACCCCACGAGCTCTAGGCACTCTAAGTTTAGAAAGAAGAGTACGACACAGCTCTTCAACTCACTCAGTGGCAACGGACGCGTGTGGAACCTCAGCTATGGGGGCTGCTGTAACAACACACACAAAATAGTATGGCCTAAGATGACGGACACAGGGCCTGTGACAGAACTCTGCTAGGTCACAGGAGGGTACAAAGGAGGGTGCTCACTGTTTTTTTGGAGAGGTTTTTGCTATAGGGTGCATGCACTTGCCAGAAAGACAGAGAGAAAGCGAGAAATCACGCCCCCAGGGGAGATGGCCACACAGCAATCCCTTTCCTCCATCCTCCTCTCAGGACCTGGGGCACGCGCATACACGTGCCCAGCGTGAGTTTAAACCACCGGGTCCGGAACTCGAACCGCAGTCGAATACGTGGGAGTCCAGCGACAGAGCCATTACACCAACTGCTGGTCCCCTCACTGTTTTACATCTGTCTTTTCTCATTTATTTACCACGTCCTCCTTTCTAAACAGGTGCCCCCATACTGTCTTCTCTGCCTCCCCATTTAACAGTCTGTGTCTTTCCAGCCCAGGTGAAATGCAGCCCTGCCTGTGCAGCCTCCCTTCCCCCTGGGTTCCCACTTACCTACTTCTATTCCTCCTTTCTACCTGTTATAGCGCCCTCCACCTTCGCCCACGGCTCTGCCACCACCTTCAGGGCCCACACCATCCGGCATTCCATCTCAGTCACCCTTGTCACCGCCTTCCACCTCCACAGGATGGCAGCCATCAGCAAAGGCCGACGTTCATGTTATGAAGCAGCTGTGGCTGCATGAGTGCGTAACCCCAACGCCCACGGGACCAAGCCATCTACACAAGAAGACGACTCCTGGTGTCATGCAGCCAATAAATAACTCTCAACTCTCACGCACATTCCTATCCTCGGACACATCCTTCCTTTCCCTTAAATACCTCTCTTTCTACCATAGATTTCAATCTGGCCTCATATTGATTCCAGTCCTACAACAGCTTTGTGAAGGGCATCGAGTCCCGGGACCTACTTTCAGGCCTCAGCCATATGAAGGTACTGCCTCCCTCTGCCCTTGCAGCAGGGTTCCCCTCTGACCAACCTGCAAGGTTCCTCTTGGTCTCTCCTGAACACTCTGCTGCTCCTCCCTCAAACGGGGACTTCCTCAGAACTCCATCTCTGATCCTTTTCCTTTCAAGTACATTTATGTAGACACAGACCGTACCTGTTTCCCTAGCTCTAAACAATTCCCACTGTCAACTGCCTTTGAGATTTTTCCATTTAAGTATTCTGATACAGGGTTCTCTGGGGTCCCCAACCCCTGTGCCATGGACCAGCTATGGACCAGCTGTGGACTGGACCAAATGGTGGGGGGTGGGCAGCGGGCAAGCCAGTGAGGCTTCCTCAGTGCTTGCAGCCACTCCCCATTGCTCGCACTGCTGCCTGGGACAGCCTCCAGTCGGATCAGCAGCAGTGCTGGGTCCTCATGGGAGTGAGAACCCTGTTTTTGAGTGCTTCACTGTATACTGCAGCATGGTAGTGGTGGAAATGGGATGCATGGTGGATGCGGTGCACTTGGGTCATCCCAGGACCACCATCAACCAGGTCTATGGAGGGACTGTCTTCCATGAGGCCGGTCCCTGGTGGTGGGAAAATTGGGGACCACTGTTCTCATACACATCCAAAGCTGTTCTTCACACAACATATTTTGCTTTCTACCAGTTCCTTCTCCTGCACTGTGTTACCAAATCTCTGATTTTGCCTTGGTCATATCTAGGGCATGTTTTTAAAGGCAAAGGACTTTGTCTTCCTCGTTACTTTCTCACTCCAAAATTCACCCGCAGCAGGTCCTCAAAGGAAAAATCAACAACCAAATGAATGGCTGGGCCCTTGAGGGACCTGTATAAAGGCATTTTATAGACAACTAGGGAAATATCCCGACCTTTTGATAAAAACTGTATTCAAATAAATGTGGCTAATGATATTGTGATTATACAGAAAAATGTTCCTTTTTGAAAATGTACTCTCAGGTCAGCAGGTGGCGTGGTGGTTAAGGCACTGGATTCCCACATGATTGACTCTGGTTCAAATCCTGGACCCAGTGGCTTAAAAATCACATTTAGCACATGTGCATGCATGCCCAAAATCTCAAGAGGAGAATGGAGAAGGGAATGCAGCATGGCCACCCCCCTTGTGGGGGTGATTTCTCACATTCCCTCTCTCTGTCTCTCCCTGGTGAGCTCATGTGCCCTATGGCAAAAACCTGAAAATATAAGAAAATGTAATGTATTGCAAGTATTTAGGGCTATGGCATCATGATGTTTATAATTTACTTTAAAATTAAAATAGTGCAGCCAATCCATACACAGCTGAAGCAAATATGGCAAAACTTAAAAGCTATTTTATATACATGAGGGTCATATGCATATGTATTATACAATTTCTTCTTCTCTATATGACTGAAATTTTCCTTAAGAAAAAGTACAAGGGCTGGCGGGAGGTATGGTGGTTAGGAGCGGAGCACTGGACTCCCGCATGGCCAACTGTGGTTCAAGTCCCTGACCTTGTGGCTTGCTTTCTCACTTTCCCTCTCTCTCTGTCCCTCTCTGGTCAAATTAACATTAACTAATTAATTAATATAATTAAATTTAATTAAAAAAATTTTCAAAAACAAAAAGGATATAATATCTAGGGCTATTGCTATTAGCCCAGAATGTTTTAATGTTTCAATTCTGGCTCTAACATGCATGTAATTTACTGGATGTTGGAAAAGCCATGACATACTTTTCTGTTTTTCTACACAAAAATGTGTCATTACTTTTCCGATGACCCTATATATATATATATATACACACACACACACACACACACACATATATATGTGAAATATAAAATATGAAAATATATTTTTATATATGTGTATATATAAATTTACATATTTATATATATGCATATCACCATATGAACCGTCTCCTCTTTTATAATTTGCAATTGTTTTTATTTTTTTTTTTTGAGAGGTTTTTCGCTATAGGGCGCATGCGCTCGCCGGACAGACAGAGAGAGACATAGAGACAGAAAGCGAGAAATCACCCCCCGGGGGGATGGTCATGCCGCCATCCCTTCTCCTCCATTCTCCTCTTGGGATCTTGGGCACGCACGCACACGTGCCCAGCATGAGTTTTAAGCCACCGGGTCCAGAATGCGAACCATGGTCAACTATGTGGGAGTCCAGCGACATAGCCATTATGCTAACTGCTGGTCCCAAGGCAACCATTTTCTATATTTGGAAATTTCTATTTACTCTAAATTTCTACTTACGTTTTTATAGTATTTTTAAATTGCTTTCAGAACCAGTTCTTCAGGTAATTTGAACCATTCCAATGACAGACAACATAAAAACAAAACTACAGACTGACATTAATTACACTTGCAACTATTCTGTTTCTTTTAAATAACATGAGGAAAAATACAGATTCTCATTTGGGATTAAGTGGAGGAACGTTCTTCTGATGACAGAAAGGTGCTATAACCAGTGCTGTCCAATACTGAAGGCAGTAAGGTGCCAGTGACCGCTGTGCATTTGAGATACGGCTAGTTCAACTGAGTCCATCTTACTCGTTATTTGTTTTTTTTAAGTTTTTTTCTCTTTTTTTCTCCCTGCCCCCCACCACTGGGTGTGCGCGCTCACCAGAGATAGAGAAGGAAACTGAGAAATCATCCCCAGGGGGTATGGCCACATTGCAATCCCTTCTCCTACCTTCTATTGGGATTTGGGGTAGGCATGCATGCACAAGTACCCAGCATAATTTTCTCTTCTTTTTCTTTTCTTTTTTTTTCGGGAGAGATTTTTGCTATAGGGTGCGTGCGCTCGCCAGAAAGACAGAAAGAGAGAAAGCAAGAAATCAACCCCCGGGGGGATGGCCACGCCGCAATCCCTTCTCCTCCATTCTCCTCTCGGGATCTTGGGCACGCACACACACGTGCCTGGCATAAGTTTAAGCCACCGGGTCTGGGACTCGAATTGCGGTCTGCTACATGGGAGTTCAGCAACAAAGCCATTACACTAACTGCTGGTTCCCCCAGCATGATTTTCAAGCTGCTGGGTCTGGAACTCGAACCTCACAGTCAGCCGTGTGGGAGCCAGCCGTCCCAACCTCTGTGCCACTTGCTGGCCCAAGTATTAATTAATTTTAATTAAAATAATCACACATAACCGTGGCCACTGTACAGCTGCGGACTGTACGGTGTAAGCAGGCCTCTATCAGCAGAGTGCCAGCCTTACCACGTCACACCTCGGCAAGCTTCGGACACTTCATTAAGCTAAAGCCTGTAATTTAATGATCTAAATTAACAAATATGCCCATCTTCCCATGCTAGAGTGTAAACAACCAGTCACTGAATAGAGGATTCGAGGCTGAAGCTGGCCAAGATGTCCATTCCTACTTCCATGTCTGGTGGGAGAGGCTGCAAAGTAGCATTTCAGCGCTCCAGGTCTGGGACTTGACTCCCCGGGGGCTTGAATGGGTAACTCAGGGTAAGGAAACCATTGTTCAAGTGATATTTTCTGACACTTCTCTTGGCACTACTGGGCCTCTGCTACTATCCACACCACCTTACTCTAGCCCGATACAGCCCAGATTCCAAAGCTGCAGACAGGGTTACCAGCACTGTGATGAAGGAAGAGGTAGGAAAATCTAAGTGTGTGTGTGTGTGTGTACAAGAAATGTGTGCATGGGGTGAGGATGAGAGTAACATCACAGACTCCACTTCCCAATTAGTCTCCTGTGCTCTGTGCTCGGAGCACCTTTCTCGACCTGCCTCAGGTGTCTCCTGCCCGTCTGTTGTTCTTTCCTGGAGTTTATCCTTAACTTGTTACTGGAGAGAAGGTAAATATAAAATGTGACAAATACAGAACATTTTCTTCGCCTGTTTTCACAGCTCCTTCCTCCTAGAAACAAAGCATACGGAAAAGCAAACCAAAAACAATATGAGGACAAAAACGACAAGGATACACCACATCGTGGGCCCTGGCAACTCGCACCTAGCCACAGCATCCTCCTCGGGGCCCACCTGCCCTCCAAGGGGCGCCCTATCCACCTCGCCTCATCCTAGGCAGTGACTGGGCACAACTCTCCCCCCCCACCACCACCCTAAAAGCAGGAAGGCAGAGAGGAGGGGCTGTTCTCTCTGAACCTGCAGCTGGGAGTGGTGCTGCAAGGCACGTGTCTGCAAAGGCTAGAGCCGAACCCGCCACAGCTCCCCGCACCCTGGTGATGAGGTTACCGTGTCTCTGTCCCTCGAGGCTCTGCCTCAGGCACAAGACGTAGCTGATCCCATGTCTCCCCTGTTGTGGGAGCCAGACCCACTCGGGGAGCGCAACTGCCTTCTTGCTTTCTTCCTCTCAGATGGCCTTCCCACCCCACAAACCCCAGTGTGAAGATTCGGACGATGTCACCTGCTGTGACCGGCACTACTCAGGCCTCACACAAGCCAAGCTGGGAGACGCACACCCTTCTCTTTCAGTTCCGCCTGCGTCTAAGCTGGTCAACCAGAACATCGTGACCGGCTGTGTATTTTACAAGAAGACGTTTGTTCGAGCTCTTCCGATTAGAATACTCATCTCTCCATCTCTGAGTTACTCCTGCTAATCTGCCCCTTGGCTTTCCCAGCCAGCTTCTCTTAAAGCTACCAGCTCAAGAAGCTTCCCTGCTCCTGGCAGCCGGGGACGACTTCGCTCTCAGGCCTCAACATCAACAGCTCCGGCCCACAATGGGAAAGCAATCCACTGCAGAGAGTCTCCCATGGGGTGAGCGCCTCAATCCTTGGGGCTTCCCACCAGAAGTACAATTTTCCAGTTCAACATAAATCATCAAGCTTGCTCTATCAAATTCACACTAAGGAAGGTGTTTCAAGTAAGAGAATTACAATCACAAATAAGTAAAAGGCCCATCCTGGTGGCACGATCAGTAGCAAGTTAAACTGCAGTCCACACAGCTGAACATGGGTTCGGATGCCCTGGGTACAGCAAGTTGGGTGTACGCGTGGCTGGGGAAAGGGATTACAGCGTAGTGAGACCCTCTCAGGAATGGATCCTCCCCAGCCCTGTCACACGCAGCACGTGTTCTCTATTGTGAATAAAATAATTTTTTTTAAAGAATAAGTAATAAAAATGGGAGTAGAAAGACTACTTGACATAAACTTTAGAGATTTCTTGGGAAACGTTCAGAAACATAAAAAAAAAAAAAAACCACCAAGAGAAACATGAAGGCAAAGACGGTGTTAGAATCCTTCGGAGGATTTTCTTTTTTTAGCAGTATTCCTGATGTTATGCAGCAACATCTACATTAGCATGAGAAATAATGCAAAATCCAAATATTATGATAGGTGAAGTCAAGTCATTCGGAAAACCACTGAAGAAGCACGGAGGAACCTCTCTGCGGGCGTGAACCCAGCCCTCACGGTGAGCCTGCTGCGCTCCGGCGGGGCAGCGTTGCTGGCACCACAGAACAGGGACCAGCGCCAGCGGCCCAGCCTGAGCACCTGAAACGACAGAAAACTGGCCTTTCCCATCCAGACTGTGGTTTCGCTGACTTGGACCGAGTTGTCCACTGTGACAGATTGAACAGAAGCTTATTACCTGAAGTAAGTACTTTTGCACTTCTAAACAACCTACATGAAAACACTATTTAAACCAAGGAACACTCAGGCCTTCCTCAAAAATCAAAAATACATTTATCATTTGGGACCCAATTAATGACCTTTCAAGAAGCTTCAAAACAATACTGCTAATCAAATATTTTTGTTGGTTCTAGGCTTAATTGTATTTCAAGAGGCCTTTTCTCAGTCTAAGAACCAGATTTGGACGTGGCTCATGATAACCACATTGGTATTCAAACATCACTAATCTCCTGTCCAAGTATCTGAAACACGTACCAAAGTCATGGCTTTACTCTCTGATTTAAGGCTGTCAATGCCTCATCTTTCAGCTTTAAATTCACTTGGGGGACAAAAATGGCCAAAAGAATAGAAAAACAAAGGGTAGTTTCTTATAAATGAGCTCCAGCTTAATATTTCCTTTATAAAGTTCTAAAACTTATATGGAATTTAATTTGATGAAGTTCTTAGGTATTCTAACCTAATATCACATTTTAAGAAATTGTTACTTGGGGACAGCAGGTGGCGTGGTGGCCAAGGCACTGGACTCCCACATGGCCTCTCGCAGTCTGAGACCTGGACCTAGAGGTTTCCTCTCTCTCTCTCTCTCTCTCTCTCTCTCTCTCTTTTTCTTTCTCCGATGAATACACGAGCCCTAAAGCAAATCACAATAAAAATAACACATAAAATAAAATAAATAATTATTTTTAAAAATTGTTACACTATACAGTTGGCTGGTTACAAAACAGAACAAGTCCTGCTTCTTCCAAAAGAAAATTAGAGGAGTATATCTTTAATGTTAAGTACCATTTAGAAACTTACTAGACTACAGCATGCCAAGTATGCTTAACCTAAATCTCAAACAAAAAGAAAAAAAAAAAGAAGAAGAAAAATGTAAATTAAAAAAACTTAATCCAAGTAAGTCATGGAGTGGGGTAGCCCTCATTGGAAACATGGTTCTCACATTTTGAGGTTTTTAACTAGAGTACTGGTAATTCAATCGGCCCTTAGAATAAAGGCAAATTATTTGACTATATTCTTAGGCTAAAGTCAAAGTATAAAAAGACTGCAGACTCAACCAGGTCAGGAATGCAATCTCTATTAATTAGGTCTCCCAGCTGGGCAGTGGGTTTGCAGCTGTTACCTTGATCAATGACTTACCTAAATGTCATCTCTACTGATTCGCTTATAAATTACCAGCAAGTGAGACTAATGTACAGGTGCTAATTTATTTAAACTGTTCTCTACAGTTCTACATAGCTTTATAAACTGCATCTGGCACCTAATGTTAGCTGTCAGTTGTACTTAGACATGCCTGTCCTAACGACTCTGTTCATTAGAAGTGAGCACAAATTATGAAATATTGTGAAAAATGATACATCAAATGGAATGGGCACAGCAAATCAATTAGAGAAACTTCATACCGCATATTCACACTTAGGAGAATAAAACACTCTGGTTTCAGAATGAGGTCTATAATACCAATTAAAAAGTAATTGCTAGGCTTCAGCAGTGTTACATATCAATTTGCTGGCTTTTTTCCTGAAACTCTATAGCCATGTAGAACTTAACTTTTAATTCCCAAAAAAAGACATTAGTAAATACAAGTGCAAATCTGTATTCATAATATTTTATATAGATGAGATGTCTCTAATCCTGAAATTTACAACTACTATATGCTTAATTCAAAAAAGGAAATGTAGAAATCAGGTCCTTGATTTTTATGTGTTTACATCAAGATTCTGAGTACATTCTGAACTTCTGATGATACATATGAGAGGACAGTGTCCCCCCACGACTGCTCAAACGCCCCGTGTGCCACGTGTCTATAAAATCCCACGGGCTCTGGCTGCACCATTTACCCGGCCGTCCTTTAGCCTCAGGGTCAGCGAGGAAAAGTGATTCTGCCCTGCCTCCATCACACACTGAAGGGCCCTCGCTCCTCGGTCTCCACACAGTCTTCCTTCACAAATGCTTCACAGCGAATACAAAACCCTCAGCTCAATGCTCCATCAGACAGGTTCCTCCTAGCTGCAACGTGTACTGTTAGGCCAAAAATACGTACACACTGATCACCGCTCGGCAGTAACCCGGGAAACGGTGATGGAACGGGCTGGGAAAACACAACGTTAAGGTTTATCTTCGAAACATAAGCATGTTCTTTCACAAAAAGAAAAAAAAAAGAAAGAAAAGAAAAGAAACACAAACAAAAGCAAAAACAAAAACAAAAACATAAGCATTTATCGGAAAGTACTTTCAGCATGGTGCTAATTATTCGAGGCGCCCCATTTACTTCCTGTTAGATTTTTTTGAAGGCTATCAGCAGTAGCACCCCAGCAGTTCAGTGGGTAAGAGTAATACACATTGGGTCAGAAATTTTTTTCTAATGTTTTTTCTAATGTTTTTCAATGCAAAAATGTATCATGACTCTTCCAATGACTCAATAGTTTATGATCTAATTGAAGAAACTGGGCAAAAATTAAGCTATTTTTGAGATGGTGAAGATCTATACTGCCAAAGACATCTCTTCTTAGTTAATTTACTATTTCACCATGTACAGTGATTGAATAAAAAATTTTTACAAGGCTGGGACCAGCAGGTGGCATGGTGGTTAAGGGCGCTGGACTCCCACATGGCCGAACACGGTTCGAGTCCTGGACCTGGAGGCTTGCTTTCTTCTCCACCCCCCTACTCTGCTCCTCTCTGGTCAAATTAAAATAAATAAATAGAGTTAAATAAAGTAATTATTTTAAAAAATTTAAAAAGGTACTATTTCACCAATTAAAAATATTTTTCATGTAAATGTAGCAAAAGATTGAACAGTAATTATAGCAAACTCATTTTGAAGAACAATTCCAAAAGCTATACAGTACTGTCATCTTAACAATAAATCTCACAAATTATGTAACTTTGAAATAAATATCAACAGTGATAAGAACTATTTTTATTTAAATATTTACTCTATTGTATTTCTGTTTATATTTCCAACTCTCTCTGTGTTCTTTAAAAAGTCCTAGTATGGTCAATAGGTGACGTGGTTGTTAAGGAGCTGGACTCTCACGTGGCTAAACATATTTCAAGTCCTGGACGTGGCAGCTTGCCTTCTCTCTCTCTGGTCGAATTATTATTATTGTCTAAAAATAAATAAATAAGTTAAGTAAATAACTCATTTTTTAAAAGTCCTATTAAATGAAGGAAATATTAAATACTAGCATATAAGACTGGCTATGTATAACTTCACACATAACTTGTATCTGCTGTATTCAGTGAGGCCAATTTCTATTCAAAGTCAACCCTCTGAAATCAAGTTGTAAACCTAGAACTCAGTGAAAAAGATGTACGCAGAGTTGGAATGGCTAGATATAAGTTCATGGATTGTACTGAATATGTAGCAGGAAAAACAATAGGTCTTATTCAGAGCCCAAAGGCTCTTAGTTTTAATTCACATGCCTAAGAAGTTTAGTTGTATTAGGAGGCTGGAAAGCAGGTGGGAATGGCGAGAAGCAGACACTCAGACACACAGACACGAGACGTCTTGACAAGAAAGCAAATGACACGAGTCAGCGCTAAGGCATAGCTGGGCTAGGTCAGCACACGCACCAAATGCACTGCAGCGCCTCAGGGGCTAACGGTTAACTACCATAGAAAAAGGAAAGCCCTGAGGCACCGTAGGTCAAGCTGCTCTGGTTCTACCCTACAGACCAGGCAAGGAGCCCGAAATTTATTGTTGAAAATATGACCAAGACATTAATCTTTCAAAGTGTGGAAATAACACAGTTTTGGGATACAGAAAGACCTCGTACAGTCCTGGTATCCTCAACAATAAAAAAGATACCTACCCCATAAGGTTTTTATGAAGATTAATGTGGTGACTTATATCTGGTTCCTACGGAGTGTCTCATACACACAGAGTTTTCAGTACATGGTGGTAGTTTTCATACAAATAACAATTAAAAAGAGATTTCTCTAGGAAATTCACTTTTGTAAAATATCTAATTTCCTGATCATGTTAAGAGAAAAATGACTGTACCTAGTTTTAATTTATATATTAAAAGCCAATCATATTATAAAAAGAAATGATACCTTCTAAATATATAGCAGCAATTGCAATGGAAGCTTAAAATATTTCCTTGGTTTTGGATAAGTTATTTTTGTCTCAGAAATAACTAAGCATTTTTTCAGCATGGAAATGCTAAATAAGGCTCATTACCTATTCTGTCTTTCAGTTTATATACACAGCTGAACCTCTCACAAATAGTTTCAAAAACTGAAATGAAAGCAGGAACGGTAATGAGGATGTAACTTTAATGCTCTGGTAAGGGGAGTCACTGTCCTTTCTTGCTTTTATAACTACTTGGGTGCCAGAGGAGGTCCACTAAACTTAATAAAATCCTGAACGAGTCAATTGCTATAAAAAGTGAGACTCAGTGAAGCTGATCGATCAGTTGCAGCAAAGTCTAGCACTGTGCAATTATGTCACTGCTGTCGAGGAAAATGGCTAATGCTTGCTTCCTTGTGGGCTTTAGACACTGACCTAGGTGAGACACAACAGCCACCTGCAATCTCTCCTTAAATCAATCAATGCCAAATCAATGTTCTCAAAAGAATTTCACGATTCTTCCCAACACTCAGTCTCAGGTGGCAACAAAGGCAAATAGAAAATTAGCGAATGATTCCAAGTATGATCAACTGTATTTTATTACTACTAATAGTAATGAGAACCATAACAGTGCATTAATCTCATTTTCCTTAGTTGGAACTCTGAGGTAGACAAGCAGGCATTATTCTTTTAGAGACTAAAAAACAAACAAACAAAGTGACAGAGAGCTGTGATCTGCTCAACATCACAGTACCAATGACGTTGCAAGGGACCACTAATCCGGGACCCTGAGTCTTTCTACAGTATCACTTCAACAATACATTTAATTTTAAAAGGTCAATTTAATAAGGTTCGGCACCTTGAGCATTTATATTACTCACAACACAAGAAATTCAACTTCATTTCAGTAGAGCCTACATATATTAAAGCAACTGGGTGTTTCTGATAGGAATTCACGATTTTGTTACTTTATTGGCTAAAGCTAAGGGAGACTTGTATTATGTCCTACTAGCACAATGGCACAAAACAGCATCAGTTACCCTCCCCGTACACACACATACACAGCTCTAAAAGTACAGAATTCTGTCACCTTTCACGTTTAGCTGAATATATTGCTAAAAATTTCTTTCCGTTTAAATGATAACATCTCCACTAAATTAATTAGACCTTTCTAATTAATTTATATGAAAAGAGTTGTTTTAATCTTAAATATTTTTGCTTAAATGCATTTCATAAACAGTTCTGAGTTATCATTATGTTAGCAATTGGATAAGTGGTATGGAAAAACTGGTTTCTAAAATACATAAACTAATGATTTTATCTGAATGCAATGGCACCCTAGTTACCTATGTGAAAATTAAAGTAGTAATTCAACTACCTAGATGTTCAACTAGGTAGATGAATTAAAGTATAGCTATGTTATTCTAAATACAGTAAATCCTCACAAAACTAATTTTAAGAACCCAAACTAATATTCTGAGTAAACATCCAGGCAATGAACTAACCATTCCAAATTACGTAATTCATTTTTTTGTTCAACTGGCAGAGGGCATGAGCTTGGGCCAAAGAGAAACAGAGAGAGGGAGCGGATGCTCCCTAGCACTCCCTCATGGGGTGCAGTTACAACCCCTCTCCTCCATTTCTCCACCCCACTGGGATTTGGGGCACACATGCACACTCACTCAGTGAGATTTTCAAGCTGCAGGGGCTGGGACTCGAACCTTGGTCAGCCAAGTAGCATCCAGCCCCCTTAATCACTAGGTCAAGGGGTATGCCTCAACATAACTCATTTAAACAAGTTTAAACTTATAAAAATGTTCATCTCGGGACCAGAAGATGGCATAATAGTTACATCACTGGACTTCTACATGGCCGACTACAGTTCGAGTCACAGACTCGGAGGCTTAAAACTCACGCTGGGCACATCTGTGTGTGTGCCCATAATCTCAAGAGGAGAATGGAGAAGGGACTACGGCATAGCCATCCCCCTGGGAGTGATTTCTCACTTTCTGTCTCTCCAGCAAGCACAAGCACCCTATAGTAAAAAATCTCTGAAAAAAAAATTTTTTTAAGTAAAATGTTTTTCCCTTCAGATAAAATTACAAAGCTGTTGAAGGACTGCTTTCCTCAACAAGCTAAGTCTGCCCTATGTACATCCAAAGATGGAGATATAAGAGCTGCTCAAAAAGGTGTCAGGGCTAAACTCTGGTAGGTAGTGAGATCTTCCTGCTGAGAGCAGTTACTAAAGAACACATGAGCACAAGGAGAGAGGAGAAGGCCATTTAGAAAGCAAACAGAGGGGCCCGCGCTGTGCACAGAAGGAGCATGCTGTTCAAGAAGGCACTAGGTCCCACAAGGGCACCACAGCTTGAAGCTGTATCCGGGTCAGTGTGAAACACATTGGACACGTACTCAAGGGTCCATGATCCGCTGGGCTGGAGGACTAGAGGGAGGAAGAGGACTAGGGCATAACCAGATCCTAGGGAGGGCGCTCCTCTCCCCCCACAGCCCCATCTCCTTCTCACATGGGCATGTACAAACTTTATCATGAATAAATTAAACTAAAAAAAAATAAAAGCAAACAGTAAAACAAAAAACCCAAACCAAAACAAACTAGTCACACACACACACACACACACACACACACACACACAGCCCAGGCCCATATGACTTCATTGGTGAATTCAAACAAACATATAGAAAATTCATAATTCCTAATTACCTCTTTCAAAAAAGAAGCGACAAAACATTTTCCAGCTTATTCTATGAGGTTAATATTACTCTAATATCAAACTCAGAAAAGACATAGAAACTTCAGACCAGGGAACCAGCAGTTAGCGTAATGGCTATGTCGCTGGACTCCCACGTAGTCGACCGCGGTTCGTGTCCTGGATGGACCCGGTGGCTTAAAACTCACGCCGGGCACGTGTGCGTGCGTGCCCAAGATCCCAAGAGGAGAATGGAGGTGAAGGGATTGCAGCATGACCATCCCCCCTGGGGGGGGGTGATTTCTCGCTTTCTGTCTCTATGTTTCTCTCTCTCTGTCTGGCGAGCGCACGCGCCCTATAGCGAAAAACCTCTCCAAAAAAAAAAAGAAACTTCAGACCAGTATCACTTAGACACAAAAGTCATAAACAAAGTGTTAGCAAGTCAAATCCAGAATCATATAGAGATTATACATACTGATGAAGTTGGAATTTTTTTCCCCATGAACATAAGGTTGGTTTAACATCTGAAAATCAATTAATATAATATACCATATCAATAGAATAAAAGCCAAAACCTCAAGGTCATCAAAAAGAAGAAAAAGCATTTGATAATATCAGACACCCACTCATGATAAAAATTTCAACAAGAACAATAACAATAAAAAGTCCAACAAAGCAGAAACACCCAGAGCCAACATCATAGCTAACGGTGGAAGACTTGATGCTTTCTCCTAAGATCAGGAACAAAGCGAGGATGTCCACGCTCACTACTTCTAGCCAACACTGTTGTAGGTTCTAGCCAGCGTAACTGGGCAAGAAAAAGAAATAAAAGGCCTCCAGATTAAAAAGAAGGAGGTAAAATTAGTTCTATCTGGGATGCAATATCTTGTATACAGAAAATCCTAAGGAATCCAAAAATTATGAAAATTTATAAATGAGTTCAGCAAAGTTATAAACTCAAGATCTATACGCAAAACATATGAAATATCCAATTGTCCCTTAGTACTCAAGGGGGATTGATTCCAGGGCCGCCTTCAGATACCAAAGCCTGCAAACAATCAGGTACTTACATAAAATGATGAAGTATTTGCATATAATCTACACACAACATCCATCCTATGAACTTTAAATCATCTCTAGATTACTTATAATATGTAATATAATGTAAATGCCATGTAAATAACTGTTATACTATACTGTTTAGGAAATAATGACAAGAAAATTCTATATATGCTCTATATAGAAGTAACCAAGTATTTATCTTGAATAGTTCTGATCAGTGGTTGGTTGAATCTATGGACAAAGAACTCATGAATGTAGAGTGCTGACTACATACAAAAACTTGTATACACTTGCAATGAACAGTCCAAAATTAAACTAAGAAAACTCTATTTATAATAGAATGTCTTAAAAAAGAAATTAAGGCTGAGGAATAAATTTAACAAAAGAAACACCAAACTTGGATTCTGAAAACTACAAAACATTATTGAAAGAGATTGAAGATCTACAATAAATAAAGGACATCCCATGTTCATGGTTCAGAAGACTTAACACTAAGGTGGCAATACTCTCAAAGGTGAACTAGAGGTTCAGTGCAATCCTTACCAAACTCCTAGCTGGCTATTTGCTGAAATTGACAAGCCAATCCTAAAATTCCAAATGGAAATTCAGGGGACACAAAATAATCAAAATGACCACAAGAAAAAAGAACCAAGTAGTGATACTGACACTTCTCAATTTCAAAACTTACTACAAAGCTGCAGAAATCAAGACAGGGTAGCAATGACATAAGGATAAACTTATAAATCAAGGGAATAGAACTGAGAATCTTCCATCAATAGGGGTGAGAAAAGAATTCAATGGGAAAACAATATTTTGTCTTTTTAACAGATGATGCTGGAACAACAGAATATTCACATGCAAAAGGATAGATTTGGACTCCTATCTTATCATACACAAAAACTACTCCAAATGGATAGAAGATTTAATTATAAGAGCCAAGCCTATACAACTCCCCAAATCCTCATGACTTGAATGACTAATTCTCAGTTACATATCCAAGAGACGTGCAAACAGGTCTGCACAGGGATTTGTGTCCAACACAGCAGCATCACTCATAATGAATGACCAATAACCCAAGTGCCCTTTGACCAATGAGTAAATTTTTAAAATGTAGTATATCCACATAGAAAAAAATTATTCAGCAATAAAAGGGAATAAAGTCCCGATACATAGCTACCACATGGATGAATCTTGAAAATATCATGCTGAGTGTATTACATGCACTTACACCATGCCCACACAATTCTGTAATATTTACATGAAATCTTCACAGTATAAAAATCAATATAGACAAAAAGCACAAAAGCAGCTACCTCAAGCTGTGGGATGAGAGAATGGAAAGTGAGAGCTAAAGAGTATGAAGTCTCAGGACCAGCAGTTGGCACAATGGCTATGTCACTCAACTCCCATGTAGTTGACTACGGTTCGAGTCCCAGACCTAGTGGCTTAAACTCACACAAGGCACATGTGCGTGTATGTCCAAGATCCTGAGAGGAGAATGGAGAAGGGATTGCGGCATGGCCATCCCCCTAGGGGGTGATTTCTCATTTTCTGTCTCTCTGTCTGTCTCTTTCTGGTGAGCGTGCACGCCCTGTAGCAAAAACCTCTCAAAAAAAAAAAAAAAAAAAAAGGAGTACAAAGTTTCATTTCAGGGCTATGCAAATGTTCTAAAATTAGACTGTGGTCATGGTTGCACAATTCTGTGAATAGATGAAAAATCTGTAAACTGTAGGCTTTAAATGGTAGGTGGATTATATCCCAAAAAAGGAAACAGCAAAAAAGTTTTCTCAGAAAAGACTTGGGCAGCAGAGATTATATTCCTATTTGGAAAAGAAAATCCACTGTGACTATTTGTGCCACGATGCTGACTCCTTTTTAGAGTTCATGGTGTAAAACAGTGAAGGAGAAAATCTTACTTTGTTTTTGTCCCTTTCTTCAACTATTTTTAAAGTTTATTTCTTTCAAGAGAGAGACAGGCATATCCAGCAGGGTCTTCAGCCTGATCCATCCCCAGCCAGCTGAGCTCACAGGCACATACACATCCAGCGTACACAGGGAGGTCTTGGGACATGAACCAAGGATCCTCTCATGGGGGTCCAGTTGTGTTAAAACTGCATCACCATCTGACCCCAAATATATATCTAGGTTGATAAAAATATACAACTGAAATACATATTTCAGGGGCCAAGGTTTACTTATGGGACATATCCTAACAACTTGACTCTTTTTATTACCACTTGCTCTATCATTCTGTAAGAAAGCTGAGTCGAAGATTTCCAAACAGTGTGTGAGCATTCCTAGTGGTTTCTATGACCTTGAATCAAGAAAATCATTCATTTCTACTTAAAATCTGAAATTCGTCATACTTTGTAATACTTCAAATATAGAAGGGCATCTTCCTTTGAAACCACTGTTCCAACTTAGATCTATAGTGGATTTTGCCTTATTCTGACATTTTGATTAAATTTACAGAGAGCTAAGAGGCTCATGCTGAAGAAAGGTGTCTTCAATATCTAAACCTCTACAGCAATCACTTTTACAACAGAGTAACTGTACTTACATCAATATCTTCTTGGGTGAAAGTTTCTGGATCTTCTCCCATCATGTTGGCTAAATGTCTCTTTCCTATGTTGAACTCTTCAATCTGCTTTTTAATAAAATCCTCTGTGTAAGTTTCACGTCTTGAGGCAGCAATCTTCTTCTTTGTCGTTACAGGCGTGGTGTGTCTTAGCCTTAATATCTAACAGAAAATATAAATGGAAGAAATTATTTTAAATGAAAGTGATCTTACAGATTATCATCTAAATAAAACATGAACGCAGTGTGTTTTTATTTATTTCGTGAGTAAGAGAAAAACAGACAAGCATCCTTAATGTCTCATGCCATGATCCCTCCCTCTGGCCTTCCCAGACAGACAGGGTCCTAGACACCCAACAAGCCCCTGATCTTCCTATGGAGTCATCTCGGCTTGGGCAGTGCTGGTACTCAGCCGACCGGAGCCAGAAACAAAGCAAAAGTTCTGTTTAGAAAGTAGTTAGAAACTGTGCCCTGCTCAAAAGATTACTTTCTTTTTTACTTTGCAAGAGGTCACATGCATTGGGAACCAGCAGTTAGCGTAATGGCTATGTCGCTGGACTCCCATGTAGTCGACTGCGGTTCGCGTCTTGGACCCGGTGGCTTACAACTCACGCCGGGCGCGTGTGCGTGCGTGCCCAAGATCCCGAGAGGAGAATGGAGGAGAAGGGATTGCGGTGTGACCATCCCCCCTGGGGGGTGATTTCTCGCTTTCTGTCTCTATGTCTCTGTCTGTCCGGCGAGCGCACGCGCCCTATAGCGAAAAACCTCTCAAAAAAAAAAAAAAAAAAAAAAAAAAAAAAAAAAAAAAAAAAAAAAAAAAAAAAAAAAGGTCACATGCATTTACCGGAGGGGGTGGGGAGAAAGTGAGATGGGGGGATGGTCATGCTGCAATTTCTTCTCTATTTTTCCCTCCTTGCGAAATTCTGGGCACACATTGGGTATGTTTTTCAAGCCACCAAGTCCAGGACTTAAGCACGTAGTAAGCCACGTGGGATCCAGCCACCTAAACCACCACACTGGCCCCAAAAGCTTACTTTCAAAAGTGGTTTAAAGTACAGGTGGTACCTGACTTCCAAGGGTTCAACTTCCAAATTTCTCAATTTTGGGACGGTGTGAAAAAGTTTCAGAAGAAACCATACTTCAAGTATTTACACAAGCATTTTGTTTTTTCACATTCAGTACACGGGATTGTCAACACTTACTATAAACTAGGCTTTGGATTAGATGATTTTTCCAAACTGTAGGCTAATGTAAGTGTTCTGAGGACGTGTAAGGTAGGCTAGGCTAAGCTATGCCGTTCAGTAAATAGATGTACTGAATGCACTTTTAACTTATTGTATTTCAAATTATGGTAGGTTAATCAGGATATAATCCTTCTGTAAGTTAAAGTACTTCTGCACTAGCATCTCAACACATTACAACCCAAAACACAGGCCAACTGGTGAAATACTGCTTAATTAGTTAATTAATTAATTAACTCCCACATGGCTGACCATGGTTTGAGTCCTGGCTTGACGGCTTACTTTCTCACTTTCTCTCTCTGTCTCTCTAGTAAGTGCATATTCCCTATAGCAAATTAAGGAATAATAATAGGGGCCGGCAGGTGGCATAGTGGTTCAAGGTGCTGGACTCCCACATGGCTGACCATGGTTCAAGTCCCGGACCTGATGGCTTGCTTTCTCACTTTCCCTCTGTCTGTTTCTCTGTCTCTCTCTGATCAAAGTGGGAAATAATAGTAATTAATTAAGTAAAATCACTCTTAAATATATAATAAAAAGAAATAATAAATACAGTTAAATAAATAATTATTTAAATTACCAAAAAAAAAAAAAAAAGAAAGAGAAAAACACCCGGGATGTGCTACCCCCCTGTCTACTACAGACATCCACAGTTGACCCTGACTGGTCAATGTCAACAAGCTGAAACACTTGACACACAGGAAATAAAGAGTAAACTGCCACTCCCTCAAAAGAGGCGATTGCAGGCCAGTTGGTGGTGTGGTGGTTAGGGTGCTGAATTCCCACATGACTGAACACAATTTGAGTCCCAGACCTGGCTTGAAAAAAATCAAAACCAATAAATAGATTAATTAATTAATTAATTTTAAAAAGTCAAATGCACATGCAGCCAGAAGGTGGCAAGCAGAAAGCCCAGGAGCAAATAAGCACATGTGTACTTGGAAACAGCACCCCGAGACTGTAATTGCTCACCTTCTTTGAGGGGAAAACACAACCTAGATTTTTGTTTTTTTAACAATCTAGTTTAATGTCTTAAAATAATAGGTTTGGCTTAGCTTGAGACTTAATTCCATGGTCCTTATATTAAATTGATTCAATGAAGAAACTGCTTCACTAAACACAGAGATTTCTTATTAATTTGGCTGCACATGCTAAGCAGAAAGAAGAGCTTTCATATCTTTGGAAAACATCAGTAATTATATCAACTTGCTGCTGCTGATCCTTTTATGCTGTGGCACCAGGAATTTCCCTCCAAGGCATTAACATTTCACCTTCAATGAAAGGTGCTGAAGAACTAGAAAAATGTTTTTAAATGACATTCAGCTGCATTCAGTAGCTAAATATAACAAAACTCATCTTTCTGTTCCTGGCTCTTCTTAAGACCTTACTCTGCAGTTCTCAATCTTCCTTCCTGGCCTGACAATTCTAAGCACTCTTTTTCTAGAGACTTTTTTTTTTCTTTTTGTGAGAAATTTTTGCTATGGGGTGCATGCGCTCACATACAGAGAGACAGAAAATGAGAACTCACCCTCCCGGGGGGGATGGCCATGCTGCAACCCCTTCTCCATTCTCCTCTCGGGATCTTGGGTTCGCATGCACACACGCCCAAAATCAGTTTTAAGTCACTGAGTCTGAGACCTGAACCGCAGCTGACTATGTGGGAGTCCAGGGATGTAACCATTACGCATTCTGCTGGTCCCTCTAAGCATTCTTAAAGCGGCATTCAGATGTTAACGTTACCATCCAGGTAACCCCTTCATTTCAACTTTCATAAAAAAATCAACTTCACACATACATCGTCCACCAACAGTATTTCTCCTCCGCCCAACCCGTTCCCCTGAAAATCCTAACTTCAGCTGATTCTACAGTAATTGTCACAATAGATCTGAAACAGAAAATATAAGAAATACAGGGCAAATATTATAATACACAGCTAATGGTAAAAATGATATTCTTAAATGCTTCCCAATTCAGACAGCAAATAAATAAATAAATAAATAAATAAATAGCTAGTGTTCCCCTACTCTTTCATGAGTAGGAAAGTGCCATTTAAAATTCCCTGAAATTGGCCCTGAGTCTGGGATAGCCCAAAGGGCGATGGGTGTGGGAACCAGATTCCACATGACTTACTATGATTAAAGTCCCAGTCCTGGCAGCTTGAAAAACATGTAACATGTGTGTGCAGACATGCTCCAGATCCTGACAGAAGGGAAAAATGGAGGAAAAGGGGCTGGGTATGACTATACCCCACCGGGGTGTGCTTTTTCTACCTACCAAACCCTGTGAGCACATGTGCCCTCTGCTAATTAAAAATAAAATTCCCTAGACCAGCAGATGGCGTAATGGTTACCTCACTGGACTCCCACGTAATCTACCACAGATCAAGTCCCAGAAACTCATGCTGAGCACATGTGCATGTGTGCCCAAGATCCCGAGAGGAGAATGGAGAAGGGGTTGCAATGTGGCCATCCCTCCTGGGGAGTGATTTCCTGCAGTCTCTCCATCTCTCTGGTTAGTGCAAATACCATATGGAAAAATCTCTCCCTAAAAAACAATTAAATAACTTAAATAGAATTCCCTGAAATGTAATACTTTATTTTTCCTCAGGCGAGCACAGGCAAATTCCTCTTTTTTGAATATATCATTATTTAAAAATTACATATTTTGCTATAAGGTTCTGTCTTTACAGGGCATTACTAACAATGGGCAAAAACACGGCCACATTTTGCTGAACAGTAGTTAGCCTGGGGACAGCAGGTGGCATGTTGGTTAAGGCGCTGGATTCCCACATAGCTGACCATGGTTCAAGTCCTGGACCCAGGCAGCATGAAAATCGTAACAAATAAATAGATAAATAAGTGTTTAAAAAGAGAGGGGACCAGCAGTTGGCATAATGGCTATGTCGCTGGACTCCCATGTAGTCGGCCACGGTTCAAGTCCTGGACCCGGTGGCTTAAACTCATGCGGGGCACGTGTGCGTGTGTGCCCAAGATCCCGAGAGGAGAAGGGATTGTGGCGTGGCCATCACCCCTGGGGGGTGATTTCTCACTTTCTGTCTCTCTCTCTCTCTTTCGGGCGAGTGCACACACCTATAACAAAAACCTCTCCCCCCAAAAAAAGTTTATTAAGAGAGAGGTTAGCCTGCTCTGTGTAGACACAGCCCATCTTTACACCTGCTGACTGCCCATAGCCAAATGCCACCAGCACCAGCTTGCACACTCACAGCCTCACCGGCTTACGTTTTATCGTTTTTGGTTTTTACGATTCCTCATCTTCTTAGAGCAAGGGAAATGTTGCCTCCCACATTCAAGCAGAGAGAAAAGTGCCTGTGTGCCCCCAGAGTCACAGCCAAGGCCTGGATGCGGGGCCAAGGGCAGCAGTCACACAGTGGAGGCAACGCTCTCAGATGTCCCAGCGATGACAGGACGGTTCCACTGCTATGCTGTGAACAGGACATGTCTGTCCACAGCTAAAATGATACCTAGTGACAGGTGGACCCAGAACTCAAACACAATCCAGAAGGTATTCTTCTAGTTTACCACCATGACACTTCCCACTGAGTACCGACCACAGCCCTCAGGAAGAGAAACGCGCTTCCCAGTGAATGTGCTCCATTCCTGAAGGGAGGAATTCCACTGCAAGGGCAGGGTGAGCTCGATTTGGGGAATGATGATGTTAATGAGATGGACATCCCAGGAGGCAGACGGCTCTGCTGCTGTGTGCACAGGACAGACCTAGCTTCAGGCAACAGTGTGTTATGTTAGTAAGTCACGAGCCAGGGTGCTGACGCCATCAGAGTAGGAGAAATGGCCCACGAGTGTTAGTGGGAGTAGATCTCTCCTGACATATGAAGAAGCAAGAGTTTGTAAGTGAGGACAGCAGACAGAAAGGTAAGATTACTTTTGCCTTATGGACATTATTTTCATTGCAAAATAGAAGATGAGACGGTATTAAGAGCAAGGGTGGCTGGTTTGATGGACTGAATACTTCCCATTCAACCACGCTGTGGTTGTGAAGTATGGACAGAAAAACCAAAACCAAAAACGAACACATATGCAGCCTGCTCACGTCTTGGTGGTTAAGGCAGCTGGATTCCACATGGCTGACCAAAATAGTTCAAGTTCTAGACCCGGTGATTTGAAAATCATGTCAGGTGCATGTGTGTGTGTATCTCCAAATCCCAAAAGGATGGAGAAATGAAGAAGGGGCTGTAATGCCCATGGGGGGTGCTTTCTCTTCCCCTCTCCAGTGAACATACGTGTTCTCTGGCAAAATAATAAAAAAAAGTTTTTAAAGTTATCCATTCATGCTGAATGTGAGTCAAAAGAACAGCATGATTAGCTGTAATCGTTTGACAATAATTGTTTCCCTATAGAGCTCTTTTGCATGCTTCAGTGGTACATTCAATGCACTGTTTGGAACCAGGGAGTCACACCACAGGGCAAATCGTGTCCTTTCACATTACCGTTTTCCATTCCAATGTAACTTTCATCTTGAATTCAATTCTGTTGGGTTATAACATTACAACTGCTTCAACGCCTACTTACTTGTTCCTGGAATATCGCTGCCCATCTTTTCCACTTAAATCTTAGATCATTTTATGTTTTTTTTTCTTAATCCAACTTGAGTTTTTAATAAGTGAGACTTTCCCATTTACATGAGTTTTAATATCCTATTTTGCTTATCATTCATCATATGTTATCTTTATTATTTTTTCATGCTTTCTTCCTTTCTTTCTTTTGCTATATGGAAATTACATAGTTTTTTGTCTTTTGATTTGACAATTTGCTCTTATTTCAGTAATGACCATATATTGGTGATGTTTATTTTATCAACAGGGGTTGATGGTAGTACAGTGGTAAAACACAACAAAGTGAGGCAATCCTACATGGGAAGGTTCCTGGTTCAAGTCCAGAGCGCACCCTAGGACACTGTTGTGGAGAGGAGGTACAGCTAGGATCTGGAACTAACTGAGGGTGGTGGTGGACGGTGGTGTCAAGTCCCTGTTGGAGATACTATTTCTGTCTCTCTCTCACTTATAGAAGAAACAAAAAACAAAAAACAAAAAAAAATTTTTACATGTATTTCTCCTATCAACTTCAAAAATAAAACAAATCATTGAATTCTCACTAACTTACTCTGCACTTTCTCCTATCACAGCAACGATCTGTTCTGCGCATGTCACCTTCTCTTAGTCTCATTTGTGTTCTCTTATTTCTTCATGCTGTGAGAATTCTAAATCTTTACTGCATGCTGTTTGTCTTCTTCCTGTAGGGTCCATTCTGCTTACTGAGGCCACTCTGAATTTTTTAAGAGAGATTTTTGCTATAGGGTGCATGCACACATGAGAGAGAAAGAGAGAGAGAGAGAGAGAGAGAGAGAGAGAGAGAGAGAGATGAAACGAGAAATCACCCCCTGAGGGGATGGCCACACCACAATCCCTTCTCCTCCATTCTCCTCTCAGGATTTTGGGCACACAAGCACACATACCTAGCGTGAGCTTAAGCCACTAGGTCCAGGACTTGAACCACAGTCGACTACGTGGGAGTCTAGCAACATAACCATTACACCATCTGCTGGTCCCAAGTTATAGCTTTTTATCTTCAAAATTCTTGCTTTACCCAGTTTTTAAAAAGTGATTCATTTATTATTATTATTATTTTAAGTTTACTAGGGGACACACGTGCTCACAGAGAGAGACAGAGAGAAAGAGAAAGCAAGCCGTCAGGTTTGGGACTTCAACCAGTCAGCCATGTGGAAGATCAGCACCTCAACCACCACGCCACCTGCTGGCCCGCCTTACCCCGTTCTTGCAATCATATCTTATCTCACAGAGTTCTCCCTCATCCAATTTTTTTTTAAAACATCTTTCACAGTATAAAATAGTTGTGGTAAAATAATTCTTTCATTTTGTTGAATAAATAGTCCTTTGTATTTTCTGCATCTATCTCTTTCACACAGTGCCTTTTCTTCTTTTGTTCGTACAATTTTAGTATCTTCTCAAGCAAGAGTTGGTTATTAGCTCAAAGACTTGTTTCTACACTTCATATAAAATTTTTTGTCTGTCAACATTCTCTGGAGTTTGTGACATGAGGCAGCAGCTCTCCTGGTTTTAACATAAATGGTTTAAACACATTTATAAAAAATTTATTGCCATTAGAAAGAGCCTAAAAAACATCTCCATGATTTGCTATTTTTCATAAAATTTCTTTAGAACGTTTTTCTAAGACATTTTTACAGACTACTTGAGAATAGGACATTATGGGAAACTGGAATATTTACTAAATTTGAAAAGTTATCACAGCATCAGAAGCAGGACACAGAATATATTAATTCAATTTCTGAATTACTCCAGCAGTGAATTCACCCCAAAATATTCACATTCAAAGCAGTCCACTATCCATTGGTACAATCCATTAAGTAAGATGAAGGCTGAGGGTGTGTGTGGAGGGGAAATCTTTAGCTAAAAATACCAAGAATTCCTGGAAGGAATTAGCTTTGCCACGTTTGTTAAAAACAACTCCTAATAACATCTACTACAGGTTCTACTTCCAACCAAAAGGCTGCTAAGAGAATTTTCCTCAGGCTTTGTGTTAGTGGAGTGGTGGAAGTACAATGTGACAGATTTGTTTCTTTTTAAAGATAATCAGGAGGTCAGACAACCATAATTTCAATCCAGCGGGCTGCCAAAGAAGCAGACACATCCCGACAGAGAAGTGACGCACCCACTTTGGCCAAATGCCAGCATTACACACTCCCTAAATGGTGTCACAGCAGTGTTAGAGAATTGCCTTTTAGCCAATTGGATAAAAATGGAACAAAGAAGAATGTGCTGCTAATGTGAATAGAAAATGCAAAACACACACACACACACAGAAAGCAAACCTTTGAGCGATTTTTTTTTAAAAAAGGTAATGATCAAAGTCAGATTACAGAAAATGTAGATAGAAAGAAAACAGCATGACGACTCCAAGAGAGATTAAATGAATAGTAACCTTTTGAATAGATTTATACTTGTATCAATTAGAGGTCTCTGGATGCAAAGAAACCAGGCCGACTTTGGTTTACTCAAGCAAAAACGGCATTTCTTAAAAGGCTACGAGGATCCCACAGAACTACACTTGAAAGCAGGCGGGCTCCCAGCGCTCTCCGGCAGCTAGAAAGCGGGAATGTCGACGATCCACAGCAGGTTCAACATACAGTAGTCCCCTTATCTGCGGCCTCACTTTCCGTAGTTTCAGTTACTGCGGTACAATAACGTATTTTTTTTTTTTTTTTGGAGAGGTTTTTCGCTATAGGGCGCGTGCGCTCGCCAGACAGACAGAGAGAGACATAGAGACAGAAAGCAAGAAATCACCCCCCAGGGGGGATGGTCACGCCGCAATCCCTTCTCCTCCATTCTCCTCTCGGGATCTTGGGCACGCACGCACACGCGCCCGGCGTGAGTTGTAAGCCACCGGGTCCGAGACGCGAACCGCGGTCGACTACGTGGGAGTCCAGCGACATAGCCATTACGCTAACTGCTGGTTCCCACAATAACGTATTTGAGAGAGAAAGGAAAAGTGTGAGATCGTAACCACCTAACTTTTATTATAGCACATGAGAAAAATTTCAAAATTCATGGAAAATGGAATTAAAGTACGAGTTTATTTGATGCAAAAAATTTTTGAAATCCATGCATAACTTTTTCATCATACTTTCTGGGAACTTTTTGAAGACCCCTTTGTATTATTGTAATGGTTCTATTTTATATCTTAAATCTACTTTGGTTTTAAAGTTTATTTATTTCCTCCATGACTAAGACAGAGATAGAAACAGCACTCTCAACAAGGTCCTGACACTGCGATCCACTCCCAGCCCCAGCCAGCCCAGGTCCACAGGCTCCTAGGATACTCAGGGAGGTCTCTGGACATGAACTGGGAACGCTCCCATGTGTGTCAGCCTCACACAGCACCCCGTTTACAACTGCACTGCTGTCCCGCCCCAGTTCTATTTCACTTTTAGTTAATATCTTACTGTACATCATTTAGTGACTTGATCCTAGGTACGTTTATACAGGTTGAGATCCTTTAATTGGAAAATCTGAAACCTGAGATGTTCCAAACTGGAAAATTTGAGAGCACCAACATGACAGCACAAGTGGAAAATTCCACACCTGATCTCATGTGACAGGTTCCAGTCAAAACACAGACACATAACACAGTCTATTCAGCGTCCCCATGGGAAAAAACAACCCCTCTTGTTTCGTGATGCCAAACAACCACAGTGTGTCCACATGGCTGACTGAGACTGACATCTTTGCTTTCTAGTGGTACATTGCACACAAACTTTGTTTCATTCACAAAATTATTAAACCTATTATATACAACTATCTTCAGATTTTATGTCGAAGGTGTATGTGAGACGTAATGAAATTTGTGATTAAACTAAGGTCCCATCAGCAAGACACCTCGTTATGTGTATATAAATATTCCATAATCAGAAAAAGAAATAAAAACCTGCATCACTCTGGTCCCAAGCATTTTCAGTAGAGATACGCCGTGGATAGAAAGCAGCATAGTACACAGGGGGCTTGGCACTGTCCCAGGGTCGGCATCTGTGGGGATTTGCAGTGTATCACCACAGACAAGGACAGATGATCGCACCCAGACAGAAAGCTCCAAGTGTCTCGTCTCTGCTCAACATCCCAAAGGAGGGCGGATCTAACGGGCTAACTCAGGTCAGGTGCTTCCCAGATTAAAACTCTGGACTCTATCCAGTGGGAAAGAATTCATTCCATCTGAGGAAATCAGGGTGCTGTTAGGAAGAGAACATGGAAACAAGGAATCTACTATATTCATTCTTTAAACTGTTATATAAATTAAGAGGCTTAACATAATTACCAATCAAGTAAAATGTATGGACCTTATTAGAGTCCTGTTGAAAACAAAACAATAAAAAGTTACTATTGGGATAATCAGAGACATTTGAACTTGGACCAGTTCTTGATAATACTAAGAATACAATGGTAGTTCCCTAAGATTATAAGAGAGCTGAAAATTCCTACTGCCTGGTGACACTACAGTCATGCTAATGTAACATCATGTCATTCACATTTTTTGTAATACTGATGTAAACAAACCTACTGTGCTGCCAGTCACATAAAAGTATATAAATGTAATTATGTACAGTACATTCTTATATGATGACAAATGACTATATTATTTATGTATTTACTATCGAGGGCTCTTCAAAAAGTTCATGGAAAGTGCATACTATAAGAAAACTATACACAGATTTCAATTTTTTTTTTTTTAACCAAAATAAACCCATACTAACTTGTTATAAAATATCTGAACAGGACTGGTTGGCAGGTGGAGTGTGATTGAGGCACTAAACTCCCACATGGCCAACGATGGTTTGAGTCCCGGATCTGGCAGCTTGCTTTCTCACTTTCCCTTTCTCTCTCCCTCTCTTTCTTTGGTCAAATTAAAATAATAATAATAATATATACTAATAATAAATAAAATTAAATTAAAATTCTTTTAAAAATATCTGAACAGGATAAGGCACTAAGAAATGTAAGACATCAGTTTGAAAAAATCCTATATTAGGGCAACATGATTCTACTCAAACTGAAGCAAGATTATGGCAAAGCTTGAGTAGAAGAATAATGAAATCATCTTTATGAAAAGTTTGTGGGGACAATGCTCCTAAAAAATAATTAGTTTTAAGAAGAGATGAGACAATGTCGAAGATGATGCCCACAGAGACACACCATTACATTCATTTGCGAGGAAAAAGTTAATCTTGCTTGTGCCCTAACTGAAGAGGACCGATGAGTGACAGCAGAAACAACGGCCAACACCGTAAACATCTCAAACAAATGGCTCTGCTTCTGTAATGGTGACTGAAAATTTAAAGCTGAAGAAACTTTTGGTATGATGTGTAACAAAACTCTTGCACCCACATTAGCTGCAGACATGAACAGAGCTTTCAACAGAAATTTTAAAGCAGTGGGATCAAGCTCTTGAAGCATTTCTTTGAAGAACTGTAACAGAAGATGACACACGGCTTTACCAGTATGATCCTGAAGACAAAGCATGGTCAAAGCAATGGCTACCAAGATGCAGAAATAATCCAGTCAAAGCAAAAGTGAACTGGTCAAGAGCAAAGGTCATGGCCACAGCTTCAGGGGATACTCACGGCAGTCCGATTGTTGACTTTTGGGGGGACAAAAGAGCAATAACAGCTACTTATTATGACAGTGTTTGAGAAAGTTAGCTGAAGCTTAAGCAGGAAAAAAGCTTGAAAGCTTCAGAGAGTCCTTTTCTACCATGACAACATCTTGGTCATTCCTCTCACCAAACAAGAGCAATTTTGTGCAATCGTGTGTTTCGATGTGAAATTATTAGACATCCACCTTATGGTCCTGATTTGGGTCTGGACTTCTTGTTTCCCAATCTTAAAAAAAGTCTTTAAAAGACACTAGGTTTTCTTCACCTAATGTAAAAAAAAAAAAGAATGCACTGAACAGTTAGAGTCCCAGGATCCTCCGTTCTTTAGAGATGAAATAAATGGTTGTTATCATCACTTACAATAGTGTGTTAACCTTGGTGGAGCTTATGTTAAGAAATAAAATTTATATTATTTATTTTATCTCCTAGTTCCATTTTTCTTTAGGTTTTTGAAATCCCATCATAGTTTTTTTTTTAATCATTATTTTAGAACATACTCCTCTCACTTATTAAAAAAAAGTAATGTGAAATAGTATGATGTGTTATGCCAGAAGTGGCCTCACACATCTGGTGTTTACCATGCTTCTTGCTCACATTATTTTCCCTTATGCTTGATTTAATATCCTGTTGTTTTGTTCAGTGTGTCCTTCCAGTGAGAAGAGAAGCTATAGAGAAGAAAGATAGTCATATGGATGATATTGATTGTTTAGGCCCAGGTAAGTATGAGTGGTTGTCTCCTAGTTTTTAACAAAATATTTTTTAAAGTTTTGGAAAAAAGTAAAAATTCTAGAAATAGAAAATGTTTATAGAATAAGATTATAAAGAAAAAAATGTTTTTTCTTTATAATCAGCTGTAAATATGTCTGTCTTTTAAGCTAAGTGTTACTACAAGAGTCAAAAAGTTTAAAAATTTTAATTTATAGAATAAAAAAGTTATACTGGGTTGTCAGAAGCCATGACACATTTTTTTCATAGAAAAAGCCATGACACATTTTTTTCATAGAAAAATACGTCACGACTTTTCCAATGACCTAACAGAGTGTACAATGTTTATAAACACTACAGTAGTGTAAAGGAATGTCCTAGGCTTTCACATTCACTCAGTGACTCACTCAGAGCAACTTCCAGTCCTGCAAGAACAGTTCTTGGTAAGGACCCTGTATAGGTGGTGTACATTTTAAAATCTTTTACATCATTTTTACGTACCTTTTCTATATTTAGAAATACAAACACCATTGTGTTACAACTGCCTACAATATTCAGTACAGTAACACGCTGCACTGACTTACAACCTAGAAGCAACAGGCTAGGTATAGCAGGTTATACCATCCAGGTTTGTGTAAGCGTATTCTATGATGGTCACAGAACAAGAAAATCAATAAAAGATGCATTTCTTTTTTTTTTTTTTTTTTTGGAGAGGTTTTTGCTATAGGGCTCGTGCGCTCGCCAGACACAGAGAGAGAGACAGAAAGCGAGAAATCACCCCCCAGGGGGGATGGCCACGCTGCAATCCCTTCTCCTCCATTCTCCTCTCGGGATCTTGGGCATGTACGCACACGCATCCGGCATGAGTTTAAGCCACCAGGTCTGGGACGCGAACCGCGGTCAACTACGTGGGAGTCCAGTGACATAGCCATTACGCTAACTGCTGGTCCCAATAAAAGATGCATTTCTCAACACACAGCCAAATAATCAAGTAACACATGACTGTTTCTGTATGTAAAACGTCTAGGATTGATATTTAATGACTCAGCTGGAGGAATAGGGGGAAGAAGGGAATGAAATAAGACTGGCAAAATGATAATCACTGATGCTGGCTGAGTGACACGTGGGGTTAATAATATTATGCTATTTTTGTATATGCTTGAAACTTCTGAAAAAATATATTCTAAAAAATAAACTGTTTTACAAGTTCATTAAACAAATTTAAGCAACTCCTATGGGCCAGGCTCTGTACTAAATGTTAATGGAAATAATTGTAAAAGAGAATTGAGTAGTGTTAAAATGAGAATGTTGCCATGAGATAAAGAAACATGAAACATGGTAAAGCAGTTTTCTTTAAGCTAGTAATCTTATTTGTCAAAAAGAATAATGTAGCAAGTATTCACATGAACACACATGTGTGTGCACACATATGCAACCAGATATGGCCATACATAAGAACTCTTCACATGTTTAATTCAAGAAATAAACTGACCATCGATGAGCTATTGTTAGGCACCACAGTGGAGATAAAAGGTTATGTTTTCTCCTCAAAGGGTTTACAAACCAACTGCAAGAGAAAGACCTAAATACCCGATGCCTAGAAAATAACAATAGTACACGTGGGTCTTCTGCTCTTATAGGACGGCTCCCGGTGACTGTGCTCCCTGAAGTACAGGCTGGTCCTTGTGACTTCCCTCTGATGAGGAGAACACAATTAAACCGACAGAATTCCAATATTAAGCTACAAAAAGACCCTGTCTTCCACCTTGCTGGCTTCCTCTTGCTCAACCTGATGGAAGCCAGATGTGATGAACTGCTCCAGAGAGGCTCACATGGCAAGGTTCTGGGGGAAGGTTCTGGCCAACAAGTGAACAAGAGTGTGTTGGCTTAGTAAAAACTAAATGATTAGGCACTAAATATAGTGCTTAGCAGAAAATAAAAATTAAGAAGACATTCTATCAATATTTTTAGCAATGTTTTTCAAAACAGCAATTGATCTATGCTTTTCCTTATTGTAAAAATTATAAATTTAGAAAGCTAATTTATCATTCCTACTTTAAGTTCTCTGGATAGAGGACTTAAGGATTTTTGGAGGCCTCTCCAGCGGGCTAGAGGGGAGGCGGAGGGAGCCCAGCCACTCTGGAACCTCGGGGCTCTGGTCCCCCACGCCAGCCTGCAGCTTACTGCATGCCCCAGCCATCCTGGGCTCTGTGCACAGATGAGAGAAGCAGCCACCGCCAAGTTGGTCCCCCTTCCCACCTTAGCCGTCACCCAGCCGCCGTCATGGAGGAGCCACCACCACTGCAGGAACCCCAACCCAAGCGCAAGCCTGAATGCTGCCTGGCGGTGAGACAAGAGTGCACGTGAGTGATGCAGCTTGCAAGAGTCCCAAGTCTGATCCAGAAGATTTTGCAAATGAAACAAATACAAAAAAATCTTTATGGTACCTCTCCCCCCAGCACACCACGACAGATGAAACGCATGTCAGCCAAACACCAGAGGAACAATGTAGGGAGGCTGGCCAGTCACTCTAATTTGAAAGAATGAACGCACCAAATCAGCCTCCATGTAAAAAACAGTGGAGAATGTGTAAGAATACAGCTATAAACAGGAGAAAAAGATCCGAGCAACTCTTGAAACAGAGTGGTGATCACAGGAAAAATGTACAGTGCTCATTCATGTTGGACTCGGTGGGTGGGTCTTTGCCCCCCCCCCCCTCCAAAATCAATTCTAGACAGGATCTCAATAAGCCTTACCTCAGCCTGAGCTGTAGCAATGCTCAACTTCTGGTTTCCAAGCCCATGCCTAAACTTCGAGGACTGACTGCCTAGCAGATCGTTTAAAGTTTTTTGAAACATTACGACTCTTGCTAAAGCTTACCTCAGTCTCAAAGAAGGAGGACAGGGAACAAAGAAGACAAGAAAATACATCTGCTTTCTAGTTTAACCAATCTAATGAACTGATCTGGTTAGAACTACAAGCAGGGCATGAAGGACGGACCATTAATGACCAGGACTTTCTTTTGTATACAGCCTGTCAAGCGATCCCAGATATTATCATTGAAATCCTATTTTCAAAGTTAATTATGGGAGCTTTGCCTGTGTTAGAAATGGAGCTAGTTTTAATGGTACTTCAGTAGAAGGGTAGTGCAAAAGCCCTCATGGCACAAAGGCTGTGGGTCCCTCAACCTATCACGAGCATCTCCAACGCCAGAGGGTTTTGTTTGAGCAGGTGAAACAGATAATGGAGCTGCGAGAATACATAGAAGCACTTTATCCATCATTGCAGGCTCTTCAGTAGGACTACGAAAAATCTGCTGCAATAGACTTCCAGGACAGAGTGCAGGCACTCTGTGGTTAAACATCACGAAAGACTTAAATCAGAAATGAAGGATCATGGGCACTGTTTTGGGCATCAAGAACCTGTCAGACATTGGCTGGCTGGTGTTTGAAAACCCAAAGAGTCAGAAGATGAGGGTGATGACACAGAAGGCGAGCTGAAGGAGTTGGACAGTGGCACGGATGAGAGTGACGAGCAGAGCTCTGACCAGAGGGTATCAGAAATCAGCCAGTCTATAGACAACAGTTCTGATATCCACTCGCAAGACTGCATATCCAAGAAGCTTGAGAGGCTTGGATCTGAGGGGGATTCTGTTGGCTGGGGAACACCAGACTCCAGCCTGGAACTAGGCTTTAGTAGACACTGTCTGACTTCTATTTATAGACCATCTGTAGACAAAGCACTGAAGCAGATGGGATTGAGAAAGTTAATTTTAAGACTTCACAGGCTTTTGAATGTTCCCTGCAAAGGGCACGTGTAGCACTGGTAAAGAATGATCGGCCAGGGGAGGTAGGTTTCCAGTAGGCAGCAGTGTGCTGTCACCCTCAGTTCCGTTATTTACTGTAAATTACAATGTGTGCTGTGTTGATTATATGTACTTCTATATTCCTAGTATGTTTAAGGCATAAATGGGAGTTATTATATATTGTAGATTTAAGTATTTCTATAAAGTACTATGATCAACAGGGGAATGGATCTATGAAAACTATATGAAATTCAGTGAATTAAGTGCAGGAAATGGGGGAGCTGCATATAAGTCAGTAAAAAAAGTCACTATCATGCACAAATATTTTTAAATGAATATGGCACCCAAGGGCATGGGTACAGTTCTTCTCTAGTCTTGGAAATTACTTATCCATTTTAAGTAGCACGTCCAGTTTTGGTCATCATGTTTTACTTTATTTTTAAACATTTTTTTTCTTTTTCTTTCTTTCTCTTTTTCTTTTTTGAAAGGTTTTTGCTATAGGGCATGTGCACTCGCCAGAAAGACAGAGAGACAGATAGTGAGAAATCACCCCTGGGGGCGGGAGGACCACGCTGCAATCCCTTCTCCTCCATTCTCCTCTCAGGATCTTGGGCACACACACACACACATGCCTGGTGTGAGTTTAAGCCACCGGGTCTGGGACTCGAACCGTGGTCAACTACATGGGAATCCAGTGACCTAGCCATTACACTCATTGCTGGTCCCAATTTTTAAACATTTTTTTGAAAGTTCATTTTTCTCCTATGACAGAGAACAGGTGAAGTATCCCCAATCGGGTCTCACCATACTGTGATAACTGCGGGTCCCCCCCCTTCCCACCCCCAGTTAGCCAGCATCCTGGGCATGCCTGCAGGTCCAAACCCAAAGCCTCCCATATGGCTCCAGTATCATGCAGAGGTGATCTACAACCTGTCAGTGAGGCTAGACCAGTGTGTTTTAAAGAGAATGAATAATTAAAGGAAAAAAACGTATACAGTTTGATAAGATTAATGTGTTCAGCACAGATGATAAAAGTTTAAGAGAATTCTTGATTAACTACGTGCTTTTGAATATGAAGATTTTTGTAAGAGAAGGTGTTCACTGGAGGAATTGACTTGAAAACTGCTCAAATTTGGTTTCAATAGCTTCCTACCTTAGGAACTCCATATTGGTTTTTTTTGTTTGTTTGTTTTGATTGTTGAGAGATTTTTGCCATAGGTCTCAGCACTTGCCGAAGGGACAGGGATAGACAAAAAACAAGAAATCACTCCCCAAGGGGGATGGCCACACCACAGTCTCTTCTCTTCCATTCTCCTCTTGGGATTTTGGGCATGCATGCACATATGCCATGAGTAAGTTTCATGCCCCTGGGACTTAAACCATGGCTGGCCAAATGGGAGTCTAGTGATAAAACCATTATACTATCTGCTGGTCCCAGGAATACTGTATTGTTGAGGGTGACAAAATGAGAAAGGGGCATGTTGTAAGATACTGTTCTTGAGAGTCCGGAATAGTTTAAGTGACTTTTCTGTTCTGCTGAGTTTGCATGTTTGTTCATCTGGCTGGGAGTGAAAGCACCCAGATCTTTGAGAATCTTTATACCTGTGGTGGCCTATAATTCTGAATTCTAGTAGCTACGTAAATACCTATGTATATACTCGCTGTTTTTATTTTTTTAACTTCAGTTTATCACACAATCTGGCATGCTTTAGAGTCAGAAAAGAAAGACAGAAAGCATCTCTTTAAGATGTGCAGTGTCCGAAGAGAACCTAAGTTTGTAGAATCTTGATTTTTATTCTGAACCCTTAGGAGAAAGGTTGTACATAAGTACAACAAGGTGTTTACAGAATGAACCAATGCTCAGTAGCTGTATTTAAGGGATTAATTTACTTTCTGTAGTATTGTTGCAATTAGAAATCTTAAAAATGAATTAATACATTGCTTTCTTTGAGTAGTATTTTAACTTAGTGAATGACATGAATTTATCAGATCAGAGGAGCCTTTTTCATTTCAGTTCAAGAAAAACTAATGAAATTTTATTGCAGTGTAGGTTTCAAAGTCAGTAGAGCAAAACTAAATATACAGTGTTATATACTTCAGGTGGAGGATAACTGGATAACTTACTTTGGTGTAGTTTGGTACAGTGGTTTAATTCCATCAAGGACATGTGGGCAAGGCTTTTTTCTTTTTTTTTTTTTTGGAGAGGTTTTTGGTATAGGGTGCGTGCACTTGCCAGAAAGACAGAGACAGAGACAGAAAGCAAGAAATCACCCCCCAGGGGGGATGGCCACGCTGCAATCCCTTCTCCTCCAATCTCCTCTTGGGATCCTGGGCACGCACGTACATGCGCCCAGCCTGAGTTTAAGCCATTGGGTCCGGTACTTGAACCACAGTCGACTACATGGGAGTCCAGCGACATAGCCATTACACCAACTGCTGGTCCCATGTTTAGTTTTTTTTAATGTTTTTCTCTATTCATGGTAGAGTACATGTGTGCATGAGAGTGAGAGGGATGAGCACCCTCGTCAGGGTCTAGTCACACTGCAATCTCCTTTCTCCACCTGACAGATCCTGGGCACTCATGGGCATTCCCTGCATGCTTCAGACTAACCAGCTGGGAATTTGAACTGCAGTTGCCATGTGGGATCTGGTTTCTTTTTGAGCAGCATATTACTGCTGTATCATGGAGCTGGCACTGACTTTTATGGTAAAGCGAGTGCTAGTTTTGAAGTAACGTGCGTGAGAAAGCCCTGGCGGTATAGCCTCTTCGCACTTCGGTGGTTCTCCTAGGTGAGAGGGATATGTGCAGTGAGGATGGTTAGGGTGGCGTGTGGGGCTTCCATAAGCTGCTTTACACACCCTAGCCCTCTCCCCTCGATTCTCTTTTAAATCTAAATTTCTTTTCTTTTGTAGTGAAGGGTTGGAACCCACATGCACATGTGGTATGTTTGGGATGACCTAGAAACTGAACCTCACCCCTCACCCCTTCTTATGTGATGCCAGCATCACACAGCAGTGCCCTGCTGCCTGTGCCACTGCTGCTGGGCCGCACCTGGACTCTGTGGCAGTTAAGCAGTGCACTCATGGGAGTGCTGGGCATCCCTTGGCTGTGTGGGAGTGAGAAAAGACTGAGAATGAGTGTCTACACTTTATATTAGAACTCAGGCTGAAAAAAGATGATCGTAGTTTAGCCATAGTTCGAATTCTTGTCACTGCTGGTGTCCTTTGGCTTGACCAACTGAGACTAAACTGAAGAGGTTGTCCCTGTTATGGAAACAAAGACACACGTACAGATTCAAAGCTTATGATGTATATGAACTAAAGACTTTATTTGAATTATCTCTAGGCACATGCTTTTTAGAAAAAAATGAACCACAGAAGCTCCTGTTGTTTTAAATTTTGGTTCATGTAATGATAAATGTTTATCAACTAATGAAAGAATAACAGAGAGCTAAATAAAGTAGGAGCTTTTCTGTATATTAATCCAAACTAATCAAAGACGAGGCTCTACAACTATAACTAACTCAGGTGGGAAGGTAGGATTTTGTCTTCATTCACATGTCAGGAAGAACATAGTTTCTATAAAGGGAGGTACATAAGCATACAAGCATGTATACATGCACACACAGTCCCCTCCTGGGGTTATCTCCTGTCAACAGAAATAACCAACTCTAAAAATAATAATTCAGTTTATTTCTAAGCAGAATATGAGTGACCTAGGCCCAGAGAGAAGACAAAACATGCCTTTCTAGCAGTGGTCAGGTACAGGGGTTTCTTCTATTTGATTCTAAGAGTGAGACCCAAGTTTTTCCATTGGTCTGGCCCAAAAGGGTGGGACATGTTGTGGGGGACTTACAGGTGGGTTTTACAGTTTTTAGGGTGGTGATTGGAAAAGGAACGTTGCTGAGATCAGAAAAGAATGTACTTTAACAGCGATAAAGACACTTAATACACATCAGAAAGAGACTGTGCCAGGGACAAGAAGAAGGAAGAATCCTGCTATCAATGGGTCAAAATGGTCTGTTAAAGTTTCTGGGTGTGACTCTCTCCAGGCCACCTGGAAAGAATTTTGGAAAACAGGAAAAAGTAGTCAGACTTCTATCCTCATTTCATTTTAGTAGTTTTACTAGGTATCAGGGTAAACAACCCTAGTTTTGAAGTCCAGTTGCTGCGTCTCTTTTTTGGCACATAACTGTGTAAATGACTCAAATCTTTCTGACCCTGAGTCCTTACACGTGTGAAATGAGTGTGAAAATACCTTCCCACCGACTTCACAGGGCTGCTGTGAGCCTTTAAAATATTTCTATTAATGGGGAAATGCCAAAAAGTCTAATGTAAATTATTTTATTTTTAGAAACTTTGTTACCTTTTTTCTCCTTTGAAGCTAACTGTAAATCAATATGAGCTAGACTATTTACTTTTATTTTTAAAACTGTATTTTACCTATTAATCTCTGCCAAATCTACATTTTGAGGGTGTCCATTTTAGGGAGTGTAACATTTTAGGTTTGAGGACTATTTTGTTTTATTCTTAATTGTAAGAAACATCCGAACTGATCATTTCTGTGGATTGTACATAACACATATCTTATATCTTGCACTCTTTTTATGGTTCTATGATAATAGTAGTGAATGTCGTGGAAATATTATGTAGAATAAAAGAAATATACTTTTGATATTTTTTAAAAAAAGCCTTCTTGGATAACCTTTGCAGTACACCACAAAAGGGAATGCCCACTGCTCACAATAATACCAACACTATTTTGTGACAGAAATTTAAAAAAAAACAAACTCAAGTACCTTAGTAGAGCAAAATAAACCATATCCTAATCCCTGCCAGCAAAGCTTCCAGTCTTCTATCTCATCATTCTTTCACCAAAACGCTTTGCTATAACCAATTACGTGGTGTGCCAGAGCCCACTATTACTCTGGACGTTTCTTTTCCTTTGTGCACCTGCGGTATCTTCCTAGAACAGAATACTCTAACTGCTGCCAAAGGCTCCACATCATCACCTCTTCTGGAGAGCCACCCACAACCACCCGTCTACCTCACCTCTCTACAACTCTAGTCTGAGTTAGGCATCAAACCTTCTAAGTCATCCTAAATTAATTTTCCTCCATTGACCTCACAGTACACTGTAGATCCCTGATACTCATGGGTAGAGAATTTGAAAAGCATGGCCATTCACGAGTAAGACTGCCTCCTCTGCCCCAAATATGGGACACTCAGGTATTTGTGATTGTACTGGGGTAATAAAACAAAACACACATATCACAAGACAGGTATTCAGGAGGAAATCTGCTAGTGAGGGTCTTCACTGAGAACCCAGAAGCTGTAGTTCAACGGAACTTACTTCTTTTTCCTTGTTGCATGAACATTTCCCACTTCCTGACTGCAATCCACAAAAGTATCTATTATTTACATAAACAAAACACAAAATTACACACCCTGCATGAGATGCACTTTGACTATTATTCTATTCCCCCTACTCCCTTCAAGTTGTGTGTGACCCCTGAAAGAGATTTCTTAAGTAATGGGAGATGACCCAAACTGTTGGGGGAAAATAGGCATAGAGTTTTAGTCACTCATAAATTGATTACAATTTTTGTTTTATGACATAAGACCCAAGAGAAATATAACTATAAATGTTGTAGATGGATGGAGCCAGGGGGTGGTTCATGATGTGCCGAACCTTTACTGGAAAGTCCCAGGGTTCGCATCCCAGGACCTCCCTGAATAGGCTAGCTATGCATGCCCATGACACAGGTGAGCGAGGGGTGGGTCACACTATGGAAACCCGGTTAGAGGTACTTGTCTCTATCACTCTGTCTCTCATGAAGCAATACATAAGTAAACATTAAAATAATGTTAAAGACGGAAGTAAAGAAACAATATTTCAAATAAGCTCTGAGCCAGAAAACAAAAAGTTCTATAAAGTCTTTATCTAAATGTATGGAATCATTAATGACCTAAGGAATCAGTTAAGGGTTTCAATAAATCTGAGCTGTACTTCATGTGATAAAACATATGCCACAGCGGTACTAAGGCATTTGCGCATTTAGCCTTCAGATCACCCCTTGAGAGTGTAAAGGACTAATATGTCCAGAACGGTTTCTGTGACTACAAATTATTTACTTCACAGCAGCAGGCTCTGGTACTGTGCTCGGTACACATGTGCCACATTTGGGGGATAGGAAGAACAGCAGGTTGTGTAGTGGTTAAGGACCTGGATATCCCAAACAGCTGACTCCGTGGTTCAAGTCCTGGAAATGGTGGCTTGAAAATCAATTTGGGCATATGTGCATGCCTGCCAAAAATCCTGAGAGAAGAATGAAGGAGAAGGGATTGTGGCATAGCCATCCCCGGGGTGGTCATTTTTCACTTTTCCTCTCTTTGTCTCCCTCCTTCAAGAATACACACTCTATGGCAAAAATGTTAATTAAAAAAAGAAAACAGTGCTCAAGGAGATAAAAATTAAAATAACGAGAAATCATTCCTCATCCTTCATGTAACAAAAATAAATCAATGAAACCTAAAATAGTTAGGAAAAAAAGGTACTCTCAAGTATCAACTGTAAAAGGCTATAACCTTTTTGGCAAACTATGGAAATAACTTTTTTTTTAAGTTGTTTTTGTTATTCATTTGTTTTATTTTTATTTATTGTGAGAGATTCCCAACAGGACCTTCCTGCTACCATCCACCTCCAGCCTCAGTTGGCATGCCCTAGAAAGTCCCAAGACATAAATCCCGGACCATTCCGATGTGGACATAGTTGCACTGCACCACCACCTGGCCCCTGGAAATATCTTTTAAGACTTAAGATGTGCACATATCTTGCAGCAATAACCTCCCAAGAAGAAATCTCTCCCACAGAAATAAAAGCATCAGTACCTAAGAAGTAGACCCAGGTGTTTACTACGACACCTCATTAGTGGGCAGGAAGTTGAAACAAAGCAAACGCCTGTTAGCTGTTAACTTGGACACATTCATACCTCAGAATATTATGCAGCACTGAAAAAGTGCTTTAGATACATAATAGGTGACTTGGACGGACTTCTACATGTAAAACAGAAAGCAAAGTGGCATGTAATCCAATATGGTCCCATTTTTTAAAAAAGTGCATGTGGATATGTTTGTACACAATTATTAAGAACGTGGAGAAACACACAGAAGGACACATACTAGATTCAAGAGGTTCAAAGGAGGAAGAGAAAGTTATTCCCTCTACATACACACACTAAGTATAAACAACAAAAATTATTTTTTATGCTACTGTCCCATTCATATAATTATTTATATATTCATATAATTATTCATATATTATTTATATTTATAATTAATTATGTATGCAGGACGGATACACTCAAAGATACGCATGAAAAAAGAAAAACTTACAGCACATTTTCCAATAAAAATAAAAATGGCCCCGCCACTTTGCTAAAGCAGGAGGGCGCCTCTGCCCACTGCCTGACACTGCATGGAAAGTCCAGGTTTGTGGCTCACTCTAAACAGGCCAGGCTAGATAACCAGCACCTGCACTTCTAGCAAACTGGGCAGCTGGGGCAGGAGGCCTACCCCCTGGCAAGCCTCTGTCAAGAATATCTTCCTTCCCTCTCTTCTGCTCTTGTATTTGTATACTCTCATAATCAATAAATACATCATACATACATACATACACACAAATGTCTGAAAAATAAATGAACGGATGGATGAAGACATCATTACCATGTACAAAGCAACAGGAGTCTTCTAAGTCGTTTGTCTCAAGCTACAGACCTGCTATCTATGGGACTACTGGAAATCTCCTATGGGTCATCACAGACGCCAGAATCACAATTATATCCACAACTTTTTAACTTTTTTTTTTTTTGGAGAGGTTTTTGCTATAGGGCACAAGCGCTCGCCAGAAAGAGACAGACAGACAGAAAGCGAGAAATCACCCCTCAGGGGGGATGGCCACACCGCAATCCCTTCTCCTCCCGGGATGTTGGGCACCCACGCACATGCACACGGTATGAGTTTAAGCCACCGGGTCCAGGACTCCAACCGCGGTCGGCTACATGGGAGTCCAGCGACAGCGCTTACGCTAACTGCTGGTTCCCTACAATTATATCCACAACTAAACTCGTCTTCCTTCCTCTTAAATCTTGTTCCTCCTTCTGAGGTCCGATGTCAGCAAACTGCATCATTGGCCGCTCGCACCCTCATCCTTTAGTGCCCATCGCCCTCGGGACCAATCGTGCAAGATCTGGCCTCCACCTAGAGACAGTTTCGGGAAAATGAAGAAAAACGCTGCACAGATGCAAGGCACTTTTCAGTCACTCTCTCCACCGAATGACTCTCCATTAAGTCCTCCAGGCCGCTCAGAAGTCCTGTTCCCATTCTTTTTCCCCTCCGGGCCGAGAGCGAGGAGAGTGGGAAGCGCGGGAAGCGCCGGACCCAACACTACACCTAGGTCGTTCCGGTTCCGTCTGCAGATAAGTGTCCCTCCCTCCACCTGGCACAGACCGGAAACGACCCCCAGAGCTGCCGCTACAATCAACACCCCCGCCCACCCCCAAACTGAGGCTTTGGGTTCCCCGAAGGCACGCGAGACGCCAGGGAAGGTGGCGCGGTCGCCTCCAACGGCCAGTCCCCCAGGCCTTACCTGGGACCCGGCACCTTTCTGCAACTCAGCTGCAGCGGTTTTCCACAAGCCTTGCCTCTGGGCGAGGATAACCCTACCCCCGAGAAAGAGGCGGTAGGAAACTACCCCGCCGCAGGACACACAGGGAGCCGCCATGTTTGCTGTGGGGACCCAAGCAGGGGCGAGGGGCGGAGCCTGGGCTGCGCAAGCGCGGATCGGCGATGTGCTCTCGAGCGGGTCAGGAAGGCTTCCCAGAGTTTGGGGCAGGGGGCGTGTCTCGCGCGGCGAGGAGGCTCGTCGCTGATTGGTGCGTGGGGCTCGAGGGGCATGTCCGACCCACGTCCTAGCCAATCCGGGCCCGGAGAAGAAGAGAGTAGAGTACGTCCTTCTCTACTGATTTGCACGTGGGTCCTTAGCCAGTCAGTTCGTTTGCCCGCTGCCTCACCTCGAGCCGACTGTCCTCACTGTTCTCCAGCGCTGACGCTCCCCTCGGGCAGGCCCTCCCAGGATGAAGGGACTGCGAGCCGTGGCTCCTATCTGCCAGCCTTCCTAGCACGGGTTTCTCCCATCTCTCGCTTTCCGCATTCTCCAGGAACCAAGTCAAGACTCCCTTGCAGCAGCTCCCAACCACCCTACGTTCCCAGGCACTTGCGCTTACACTGCCTCTTAACAGCAATGCATGGGCTACGCTGCCGCAAATGGCAAGGTAAAGAAAGAACTGCCCTCTTCTTTGCGCTGCTTCCAAAGCCTCACTCCAAACCCAGCCAACTGCGTAGTCCTTGAGTAGAGATGAATATGCCTTGCCTCTGAAACACGTGCATTTGTTTCTGACAGTAACTCTTAAGGTGCTTTCCAAACATTCAGATGTGAAAGATCAGTAAAATTAACACTCACACACAGAAAATCAGATCATACTAAGTTGCTAAGTAAATGTCATATATTCGTACAGCACAACATTTTAACATTAAAAAGGTAGAAATGGCATAATTTCACAATAAAAACCTGCCTTTCGAATGGAATGCTTTTAGTCATATGAAACGCTCATCCTGTTCTTTTTGTTTTTACCTTTTAGACTAGTGGAAATTTTCATCGGCGATTGGCAGAGGTCTGTGAAGTAGCGTCTGGAAACGGAGATTTTATAGCTCATTAAAACATATGGCTTGGGCCAGCAGGTGGCATGGGTAAGATGCTGAATCCCATGGGGCAATGGCTCAGTTAAAGTCCTGGAACCAGGACTTGAAAATCACACAAGCATGTGTGTGTGCATGCCCAAAATCCTAAAAGGAGACTAGAGGAGAAGGGAGTGAGTGGCCATCCTCCATTGGGGGAGATGACGAGGAACTGGGGGGGAAAGACACTTCTCACTTTTCCTCTCTCTGGCAAGCACAGATACCCTATAGGAAAAACTAAGAAAAAAAAAAAAGCCTTTAGACAGCAGTGCCTACATGTTATAGAAAATTTTTTAAGTGTTTAAACCTTCTTAGTGAAAATTAACCAGGTAGAAAACACTCAAATAAGTGTATGGAAGTAAAATTTCTACCATTAAAAAAATTATATATGTTGGGGCATATAGAACTAAGTACTGAAACTGAGTAGAGGAGTTGTGGAGATACTGTTATTTGTCTAAAGTTCACGTTTCAGTCCTTTACTAGAATTCAGTAAAGCACACGTAATACATTCCTACCTCTAGGGGCAGCACTTGGACTGCATTAAATTTCCTGTATAGCCATTGCATTGGGAACAAATACACTGCTATAGGTTGATACTGGGTAAATAATATGGAGAGAGAGAGGACTGGAATAAGAAAGGTACTAATAAACATTTAAAGTATGAAAAAAAAATCTGGGGGTCAACAGGCGGCATGGTGGTTATGGGCGCTGGACTCCCACATGGACAATGGCAGTTTGAATCCCAGACCTGGCGGCTTGCCTTCTCACTTTCCCTCTCTCTCTTTTTCTCCCTCTTTGGACAAAACAAAATAAATAAATAAATAAATAAAGTTAAATAGAAAACAATTATTTAAAAAAAAACAAAAAAAAACCCTGTTCACCAAATGGCCAAAACTTAGATTCCTGTAATTTGTCATTTATTGAGCACCTATTATATTGTAGGCAAAGGCATGCTAGATAACCAAACCCAATACAGAGATCATGTCTAATGTGAGCATTTGGTCCCAAAGTCAGTTCATATGATAAATACCAGGAGAGCCAAATGTTTAATTATAACAACATCAAGTATTGTTGAGATATGGGCTAGCAGAAACTGTTAGATGCCACTGACGGGAGTGTGAATTGGTACAACCCTGAGGAACCAGCCAACTAATCTATGACCTACTAAAGTTAGATGAGTACACCCATGGGTCCAGCAACTGGTGTGGTAGTTAAGGCACTGGACTCCCACGTGGCCAACCTCAGTTCAAGTCTTAGACCTGGCAGCTCGAAACTCATGATGGGCACATATACTCACATGCCCAAAATCCCAAGAAGAGAAGGGATTATGGAGTGGCCATCCCTGTGAAGGGTGATTTCTCACTTTCCTTCTCTCTCTCGCTCTCTGGCAAATGCATGCACCCTATAGCCAAAACCTAAAAAATAAAATAAAATATGAGTATGCCCAACAATTTGTCATTTACATTCTAGGTGTATATCCTGCAGAAATTCTGGCACAGTGCACCAGTAGACATGCATACCAATGCTCATAGCAACATTTTTTTTTTGTTAACAACAGAAATAGCCTGTTTATTAAGAGGAAGGTGGTGGGAAAGAGAGCAATGACAAAAGAACCACAACTACATATATGAATATGGATGAGTTTCACCAGGTGGAACAAAAGGTAGGGAGTCATATATGCATATACACTGTATGAAATTTACGTAAAGTTCAAAACCAGGCCAAACTGAGCAAGATGTTGCTTATGGGGTTATCTCTATATTGTAAAACCATAATGAAGAGCAAGAGAATGATAAACACAAAATTCAAGTTAGTGACTAGCCCTGGGAGGAGGAAGAGGGAAAGGGACGCCAATAACCCCATCAGTGTTCTTTACCTTTATGTGACAGCTGAGTTCGTAGGTGCTCTTTCTGGGAGGGGCTTCGAGGGCGCGTGCACTCGCCAGAGATGGAGAGGAGAATGCCCTCTCTATGGGAATGGTCACTCCTTCATCCCTTCTCCTACATATCTTCCTCCTTTCGGGATTTGGGACACACACTCCCATCTGCCGAGAGTATTTCTTGCACAGCCAGTTCCAGAACTCAAACCATGTGGTTGACCATGTGACTGCCTTCTCCACCAAGCCATGGAGCTGGCTCTGCAGGTGTTTAGTAGTGTTCTAGAAACTACCTATATAGCATATACACATCTGGCAGGAAGCATTGGTTTTCATCTTCCATCTCACCCTGACCCACACTGGAAGGTGGGGCAGGCTATGGCTGGAATGTAAATTGGCACAATCGTTACTTCTTTTTCCCCGTGTCCCTCGTGCCCATTTCCTTCTTCCTCCTCCTTCATCACCTCCTCTCCATCCCCTCCACTTTGCTTTCTTCCTACTCTGTGTACAGCTGAAATGCTGAATGACGTAGTCCTCAACAAAATGATCCTCTCCTCCACCTTTAAAAGGTTCCTAGAAAGCATCCCTGGCACTGAGGAGTTTTGTGGATTGATAAAATCTTTAGCCAAGAAAGCGCAGAGTCTAGTGGGTTTCACAGAGAACTGAGATCTTCAGACTCTTAGGTAAGAGATGGCTGAACGCGGAGCAGTTCTTGGAAAGTGCAGCAAGTGTGGATCAAGAAATCAGAGTTCTCTGCCGAGCCTTGCCGCAGACGCGCTCTTTGACATCTGGTTCTTTTAGCCTTTGGGAACCCTGCACGTCTCATGAGTGTAACCAGGTGTCCCTTAGACCGGTGGGTCTCAAAGGCGTGCTTCTTGGACCTGATTGAATTTTGTCCCACAAAAAACCTTAACCTCCCCCTTACGTCCTCATGTGACCTGACATGGAAACAAGGTCTTTACCAAGATTAGGTAACAATGTTAAACTGAGGTCTTTAGGATAGGCCCTAATCCAGAATGATGCCAGTCCTTAAAAAAAATTTGAAAACAGACCCATAAAGAGGGAAAACGAGATGAGACACCAGGAGAAGAGAAGCACCCACAAAGCAAGGAATGCCAAGGCTGCCAGAAGCTGAGAGGCCTAGAAGTGATTCTTTCTCACAGGCCTCAGAAGAAACCAACCCTGAGACAGGTGGCATTGTGGTTAAGGCGTTAAATTTCCACATGGCTGACCATGGTTCAAGTCCTGGACCTGGCTATTTGCTTTCTCTCACTCTCCCTTTCTCTCTCTGGTCAAATTGAAGAATGATAATAAATGAATAAAATGAACTGAATAATTATTTTTAAAAAGAAGAAGAAAACAGCCCTGCTGCCACCTTGATCTTGGACTTCCAACATCTAAAAGTGAGAAGCAATACCTTCTTATTGTTTAAACAGTCCAGCTGGTGGTGCTTTGTTACAACAGTTTCAGGACTACTCCTGGTGCATTGGTTTTAAAATGGCCTCCATTCTGGGGCCAGCAGGTGGTATGGTGGTTAAGGCTCCAGACTCCCACATGGCAGACCACAGTTTAAGTCCCACACCCGGTGGTTTGAAAATCACACCAGGTATATGTGTGTGCATGCCCAAAATCACAAGAGAAGAAGGGAGAAGGGATTGCAGCATGGCCATCCCCCCAGGGGGTGATTTCTCACTTTACCTCTCTCTGTCTATCTCCAGGAAGTACATGTGTCCTATGGCAAAAACCTAAAGAAAAAAATGAAACAACATGGCAGCCACCATTTTTTGGATGTTCCTTCCTTAGTGGCCGGGCTCTGAAGAGTAGAATAAAGTGGAAGTCTTCATGTACGACTTGGATACCAGCCGTAAAGAGTTCTGCTTGATCTCTTTCTCCATGGGACTACTATTCTTGAAGCTGTATATATGTACATCAAATAGGAAGAGTATTTCATCTTCTGTTCTCTTTCTCTCTCTGTAGGGTTGTCTCAGGACATGACAAGTGTTGCATCCTAAAACAGCCCTATGGAGAGGCTGATCTAATGAGGAAAGGAGCCTTTTGAAAACAGTCAAGTGAATGAGCCCTGGATGGAAGTGGGTTCTCCAGTCCATGACCCCTCAGGAGGGTCATGAGCCAGAATCCCTGACCTCAGATCTTGTACTTCAGAAGCTGAGGTAATTCACGTGGGGTAATTTGTTATGCAGCAGTAGATAACTCATACACCTGGGGATTTGTTAAAGACACAAATTCTTGGTCCAGCGTAAAGCCCCCCAAATAATTCAGGATTCTTCTTTCTTGTTTTTATTTTGAATTTACAATATCTTATTTAGTAGTAGATCAGATTCTATTACATTGAATCCACCAAGAATACCTCTTTCCAGCTTGTTCATTTGGCAGACTATACATCTTTTATTATTATTATTGTGGTAAAAATATAATCATTACCATTTTAACCATGTCTAAATGTATAGTTTAGGTGCCTTCAGTACATTCATATGGTTGTGCATTCATGACCGCCATCCAATGCCACAACTCTTTCATTCTCCCAAACTGAAACTCTACCTGTGATGGGTCTTCAAAAAGTTCATGGTAGGGGACCAGCAGGTGGCATGGTGGTTAAAGTGCTGGACTCCCACATGGCTAACCATGCTTCAAGTCCTGGACCCGCAGCTTGCTTCCTCACTTTCCCTCACTCTCTCTCGCTCTCTCATTCTGTCCCTCTCTGGTCAAATTAAAGTAAATAAATAAATAAAATTAAATAAAATAAATTTTTTTAAAAAAATTTATGGGAGGACCAACAGATGGGGTGATCGTTACATGGCTGGACTCCCACATGGTGGACCACAGTTTGAGTCCTGGACCCAGAGACTTGAAACTCATGCCAGATACATATATGTGCATGGCCAAAATGCCCAAGATTCACAAGAGGAAAATGGAGGAGAAGGGATTGCAGTGTGGCCATTCCCCCTGGAGGGGTGATTGTTTTGCTTTCTGTCTCTCAGTTTCTCTCCATCTATGGTGAGTACATGTGCCCTATAGCCAAAAAAAAAAAAAAAAAAAAAAAAAAAAAAAAAAAAGGTCATGGAAAGGGCCAGTCCTTAGCCTGGTGGTTAAGGCAGTGGGATCCCACCGGCTAAATGTGCTGTTTGAGTCTTGGACCTGGCAGCTTGAGAAACACACCAGACACCTGCGTGTACCCAAGGTCCAAAAAGGTGGAAGAAATGGAGGAGGAGGGGTTGCAGTATGCTTTCTTACTTTCCCTCTCTCTATTTCTCTCTTGTCTCACTGGCAAAATTTTTTTTCATTTATGGAAAAATGTGTATTATGAAAAAACTATCTGTGGATTTCAAAATTTTTCACACCAAAATAGGCTTCACAGTTTAATTCTAGTTTTCATGAACCTCTGTTTGAAAATGTGGCAGGCATTTGCCAAAGAGACAGAGAGAGAAAGCAAGAGAAACCACCCTACAATGGGCCATGATCATGCCACAATCCCTTCTCCATTTTTCTATCTTGTTGGGATTTGGGGTGTGGACATGTCCCCAACATGTTTTTCAAGACACCAGGGCCAAGATTCGACCTCGCCTTTCATGTGAGATCTGGCTGTCTTTACCACTAGTGCATGGGCCTGCCCACAGGAGCTTTTTGAAATTATTTTGAATTAAACAGTAATTCTCCATTCTTTCTTCCCACAACTCCTAGTAACCTCCATTCTACTTTCCATCTCTATAAGTTCAACTCTCATAAGTACTTCAGGTTATGACATCATACAGCATTTGACTCTTTGGGTCTGGCTTACTTCACTTAGCATAACATTTTCAAGAGTCATCCACATTGTGGAAATGTCAGAATTTCCTTCCTTTTCCATCTGAACAATATCCCACATTTTGTTGACTCATTCATCCACGAGGGACACTTGGATTGTTCCCACTTCTTGGCCATTGTGAATAATGTTACTATAAACATAGGTGTGTAAATACCTCTGCTACTCCTTGTTTTCCATTTTTTTGAACATATATAGAAAAGAAACCTCAGGATTCTTGTTTTTAAATGAATCCATGCAGGCAGGTGCCCCCAAAAGATTGGTGTTTAAATCTATGACTTGGACCAGCTCTCATTAGTTAGACCACTCTCAGCTAAATACACAGTATATGTGGGGTAAGAAAATGAGTGATGGGGGCCAGCAGGTGGCATGGTGGTTAAGGTGCTCGACTCCCACAGGGTGACTGTGGTTCCAGTTCTGGACTGGTGGCTTAAAAATCATGCTGACGCATGTGCATGTGTGCCCAAAATCCCAAAAGGAGAATGAAGGAGAAGGGATTGCAGGATGGCCATCCCCCCTGGAGGGTGAATTCTTACTTTCCCTCTCTCTACCTCTCTCTCCAGTAAACGCATGTGCCCTATGGCAAAAACCTAAGAAAAAATGAATTTTTTTTATAAAAAGAAAAATGAGAAATGTAAATTTTACTAAAACTTAGAAATATTTGTGAAAGGAACTTTTTAATATAATTGCTATAAACCAAGCTTCTATAACAGCTCAGGAATGGAATTTGTCTCAGCCTACAAGTAAATCTATGTTTTCAAATGTACATATCTTACTGTATTAGTTGAATGTTAATAAAGAAAAATGGGGTAAGTATCTTCTTTGATTTTCTTCCCTGTGTTCAATGTGGACCAAAACCATCCACATGTGCTCTTGACCCACTATCAATCACATTTTCAAAAAAGAGACAGCACTAGGGAGCTGTCAGTCAATGCTGTTGTGATGCTTCAAGCAGCATCTCTCCATGCACAGTTTTCCGACATAAAGCAAATGTGCATGGAACATAGAGGGTGGGTCAGTCACACGGTTTGCTTGCATTGAAAGGTCTGCAAACATACCCCAGTTTAAGGGCCGTGTGCTCAGGGGCCAGCGTTACCTTAAACATGTATGTAACTAATTTGCATAGATTTTGCCATGAAAAAGAAAGTGCCTGTAGATGAGGAAAGTAGCTATCGTGATAAGGTGGTGGGATTGTGAATGGTTTCCCTAACTGAAATAACTATCTAGATAATGTTCTATGGCATTAGGGTTATGTCCCTCACTCACACTCGGAGTATGGAGTTAGCCTGAATTTAGAACTCCTTCTGTGATGGTGATAAAAGGATCTAGAAAAAGGGAACTAATGGCCATGAGTCTAAACTGGATATATTCAGGATACTAGAACTTTCAGAATGAAAAATATGAATGGGAAAAAGCAGTATAGGGCTGTACCTACAGCCTAGTGGTTACGGGAGCTGGATCCCACATGGCCTACCATGGTCGGTAGCTTGAAAAACATGCTGTATACCAGTGCGTGTATACAGCATATCCTGACAGGATGGGGAGATGGAGAAAGGACTGTGGTCTGACCAGGCCCCATTGGGAGGGTGCTTTCTCCTTTTCCATCTCTCTCTGACATGTGCACAAGTTCTCTGGCTGGCAAATAAGAAATTCATATAATTGAGAAAAAAAAAAAAAACAAACCTGCTAAGGGCATAGTGAAAATAAATACAGACTTAATCATCAGATTTTAAAAGGAAAAGAGAGGGGCCAGCAAGTGGCATAATGGTTAAGGCGCTGGACTCCCACACAGTTGACCACAGTTTGAGTCCCAGACCTGGCGAGTTGAAAAATCACACCGGGCATGTGTGCATTCATGTTTAAAGTCCCAGGAGAAGAATAGAGTAGAAAGAATTGTGGTGCAGCCACCCCCTCAGGGAGTGGTTTCCCACTTTCCTTTTCACTGTCTGTCTTTCTCCAACAAGAGCATGTACCCTATGGCAAAGACCTTAAAAAAGAAAAAAGTAAAAAAAGATCTCATCTTTAAAAATCAAATTTGAGAAAAATCAAAGCACAGTGAAACTCTTTCACTCATAAAAATGACTTTCAGTACAAAGAGAGGAAGTACCAATTTACACAGCAGAGTCGACTTAAAAAGTGTGCCGTTTCTAAGAGGTTAATGCAGCCAGAAAATGTAAATAAATAGATTGTGGTCCAGATCCAAAAAGTAAAAAATGTTTTGAAATGTAATTTTTATTTTATTTATTTATTTATTTTTTGGAGAGGTTTTTGCTGCTATAGGGTGCGTGCACTCGCCAGAGAGACAGAGAGAGACAGAGAGATGGAAAGTGAGAAATCACCCCCCAGAGGGGATGGCACGCCGCAATCCCTTCTCCTCCATTCTTGGGATCTTGGGCACGCATGCACATGTGCCCAATGTGAGTTTAAGTCACTGGGTCCAGGACTCGAACCGCCGTCGACTTCATGGGAGTTCAGCAACATAGCCATTACTCCAACTGCTGGTCCCATAATTTTTATTCTTAATCTTTTGAGGAGACCAAGGTAAGAGCAGTGTATTTCTTGAGTCTGCATCAGAGAAAGGGTCTGAATATAGATTGACCGTGAGATACAATTCTCAAAAAATTAAAAAGAATTCCATGTATTTTACACAGATATGCACATAAACATATGTAAGGCTGGACCAGCAGATGGTATGGAGGTTAAGGCAGCTGAATCTCACATGGCAGACTCTACAGTTCAAGTCCCGGACCCAGCACCTGAAAATCACACCAGGCACATATGGATATGTGCCCAAAATCCTAAGAGGAGAATGAAGAAGGAGGGATTGCAATGTGGCCATCCCTCCTGAGGGGTGATTTCTCCCCCCCCACCCCCCCACTCCCGTCTATCTCTCTCTGGTGAGTACACATGCCCTACAAAACTAAAATAATAATAAAAATTAAAAATGTAGTGCTGGCGCAGCAGTGCAGCAGTAAATGCATTGTTCAAGTGATGCCAGCTCCATAGGGAAGATCTCAGGCTTGGTTTTCTGGTCGACCTGAACATGCTAAGCAGGTGTTGTGATCCTGGGTGGGTGGGAAGCCTCAGGAGACCATGGCATGAGACTCTGCTGAAGGTGCTTGTCTCTCCCGAAACAAATGAGTGAAACTTTTAATTTCTATCTTTGTTTATTTTGCTTCATTTAACTTTTTTAATTGCTAGTGGATACATGCCCTCCCCAGAGAGAAACAAAGAGTGAAAGGGAGAAAACGCCCCCCCCCCCCCATTAGGGGCAAGGTCACACCACAATCCCTCTTCCCCCATTTCTCCATCCTATTGGGATCTGGGACATGCTCACTCACACCTGGCATGTTTTTCAAGCTGCTAGGCCAGGACTCAAACCCTATTGGCCACGTGAGATTCTGCTCTCAATGCACAGCACTTACCCACTGTGCTCTAGGGCCTTCCCAGGAAGTGAAACCGGAAAAAAAAATTAAGAGCATTATAAGAGGGGTCTTCAAAAAGTCCATAGAAATGTGTACTATGAAAAAAAAAAAGTATGCATGAAATTCAAAATTATTTGTAGCAAAATAAACCCTTATAATTTTTAGTATTGTTTATTTAATTGCATTTATTATTATTTTTTTTAATTTGCTATAAGGCACATGTGCTCACCAGAGAAAAAGAGAGACAAAGAAAGTGAGAAAGCGAGTTGCAAGGTCTGGGGCTTGAACCATGGTCAGCTATGTGGGAGTCTGGTGCCCCAACCACCACACTGCCTGCTGGCCTCGATAAACTCTTTTATTTTAATCCCATGTTTGCACAGACTTTTTGACCCCCTTGTGTAACATAACATGGCATTAATCAAGCACGGTTTTAAGCACCTTAAGTGTTTTATCTCATTTAGTCATAACTGTATCCCAGTGAGAAAGGGACTACTCGCGAGCATCCTCATGTTGGACATAGAAAGCCAAGATACAGAAATGTTGAACAACTGACATTAGACCCCTCTACCAAAACGGGGTGGAGGCAGGCGCAGTGGTGCTGCCGGCTCGCACCTAACCATGCCTCTGTAGTGCCCAGTCCCGGGCAGAATTGAGAGAGGCGAAGCATGCTCTGGGAGCCCCCACGCTCGCCTCGATCCATGGCACCTACTCCTCCAGGATGCACTTCAGCATCGTCCCGCAGCAGCATCCCACCCGTCTAACGGCCCGCTGGCCTGGCCCACCCCGTGCTGTCTCCTGTGGAAGGACATAAGATTACGTCATCCAGGTGACTTCTCAGAGGTCAGAAAAGCCAACTGCTCACGCTGTCTTTGGCCTGCCCAGTGTTTTAGGTGTCAGTGTGAAATTGAAATGCAGATGCTTTCAGTTGAGTACACATGGCTGCCTCACCACGACCCACTGCCCTCAGTGTCCCCGCCTGCATGTCCCCACCTGGCTTTCTCCAGTGCCTGCCCGGAGTGCTGCACACTGGCACTTGACAAATGCTTCCCGAGACAGGTGTGACACCAGAGCTGTTCAGATTTTGCCAGACCAAAGAGGGCTAGGATTACTGAGGTTCTAAGACCCAAAAAATTCTTCCACAAAGGGCAAACGGGGACCTGGACACCTCAGGGTTTGGAGACACGGACAAATCTGCTTGATATCACGCTGACACTGCTCCCCAGCTGGAAAGTGACATTTCGGTGTGTTAGGAGATCAGCAAGAATTGAATCTACACATAGACTATTTTATCTTTACCCATCGATGTTTATTTTTTAATTTATTTTATTTGAGAGAGATGTAGAAGTATCCTCAATAGGGTCTCATCATCCTGTGATCCCCCAGCCCCTCACGACCCTTCCAGCCTGCTTAGTTTGACCTGGGACCTGAACCCTTGACCCTCCATATGGATTCCAGCATTGTAGTTCAGTCACCTACAGCCTGTGCCGCCACAGCTGGGCCACTGCAATTTTTATTGCTACTGCTTTGCAAGTTTCTGTTCAACGAACCGTGTAGGCTTTAAGATAAAACCTGCCTTCCAGAGGCTTATAAGCTTCTAAGAGAAGAAGATATTTATGTGAATGTGATAATTCTAGAAAGCCTGTTATAGAGTCATGAAAAATTGCAAAGTAATTTTAGAGCTCAAGAAGGGAAACATTACTTCCTGCCAAATGGATCAAGAATGGTTTTATTTTCTAAATGTTTTATAGAGTTGCAAATCAAAATAAAGAAACCATCTAATTCATTTCTTTACTCTCACGCAGAACCACTTCTAAATTCTCTCTGAAAGCAATTAACCTACCCCATTTTATAATACCTACAAAGTAGGATTTTCTATCTCAATTTATCAAATCATGTGATAAAAATTATTCTTAGTATCCCTGAATGACTCTTAGGCATTTGCACGTCACCTTTCTTATTTCTGCTGAAGGAACAACTCTGGCCCGTTTTGCATGTGTTTTCCAAAATCAGGTATCATATCTGATATCTGAAATCGTGTCCAATTTCAATGAGCATATCACAGTGTGGAGTGTGATTAAACTATCTCATTTCTTTATGAATAGAGTTTGCCGTGATTAAATTGAAGACACCTGCATGGTGCTATTTTGACTTTAGGCTCAAAGAAACATTTTATCCTGGGAAATATAGATTTCCTGAAATCAACGTATCAGTTTTCCAACTGAGCTATTAGATTTACATCCTTAATGACCTTTGCAGCTCAGAAATACTTTTGCTTATGTGGTAAATCCATGTTTTTCTGTCATCTTAATTATAACTCCAACACTATTTAGATATAAATTACTGACCTCAGGCCATGCACTTGTCAAATATTTATATTCTTTATAACTTCTAATCCAGTCAAGGCAATGTGTTTCTTTATGTTATCAAAGTTCAAAAGTTCAATTTCAAAATTCAACCAGGTCATGCAGTCCATAGCTGGGAAAATAAAACCAGTAGTATGAATTAGCATGACTTGTACATTTAAGACATATATGTATGTTTGGCTTAGTGTTGGTAAAAGAGAACATGAGAAGGAACCAGAAGTTAGTGTAATGGCTATGTCGCTGGACTCCCACGTAGTCTACCGCGGTTCGCGCCCCAGAACCGGTGACTTAAAACTCACGCCGGGCGCGTGTGCGTGCGTGCCCAAGATCCCGAGAGGAGAATGGAGGAGAAGGGATTGCGGCGTGACCATCCCCCCTGGGGGGTGATTTCTCGCTTTCTGTCTCTGTGTCTCTGTCTGTCTGGCGAGCACATGCGCCCTATAGCAAAAAAGAAAAAAAAAAAATCTCCAAAAAAAAAAAAGAGAGAACATGAGAAAAGTAATGGGATTTCTGCTTCCAAGGTTGTTTGTGTTTTATGCAAATAAATACAGGATTTCTGCAAAGAGATAATCAGGATTGAGAGACATGTTCCTAACACGGGGAGGGTTTCTTGCTAAACATTAGGCACAAGCATTGGGTTAATAACGTTGCGTTGTGGCCAGTTGCAGGCAACAGAAACCAGCTGTAACTGGTTTCAGTAGGAAGGGACTTGTCACCAGGTATTAACTAACTTACACAATCATCGAAGGGGAGGTGGCTCAAGCCCTAGGGGACCTTTGGGAACACCTCCTGGCCCTACGCCCACACTGCCTCTGCCTCGCCACAGACCACACCAGTCTTGTGGTCGCCTCATGCTCTGCCCATTTGTTCACACTTCAGTCAGTCATGGATTCAGTTCCCACATGACTGTCTCTGATGGGCAGAAACTTAAATCATACCTAGAATGCTAGCTGCAAGAGAGCCTTTAACTTTTCATCTTTAACGGTACAGGAGGGAAGTAATTTTTTTTTTTTAATTTTACCAGAAGGCATGTGTGCTTGCCAGAGAGTGAGGGAGAAAGAGAGAAAGAAAACACCCTCCATGGGAGATGGTCACACCACAATACCTTCTCCTCCATTTCTCCCTCCTTTCATGATATGGAGCACATGCACATGTGCCTGGTGTGTTTTTAAAGTCGCTGGGTCTGGGAGTCAAACTGCACAGTTGGCCTTGTGGGATTCAGTCATCTTAACCACCAGGCCATTGGCCTGCCCACATGGCCCCATCATTACAGGGCACGGTGAGACCACTGAGCCACCTTGGGTCACCTCCCTCTTTAGGTTTATTTTATGTCTTCCTTTCATGACAAGGAGAGACAGACAGACAGGAATTTCTGACGCAGTCTCACCATGCCACCATCCTTCCTCCAGCCTGAGTCACAGGCACACAGACGTTCCTGGTGCGTTAGGCACTCGGGATCCGGGATCTGAGCCCAGGCCTCCCATGTGGCTCCAGGATTACGTGGTATCCTGCCACTTCAACCAATGTGGCTGCACCCAGACAGCCTCTCTTACAATTTTGTCATTTGACTTCCTAAACTGAGGATATGTACAGGTTGAGAATCCAAGAGTAAAATTTCTGTGTGCTTCTCTTCATGTAAGGTGACTTTGAAAAATGGAATTAGAGTACAAATTTATTTTGGTGCCAAAAAGTGTTGAAATCTGTGCATAGTTTTCTCATAAAGTGTGTTTTCCATGAACTTTTTGAAGACCTTCTTAAACTAAGTTAATTTCGCTGTCTCGTGTTCCCCATATCAGGCTGACTACAGTGACCATGTGGTTGTGTAGTAGGGCCCCTATTACTTTCACTGCACAGAAAAGTATCACTGAAGTTTTTTAAAAATAATTATTTAATTTTATTTATCATTACTATTATTATTATTATTATTATTATTACTATTATTTTAATTTGCTACAGGGCACGTTTTATCACCAAAGAGAGAGACAGAGAGAAAAAGTGAGAAAGCAAGCTAGCAGATCTGGGACTCAAACTACGGTTGGCCATGTGGGAGTTCAGCACCTTAACCACCATACCACCTGCTGGCCCCTTCACTGAAGATTTTTATCCCCACAGACTATGCTTTCCTTCCAACCATAGCAAGTAGCATTTTAGCTGTTGAAGCAAGGCAAATGCAACGTGATTAATCAGATAATGATGGCCATTATGACAGGATTCCAAACAGTGCGTCCTTCACAAGGCTTAGTTTTGGTGATGCGAGATGGATAACGAGAAGAACTGCCCGTTGTTTGACAGACGCCCCTCTGCCTTGTTACCATATTAGACATTTTTCTACTTTTTATTTTAAAAAACAAATGATTTTTCCTTTCCTAAAAAAAAATTCATTGGTGTTTCATTTTCTGTTCAGATATTTGTAGAAACCTCCATTTCATTCTGTATGCAAACCTAGCATCTGTGTGTTTCTGTAAATGAATTATTGTAATGATTATTTAATTGGAGTATCCAAAGTTCAGCACCTTTAGGAATTAATTAAAGTGAATTTATTGCACATTACACACAACTCCATGTTTTATTTTCCAAATTTCCACTTTGTAAGTTTTTTTTCAAAATTAGATTTATAACCATACATAGAACAAAATTCATTCCTATTTATTCAATAATTTATGTAAACATTTTTACATATTTTGCAATATTTGATTCTTAGAGCAACCTAATTAGATTTTAAGTGTACCAGAAGCCGTGTTAAGTTTGGATACACTGGCTTGCATATTTTAAGTGCTAGAAACACATGTTAACGATGGAGAAGTGGTAGGTATTTTAATATCAGAAAAGAAAAAACTCACCTGCTACTACTATGAAGTTTAAACACTTCAAAGGAAAATTAAAACATTCTTTGGCTATATTGGTCATGAAAAGACAATTACCTCTTAAATTTCTTAGATAATCTTAATCGCTTTATGCACATGCATGCATGCACGTGTACCCACGTACACACACACACACACACACACACACCACACACACATACACACACACACACACAATCTAGAATACCCTAAATAATATGAGAAAATCCGCGACTAATTTTTGAAATAATTTATCACTATAATTTCTAATTTGCCCTAGGTATTGGTATTCAGATTTCATTAAATGCCCCTTTGGCCACGGGGATCAAGTTTTATTCACTAAATTCAGAATAAAAATGAGTAAATAGGATTTAGAAAAACAGTTGGCCAGGGGACCAGCAGTTAGTGTAATGGCTATGTCGCTGGACTCCCATGTAGTCGACCGTGGTTCGCGTCCCGGACCCGGTGGCTTAAAAATCACGCCAGGCGCGTGTGTGTGTGTGCCCAAGATCCCGAGAGGAGAATGGAGGAGAAGGGATTGTGGCGTGGCTATCCCCCCTCAGGGGTGATTTCTCACTTTCTGTCTCTCTGTCTGTCTCTGTCTGGCTGGCGAGCACACATGCCCTATAGCAAAAACCTCTCCAAAAAAAAAAAAAAGAAGAAAGAAAAACAGTTGGCCGGGATTTCTCTTCCATCATTTCTTTGCCATTTTCTTTGCCTTACTCTCCCTACAAAACCTTTTTCTCACTCAGCTTGATAATGATGTCTATGTTTTTCTTTTTTTGAAAGAATTATTTTTATTTATTATTATTATTTAATCTGACTAGAAAGAAAGAAAGAGGGGTAGTGAGAAAGCAAGCCACCGGGTCCCGAACTCAAACCAAGGTCAGCCATGTGGGAGAACAGCACCTTAACCACCACACCACCTGCCGTTATTTTTAAATAATTGTAAAATAAAATTTGCCATTGTAATCATTTGAAGCACACAGCTCAGTGACATGAATGCATTCATATTGTTGTGCCTCCAACTCCAGAACACTTTTTGTCTTGAAAAACTGAAACCTGTACCCATTGAAGAATAATTGTGCATTTCCCCTCCTGCCCTACTCTGACAACCACCATGTTTCTTTCCGTCTCTATGAATTTGACTGCTCTAGGTGCCTCGTACAAGTGCACTTATACATACAGTATTTGTCCTTTCTTGACTGGGTTACTTCATTTAGCATGGTGTCCTCAAGGTTCGTTCATGTTGTAGCCTAAGTCAGAATTTCCTCCCTTTCAAAGCTGACATTCCTGTGTATGGATACAGCGCATTTTGTCTCTTCCTCCATTGGCAGATGCTTGGTTTGCGTCCGTGTTTTAGCCATTATGAATGCTGCTGCTACATGGTTACTATTGTGTAGAATACCTTGTCCCAACCTTTTACTCTCAACCCATTTGTGTCTCTAGATCTACAGCAAGTCCTTTTTAGACAGTACAGAGTGAGGTCATTTTATCTTATCCCTTCTCCCAAACTGCATCTTTTCATTGAAGAGTTTATTTCATTTACATTCAAATTAATTACTGATAAGGATGACCTGCCTTCATTTTTCTACTTGTTTATTATACACCTCAAATTTCCCACATTGTGTCTTTTTGTGATTACTTGATTCTTTTTACAGTGAAATGTCTTAATCCTATCTTCATTTCCTTTTCCTTTTATTCTATAGATATTTTTCTTGTGTTTACCTTGGAGATTACATTTAACATCCTAAAGTTATTGGGAACCAGCAGTTAGCGTAATGGCTATGTCGCTGGACTCCCACGTAGTCGACCGCGGTTCGCGTCTCTGACCCGGTGGCTTACAACTCACGCCGGGCGCGTGTGCGTGCGTGCCCAAGATCCCGAGAGGAGAATGGAGGAGAAGGGATTGCGGCGTGACCATCCCCCCTGGGGGGTGATTTCTCGCTTTCTGTCTCTATGTCTCTCTCTGTCTGTCTGGTGAGCGCACGCGCCCTATAGCGAAAAACCTCTCCAAAAAAAAAAAAAATAAACATCCTAAAGTTATAATACAATTATTTGTATACATATCAGGTTAACATCAGTAACAAATAAAACTCTGCTCCTAGCCTCGATCTCAATCTCGTTCAGTTATTAATGTCACAAAATTCCATGTTCATACATTTGAGTGTCCAAAAATAGACTACTGTTAGGTCATCAGGAAAGTCATGATGTATTTTTCTATGTTTTTCTATGCAAAAATGTGTCATGACTTTTCCAACAACTGATAATTATGTGTTTTATGCATTAGTCTCTTAAATTACATGGAAAACAAAGCATGGAGTTATAAACCAAAGTTACAATAATACTTACTTTTAGACTAATATATTTTAAAAAATATATTAGGCCAGCTTGTGACATGGTGGTTTAAGCAGCTGACTCCACATGGCTGACTGCACTGTTTTGAATCCCAGACCCATCTACTTAAGAAACGTGCCCAAAATTCCAAAAGGAGGGAGACATGGAGGACAACAACAAGGGATTGCAGCGTGACCTTACCTCAGGAAGCGTGCTTTCTTACTCTCTCTCTCTCTCATTCTCTCCCCCCTCCACTTCCACCAGTGAGTGGATGCACCATCTAGCAAATGGAAAAAAAAAAAAAAAGTATTAGTCTTGGGCTTGTCCCATGACCTAGAGGTTAAGGGCAGGTGGATCCCACATGGCCAGCCATGGTTCCAATCCTAGCCCTGGTACTTTAGAAAAGAAAACACTGGGTGCATATGTGTGCATACCTCAAATCTTGGCAGAATGAAGAAATGGAGGTGAAGGGGTTTAGGCATGGTCACATCCTATTAGGAGGTGCTTTCTCCCTCTTCTCCTTTCTGTCTCTGGTGAGTTCACATGCCCTCTGGCAATTACAAAAAAAATGTAATAGTATCTTTATTCATGTAAGAAATAAAAAGTAGAATTATAAACTGGCATTACAATAATAGTAACTTTTATCACTGCCTATGCACTTACCATTACTAAGATCTTTTCTTCATATGGCTTCACATTGCCTAATTCCTTAATGTCAACCTCTTCTTGCCAGTTCTTTCAATGCAAGTCTAGTGACCACATACTTCTTCAGTTTTTGTTTATCTAAGAGTGTTTAATTTTTCCCTCCCTGTTGAAGAACAGTTTTGCTGGGTACAGGATTAGAGTTGATAGTTGTTTTCTCTCTCTCTCTTTTAAAAAATTTATTTATTTATTTCATGAGAAAAAGAGATACAGCACCCCCCAAAGTTCTTTTTTTTTTTTTTTTTGGAAAGGTTTTCGCTATAAGGCGTGTGTGCTCGCCAGACAGAGAGAGACATAGAGACAGAAAGTGAGAAATCACCCCCCAGGGGGGATGGTCACACTGCAATCCTTTCTCCTCCATTCTCCTCTCGGGATCTTGGGCACGCACACACACGCACCCGGCGTGAGTTTTAAGCCACTGGGTCCAGGACGCGAACCGTGGTCAACTACGTGGGAGTCCAGCGACATAGCCATTACGCTAACTGCTGGTTCCCACCCCCCAAAGTTCTTGATACCACAATCCACACCTGGCCTTCAGCTAGTCTTAGATCATGGACAAGCGTATGCCTGGTATACTCAGGGAGGTCTCCAGACTTGAACTGTGAACGTTCTTATGTGGGAATGCCTCACAGAGTGTTGTGTTTTACCTCTGTGGTACCACATGATCTCTAACAGGCTTTCTTTTTATTTCTGAGTATATCTGCCCACTGCCTCTGGTCTCTAGAAGTTTCTGATAAGAAATCTACTAGTAATCTTACTGAAAATTCTTGTATGTGATACATTTTTTTTTCTTGTTGCCTTCAAGATTTTCTGGTTTTGGCTTTCTACGCCTTAATTGTAATTTGTCTCAATGTGCAGTCTCTTTGTGTTCATACTATTGAGAGCTCATTGAGCCTCTTGGATAGTTATATTCATGTTTTTAATCAAATTTAAGAAGAGTTTGTACATTATTTCTTTTTTTCTCATCTAAATGTCATTTTTAAATTTTTTTAAAAATTTTATACATTTAATCACTGTGTAACATTACAAGATACCAAATGACTTTTCCCATCATGAATGAATGCATGAATATCAGTCCAGTCAAAGACATTAGCATAAACATAAACAACAGATTTCTTTCCATTTGGGATTCCTTAAATGGTTTTGCTTCTTTCTTTTTCCCCTTGATTCCCTCTCTCTTACCCTTCTCCATTTCTTACCCTCCTCCCCCACTGTCTCCAGTATCACCATTGCTCTCCATGCTTTTATAATTTCCAGTCATTCAGTTCCTGCTATAGAGTGCCAACATTTGATATATATTGAATGGGGACATACAATGCCTCTCTTTCATTTTCTGGCTTGCTTCACTTAGCAGTAAATCTTCCATATTTGTCCATTTTCTATCAGATGCCAGGGTCTCATTGTCTTTTATGGCTGAGTAGTATTCTGTAGTGTATATGTTCCACACTTTTTCAATACTTTCATCTATCTGTGGACATTTGGGTTGGTTCCATGTCTTAGCAATTGTGAATAATGCTACAATAAATATGGATGTGCAAGTGTTTTACTGACTGAAAATTTTCCTATCCCTTGTGGAGATACCTGGAAGTGGAATCGCTGGATCCTATGGTAGTACTATTTGTAGGTCTTCAAGGACCTCCATGTTGTTCTCCACAGTGGCTGTACTAATTTACATTTCTACCAACAGTGTAGGAGAGTTCCCTTTTCACCACAGCCTCACCAGCACTTTTCATTCCTTATTTTTTTAATCTTAGCCTATCTAACTGGGTTTAGGTAATATCTTGTAGCTTTGATTTGTGTCTCCTTCATGATAAGAGGTGCTGAACATTTTTTTCATATACTTTTTGACTATTTGCATGTCTTCCTTAGAGAGCTGTCAGTTCTGCTCATTTTTCCATCTTTTAATTGGGTTGATCTTTGTTTTGGGGAGAGGGGTAAGTTGTTTGAATTCCCTGTATATCCCCTTTATCAGTCCCTTATCTGAGTTTGCAAATATATTCTCCCATTCTGAGGGTTGTTGATTCACTCTAATTATTGTTTCTTTTGCTGTGCTTTTTAATTTAATGTAATCACACTTGTCTGTTTTTGGGATTGTTCCTGTGTTCTGGGGGTCTTGTTCAAAAAGTCTTTGTCTACTCCTGTGTCTCTAAAAGTTTCTCCTGTGTTTTCCACTGGTATTTTCATAGTTTGAGGTCTTAAGCTCAGATCTTTGAACCATTTTGAGTTGGTGAGAGATAGGGATCCAGTTTTATCTCTTTGCAGGTGGATACCCAATTTTCCCAGCACCATTTGCTAAAGAGGTTTTCTTTTCTCCACTGGACTGACTGGTGCTCTTTGTCAAAAACCAGTTGACTCTACATTTTGGAGTTTATTTCTGGGGTCTCCATTTTGTTCCATTGGCCTACATGCCTGTTTTTATGCCAGTACCATGCTGTTTTGATTATTGCACCTTTATAATATATTTTGGGGTCAGGGAATTAGATGCCTCTTACTCCACTCTTCTTGCATAGAATTGCTTTGACAATTTGAGGTCTTTTATGATTCCAGACAAAATCCATGATTGCTTTTTCTAAATCTGTGAAGAATGCCTCTGGTAATCTGATTGGGACTGCATTGAATATATAGATTAGTTTTGGTAGAATTGACATTTTGATTATATTAATTTGTCCAATCCAGGAACATGGGATGTCTTTCCACTCTTTTGTGTCATTTTCAATTTCATTTTTAGATTTTCATAGTTTTCCTTGTAGAGGTTTTTGATTTTGGTTAGGTTTATTCCCGGGTATCTTATCCTTTTCTGGTTATTGTAAATGGGATTGCTTTCTTCAGTTCTACTTCAGTCTGTTCAATGGTGTATTGATATACTATAGATTTTTGTATGTTGATTTTGTATCCTGCCACTTTACTGTATTCATTTATCACTTCCAGGAGTTCTTTCATGGATTCTTTTGGAGTTTCCATGTATATTATCATGTCATCTGCAAATAGAGATGACTACTTCTTTCCCTATTTGCATACCTTTTACTTTATTCTCTTTTTTTATTTCATTGGCTGGGACTTCCAACACTATATTGAAAAGGAGTTGAGAAAGTTGGCGATCTTGTCTTTTTCCTGTTTTTAGTATCATTCAGTATGATCTTGATATAGGTTTTCCATATATGGCTTTTATTGTGTTGAGAAATGCCCTTCTATACTGATTTTTCTGAGAGTCTTAATCATGAAGGGATGTTGTATTTTATAAGATACTTTTTCTGCATTAATTGATACAATCATATGGTTTTATCTTTCTTTTCGTTGATATCATGTATTATGTTTATTTTATTTTATCTTATTTTATTTATTTATTTATTTTTGCATGTTGAATTACCCTTGCATCCCTGGAAGACAGCCTACCTGACCCTGGTGTATAATCTTTTCTTATGTGTCACTAGATGCGATTTGGTAATATCTTGTTGAGAAATTTTGCATCTATATTCATCAGAGATATTGGTCTGTAGTTTTCCTTTTTTGTCATGTCCTTGTCTATTTTGGGGATGAGGGTGATGGAGGCTTCACAAAATGAATTTGGGAGGGTTCTTTCCTTTTGAATCATTAGAAATAGTTTCAGTAGAATAGGGATTAGCTCTTCTTTAAAAGTTTTGTAAAATGCACAAGTGAAGCTACCAGGACCTGGGCTTCCCTTTGTTGGGAGGTTATTACACATTCAATCTCATTGCTTGTTATAGGTCTATTCAGATTTTCTGTGTCTTCCTGGTTCATTTTTGGTAGATTATATGTGTCCAGGAATTTGTCCATTTCATCCAGTTTTCTTCTTTGTTGGCATATAGTCACTCATAGTATTCTCTAATGATATTTTGTATTTCTATTATGTCCGTTGTAATGTTGCCTGATTTATTGTGAATCTGATTTATCTGGTTCCTTTCTCTCTTCTTCTTAATTAGGCTAGCTAACAGTGTGTCAGTTTTGTTTATCTTCCAAAAAACCAGCTTTTGGTTTCATTTCTTTTTTGGAATAGTTTGTTTATTCTCTATTTCATTTATTTCTGCTTGGATGCTTATTATTTCTTTTCTCCTGACATTTTTGGGGTATTTTTGTTGTTTTTGCATTTTCCTGAGGGGTGTTGTTAGGTTGTTTATTTGCCACCTTTCCATATTTTTTTATGCACACTAATTGCAAAGAACTTCCCTCTTATGACTACTTGTGCTGTGTCTGATAAGTTAAGGAAACTTGTGTGCTCATTATCATTTAGTTAAGATGAATCTTTTGATTTCGGTCTTAATATCTTCAGTGGCTGTGAAATCATTCAGGAGTAGGTTGTTTAGTTTCCATGTTTGTGTATTTTTGAGTGTTCTTTCTGAAATTAATATCAAGTTTAATTCCATCATGGTGGGGGAAGATGCTTGATATAGTTTTTATGCCTTTGAATCTATAAAGGCTTGTTTTCTGCCCTATCATGTGGTCAATCTTTGAAAAGGTTCCGTGGGGTTATGAGCAATGTGTATATTTTGTGGTTGTCAGGAAAGTTCTATAGATATCTGTCAAGTCCATTTGATTTATGGTATTGTTTAGATCCTGTATCTCTTTGCTTATTTTTTGTCTAAATGATCTGCCCAAGGAGATAGTGGGGGGTTGAGATTCCCAACAATTAGTGTGTTGCAGTCTATCTCTTCTTTTAGATCTAGCAGTCTTTCTTTCATGTATTTGGGTGCTCCTGAGTTAGGTACATAGATATTTATAAGCATTATACTTTCTTGGTGAATTAGCCTTTTTATTACTATATAATTCCAGCCTTTCACTTTTAGTGTATGTATGACTTTAATCATGAGGTGCATTTCTTGTAGGCAACAGATAGGGGGGTTCTTTGTTTTTTTGTTTGTTTGTTTTTGTTTTTGTTTTTGTTTTTTAATCCATTCAGCCAGTCTGTGTCTCTTGATTGGAGAATTTAACCCATTAACAGTCAATGTTATTATCGCTATTTCCAGACTTGTTCCTACCATTTTCTTGTCTTATTTCTGTCTGTCTCTCTTTAGTTTTCATGGTTAATACTCCCTTCAGTACTTCCTGAAGAGCTGGTCTGGTGTTGGTAAATTCTTTCAGGTTTTGTTTATCTGTGAATGTTTTTTTTTTATCTCTTCTTCCCATTTGAAGGACAATCTAGCCAGGTATAGTAATCTTGTTAAAATTGTTTTTAACACTTTGAATATAGCTTCCCATTCTTTCTTTATTTGCACTGTTTCCACTAAAAGGTCTGATGTTAGCCTGATGATATAACATTTTTAAGTAACTTGATGTCTCTCTCTTGCCATTTTTAGAATCTTGTCTTTATCTGTGATTTTGGCCAACCTGGCTATGATGTGCCATGGAGAAGATCTGCTGTGCACATGGTGTGGGTTAATTCTATTTGTATTTATTTGTATTTCTTGGGTCTGGATGTTTGAATGCTTTTCTAGGTTTGGAAAGTTTTCTTCCAGAATTTCATGGAATAGATTATCAATGCCCTTATTAGAGTCTTCATTTTCTGGGATGCTAATTAGTCAGATGTTTAACAGTATCTAGTATTTCCCATATGTTATCCTCATTTTTTTCAGTTATTTTTCATTCTTTTTAATGATTTTTGTCTAGGTTAGAGATTTTGTCCTCTAAAGCTGAGATTCAATCTTCTGCATGATCTAATCTGCCTTTAATACTTTCCAGGAAAGTTTTTATTTCCTTTATTACAGCCTTCATCTTAACAGTTCCATTTGTTTCTCTTTTTTTATGTTTTCTATTTCTTCTTTCAAATTGTGGAAGGACTTCTTCATCTCTTGGAGTTTGTTGTCTCTTTTCTCTTGCATCTCATTTAGTTTTGTCACTGTAAATATTCTGAATTGTTTATCTGACATTTCCACGATTTCTATTATACTGTCTGTGGATGATGAGGAGTTGGTCTTTTCCCTTGAGGGAGAGATATTTTCTTTGTTTCTCATATTTCTTGAGACTCTGTGCTGGTTTCTGGTCATCTGATGGATTACATGTTTCTTCCTAATTTCTTGGAGTTAATTCTGTGGTGTCAGGGGAAAGAAGTGCTCTACTTCTCTCATGTGTCCTTCAAAGAGGACCTCATGTTCTGATCAGAGAAAGGTGTATGTAGCCAGCTTGAGGTGTTTGATTCCTCTCCAGAGTCTCAGGACCAGGTGTATCTGGGGCTAAGCTGGAGGATGTGTCTAAAGGAAGAGATACAATTTACATATGCTTTGCGTGTTGCATGGGTCAGTAAAATATGAAGTCTCGAAGGACACCAGGTATTCCAAAAGTTACTGGTGTGGGTGGGTGAGCCATAGTCTCTCTACAGCTTCGTCCCCCAGAAGCTCACCCTATACTGTTACTAGAACTGGAGATTCCAATGGTGTGAGTGGTGGGGAAAAGTGGGACCCTCCAGATCCCAGCTAACACACCTCGGAGTTCAAAGGTGTGCGGAAAGAAGTGAGCTGTGGTCTCTCTGCAGCTCTGTCCCCTAGAAACTCATCCTGTACTGTTGCTAGAACCGGAGACCTACATGATTTCTTTGAAGAATCATTTTTTTCCCCCCAATTCTCTCTCTTCTTTGTGAAAGCCTTGCAATGCATATATTGGTTCACTTGCTTGTTTCTCACAGGTTCCTTAAACACTGTTAACGTTTCTTCAGTCATGGTTATTTTTGTTGCTCAGATTTGATTATTTCAATTGTCCTGTCTTACAGATTCCTTCTTCCTGCTAAAACTGGCCTCTTGTACATTTTATATTTCAGTCATTCTACTTTTTTTTTTTTAAGAGGTTTTTGCTATAGGGCATGTGCGCTCACCAGACAGAGAGACAGAAAGTGAGAAATTAACCCCTGGGGGGATGGCCACGCCGCAATCCCTTCTCCTCCATTCTCCTCTCAGGATCTTGGGCACACATGCACATGCGCCCGGCGTGAGTTTTAAGCCACCGGGTCCGGGACAGGAACCACGGTCTACTATGTGGGAGTCCAGCAACATAGCCATTACACTAACTGCTGATCCCAGTTATTCTACATTTTATCCAGATTGTTTCGACTTTCTATCTCTCTATTGTTATTTTTTCATTTTATTCATCCATCATTTTCTCAGCTTCCTCCATGTCTTTCTTTAGTTCTCTGGACATCCTTTAACACAGTTTAAAGTCTTTGTTAAGTAAAGCCTTTGTCTTCCTCCAGTTTTTCTCAGGGACAACCTCAGTTTCAATTATTTTCGTTGTTGTTTTTCTTTGAATGGGCCATACTTTTCTGTTTGTTTGTATACCTTGTAGTTTTTCTTCGTTGTAAACTGGGCATTTAAATCTAATAATATTGTAACTCTGGAAATCAGATTCTCCCCTTTCTCTGAAGTTCACTAATTTTTGTTTTTATTTAATTTTTATTTTTGTATGTAGTTTCTATGCCAAGAATTTGTTGTAGATATATAAACTTAAGATCTCTTCAGGTCTTTTCTGAGCACATGACTATTCCTGGGCATTTAGTGTCACTTTCTAATTTCCCCCCATTATGTGGTTACTTTTGAATGTCCTTATCTTTAATATCTGGTTCCCAAAAGGGGGAAAATGTTAAAAATGAAAGAGGGATTAAGCAAAAGGAAAGGGAAAAAAAAGGAACTAGCCCTTTAAGTTCTCCCAAAGTCATTTTACTCAGAAAGAAGGAACTTGAAACAGTGACGAAGGGGCCACAATGGCTGCCTGTCTGTGTCATAAGCACAGGTCCCCAGTATTTGAAGGGAAAGTTCTTTTTGCCACCCTGGGTCTTGTGAGCTGCATACACAGCTACCTGCCTAGGCTCCAGGTCAGAAATGGGTAGCTGCTACCGTGCTAAGAGCTAAAATTGATTTTGAAGGATTAACTTGAATTTGCCTTCCCTTGGAATTTGCAAGCCTTTAATAGACTCCAGAGTTCCAAGATAGTTACACCGGACAGATTCTGCCAGTGTAATTACTGTCTGGATTGAGAGATGGATTCCTGTTAAGTCCAGTTCTTCCATCTTCACCGAATCCTTTATTTTCTTAAGATAAAAGATAACTTCTTAATTGTTTTAGAACAGTCCTTGTTTTGTATTTAAAAAATGATAAAGTATTCTTCATATGTATTTCTTCAGAACTCTTAATAGTTTTTCCGTGTAGCAGCTAAACAATTTTTAAATAAACACCACACAAGACACTTTTCCAGTAATGTGTGATTGTACAGAGGAGCAAAATGTTTTGTTTTGCAGGTCGCTATCAAAAAACATGTTAAGGGGGAACCAACAGTTAGCGTAATGGCTATGTCACTGGACTCCCACGTAGTCGACCGCGGTTCGCATCCCAGACCCGGTGGCTTAAAACTCATGCCGGGCGTGTGTGCGTGCGTGCCCAAGATCCCGAGAGGAGAATGGAGGAGAAGGGATTGCGGTGTGACCATACCCCCTGGGCGGTAATTTCTTGCTTTCTGTCTCTCTGTCTCTCTGTGTCTGTCTGGCGAGCGCACGCGCCCTATAGCGAAAATCTCTCCAAAAAAAACCCAAAAGAACAAAACATGTTAAGGGCCCAGCAGTTAGTGCAATGGCTATGTCGCTGAACTCCCATGTAGTCGACTGCAGTTCGAGTCCCGGACCTAGTGGCTTAAACTCACGCCGGGCGTGTGTGCGTGCGTGCCCAAGATCCCAAGAGGAGAATGGAGGAGAGGGGATTGCGATGTGGCCATCCTTCCTGGGGAGTAATTTCTCGCTTTCTGTCTCCTTGTCTCTCTCTGTCTTTCTGGCAAGTGCACACTCCCTATAGCAAAAATCTCTCCAGAAAAAAAAAATGTTAAGGGACCAGCAGTTAGCATAATGGCTATGTCACTGGACTCCCATGTAGTCGACCACGGTTCGATTCCTGGACCCGGTGGCTTAAAACTCACGCCGGGCGCATGTGCGTGCGTGCCCAAGATCCCAAGAGGAGACTGGAGGAGAAGGGACTGTGGTGTGGCCATTCCCTCTGGGGGGGGTGATTTCTCACTTTCTGTCTCTCTGTCTCTCTCTGTCTGTCTGGCGAGTGCAGGCGCCCTATAACAACAACAACAACAAAAAACTCTCAAAAAAAAAATGTTAAGAAAGAAATTACTTCTGTTTGAAAGTGCCATCAACGTTAAGGCCATGCCCTATGCTAAAGTTTCTTAACATTGGCTACAAGTTGAAAAGACACATGTCTGGTTCTGGGCCCAGGGATTCTGAGTGAATGATCTTGGGTATAATCTGGGCTTTGGAATTTCTAAATACCTCCCAGATAACTCCAATGGCGTGGGAATCTCTGCTCTGTGCCTTCTTTCTCTCATGGCAATGAGCCTGCTATTCAAAATGTGACTGCTCAGGTATTTTTCTTTATGTTCTTCCCCTAGGAAGATTTATGATTTATGCATGAGCATTTATCTCTTTACTTTGCAATTCTAGGCATATTGTCACATGCCATACATGTATATGTGGACACTGCTGATGCTCAGCTGGGCTCAACTGCATCTCTTATTCCTACATACCCTACCTGTGGCCTCTGTCTGCTTTTGCTTCTAACTGTCCACACGTGTGTCTTTTTGGAGGTCTGCCCACTTAGTGCACAGGCCCAGAAAGCAGGGTGTGACTAAGAGCCCACATGCCCCCACCCCGGCCAGCACTTAGCCAGTGGCTGACTGGTGCAGCCACTGAAAGCTCAGCTCCCTTACCTTCAGTTGGGCTAAACAGAGGCAAATGTCATGGTCAGATCAGGCTGAGTATTCTCTCCAGGGACTTTGCCTGAGGGTCACACCACTGCTTGGCTGTTTGCTTTGTCCTGTCCTGCTTTCCTTTCTCCCTGCTGGGTTTCTCTTGAGAGCACTCTCTGAATAAATCATTCGCACATATCTTTGTCTTGAGATCTGCTTTTGAAGAACTCAGATTGACCCATGGTTCCTGGTGGCCCCATGGAGTAACTGCTGTCATTTGATTGTGTTCCCCCATATTCATGTTGGGATTTGATTGCATTATGAAGGCCTTAAGAGGAGACTTAATCTGAGTATGGTGTTAAAAGGTGGGGCCTTGGGAAGGGATTAGGCATCAAGGTAGGGCTGCCATGTGTGAGTCATAGTGGGTTAACAGGGACAGGAAACGGGACAGACAGAGACTCACGGGCTCAGACATATTGTGCATGCAAAAGCTCCTGCCTGCACCGTGTTACTCATCAGCAAGGAGACACTCACCATGTGGGGCCCCTGGACCTCGGACCTCCAAATCGTGACGTGAATAACCCTCTAATTTTATAAATCATCCAGATTCAGGTAATTCCATGGGCAACAGAATTGACTAAAACAATTAACCCTAGAAGTGGATTAGTTAAGGAAAATAGTGAATGAAACATTAATTGGAAACAGACATATTCAGCAATGATTAAAGAAGTCCCAAAGACAGCAAAGAGGACTTTCTATTTTTAATCTTCCTTTGAGACTTAAAAGATTATTTTGTGTGTTTTTTAAATATTTCTCACGGATATCATGCAAAGACTACTGGTCTTTCCATCTATTAGGAATGGCACCAAGAGCAAAATGTTTTCGCATCAGTCATCGAAAACATAGATTGTATTTGCACAAACGAGTCTATGCATTCTGCCAGCTTGACTTCACCAGGCAGACTTTTCCAAACTTACACACCCTAATGATGCACTTTGATTACTGGCATGTGACAAATTATGACTGTCCTTGCAGGGATATGGTTACATGAGGAGTCAGAGAAGACAAGGTGTTCTTGCACTCTTTCAAGGAAGGCATTGGATTTCTGTTGGGTAGAATTGTTGAGGGCCATTTGCAGATGAAAAGACAAAGTGGGTTCAACTTATTTTCTGGCCCGTGAGGACCCAGAAAGCACCATTATAACAAATGTTCATTGTCCCATTTTAGGCTGCAACTTTAACTAAGAAGCAAATACTAGGTCAAGGTTCAAAGTAACCTAAACCATTCATTTCTCTTTATTTATAGTTGTGTTCTATGCAAATCAATTCCGTAACATGAGAGGTTACTAAGAATCAAAGCATAAATACACAAACACAATATCCAATCCAAAATAGATGGACAGCATTCAGGTATGAAGCAAAGGGGAGTGTTCATTCACACACAGTCGTTTCAGATCTGCTCAACCTGGTTCTCCTCATGTTCATTTCTGAAGACGAGGGAAAATGACTTGGTGGCCATTAGATACTGGAACAGAACCTAAGCATCAGTGTGTGACCATGCAAACAAAATACTTCAGGGGTGTGCATTTTTAAAAAGGTTTTCGTGTTGAGGCTGTTGGAAAAAATTTTCCAGAATCAAGCTGACTTGAGGTTCTAACTATCTAAAAGTATTGACTGATAACAGAAAGTGTTCCAATTGTGACTATTCTGATCCATTGGTTTAAAAAAAAAAAGTATTTACAGAAAGAGCATAAAAGTGTCTGTGAACTTTAAGCAAGTTAGCCTCCATTCTTCACTTCCCAAACACCTGATTTACAGTTTTGGCTCCTTCACGTATTTACCTTTTTAATTTCAAGGTTTGTAATTCTACCTTCGAAACATTGGTTTAATGTAAAAAATGCAGAAATTCAACATATGTAGAAATAAAAAGCAGCATCTTTAAATTAGTTGAGGTCAATGCAATTCTACTCTTTTAAAATAGTTTAACTAAAAAACAAACAAACAAACAAAAACCAGTTTAACTAAATGAACCTGGTGTTCTTGTCCAATAAAAACTGGTGCCGGAAGATGTCTACCATTTGACTTTATAAGGTTAAGCAATATTCACCCAATATGCTTCGTTTGGGGGTAAATTTCAACCCATCATTGTCCTAGCACATCTCAATTACTACATAAAAGATCAAATGTGGACCAGCAGTTAGCGTAATGGCTATGTCGCTGGACTCCCACGTAGTCAACTGTGGTTTGAGTCCTGGACCCGGTGGCTTAAACTCACGCCAGGTGCGTGTGCGTGCGTGCTCAATTTCCCAAGATGAGAATGGAGGAGAAGGGATTGTGGTGTGACCATCCCCCCTGGGGGGTGATTTCTTACTTTCTGTCTCTCTGTCTCTTTCTCTTTCTGGAGAGCGCATGTGCCCTATGGCAAAAACCTCTCCAAAAAATAAATAAATAAATAAATAAATAAATAAATAAATAAATAAAATAAAAGATCAAATGCAATGTCCAACCTAAAACCTTAGATGAAAAGAGTTCAGTTCCCCAGAAAACAGTGATAGCTTTATAACGTGAGATTTTACCTAGAGTATATCGCCATTAAGTTAGTACTGCTGAAACGATCCACTGAGGATTTACAGTAAGGCCTGGAAGTTCCTTCTATTGTACATATAAATAGAATCATGGAAAGTTTTCATATTACCTACTTGTTTTTCGGCCTTATGGATTTAATGAACCAAATGAAAATGGAATCTCCATTCTACATCCCATTCTTTATTTCTAGATAATAGATACAATCTATTCTTAATTTCAAGGTAGAGTTTTACATGTCCATATTTCTTAAGCCACATTCAAGGAAATCATGTCTTAACTAATTGCGAGTGTTGTCTCTTCATCTTGTACACGAAACTCCAGCAGGTTTAATCTTGGCATTTATCATCTGGTCAAGTCCTTCACATGTTCTTCAACCAATCAAATCTGGGATTCACAACGTCTTCTGGGTCCATAAAATAAGATGTGGGATTAGTAGATTCGATGAAGACCTGTTTTTGCTTTGTTTTGCTTTGCTTTGTTTTCCCTGCCACACTGGACTTCTAGATGCTGTTCGGATTGGGCTTAGAAGATGGGGAAGTGTGGCTATTTCTTGGCCTGAGTCTCTTAACAGTAGAGCTGTAGAAGAGAAAGCGAGACCACAAGGAGACCGGCTGTTGGCAGCAGGGCACTGCTAGCGGCCTGGTGGTGGCATTAGCTGGGTTTGGGGCAGCCGAGGTATTCTGGGAGGAGTTACTTGGAAGTGTTACAACAGTTGTTTGATTTGAATAAATCTGCGTGGGCAGGAGCAGCGCCAGCTGCAGCGGCCCAGCCCCAGCCTGGCCACCATCGCTCTGCCCATGTCCGCTCCTCGGTGCGCGGCGCGTCTCGCGGGATGTGGGGTGCTTCGGGAACCACTAGCTCCGGGGCAGGTGCAGGCGAGGTGGGGAGCGCGGCGGGCCAGCAGTACCTTGTATACCAGGACAGCCAACCTAAACCTCTTCAGAAATAGTCTTTCTGCTGCAGGGTGAAGGTCAACGGTAGCAGGAAGGCAGTTCTTTCCTGAACACACTGAATCTGAGGCTGAATAAATGGCTTCATTTTCCAGAGCTGTCAGTCTGATGCCTTCCTTGACAATTAAATTTACTAAAGAATTTTATAGAGAAAAGAAGGAGAGGAATTAAGCAAAATGTCCAGATGTCATCTGTTAAAAAATGTTTTATTGAGACAATAAACAAATAGCATCAACAAGCACTAAAATTTTAATTAAAATATGATTTACAATGTGGCTCTACACCACTCGAAACATTCTTATTGATGGGAAATAAGATTGCTCTGCTTGTGTCCTTAGGACACTCAAACACCACATTTGACTCTGTGGGTCTCCCATCCCAGTAAGTGTGCTTTTATGTCTCTTCCATGCCCATGAGCATGACAATTTCCTTCCACACTTTAAAACACAATGGCAGTATCAATTGTTCCCTCTCATCGCTGGCTACATCTCTAAATAGATGTATATTATGTGCGCTTGCCTTCTGCTCAGAAAAAATCTAAGTATTGCATTTCTGTCAATTCATTGATTGAAGAGCTTCCCCTTTAAAATGTTGACAGCTGTTTCAGACATTATAAAATAGCTTGGATAACAGCTGCAAGCGGATTGGCTAAAGAAGATTTGGAACCATGTCATTAGCATTCATCAAATGCACACTTTTCCATTGAAAAACCTCTTTGACTCCAAAGTTGACTAACAGGAAGTTGATCCTTCTTACTAAGTCTCCAGGAAGGACCTGTGAATGCTCAACTCAACATTAGCTGATTTGAAATGAAACATATTAATATAGCTACTGCAAGTTAATGGTGAATGCTGTCTGTAGCTAATACTGCCTTATTTTTTGTTCTTTTCCCACCTAGACAACCATCCATATGAGGATGACGTGTGCAAAGTTAACATAAGTACATGCTTCACACAGAAAGTTTAAAAGGTTATAGCTCATTGAAGTGGGTGATGATCTCTGATTCATAGAAGACGCTGATAAATCCCTTGTCCATGAGCAGATATAATTCCTCAGATATCAAGTGGAAATAAACCCAGTCACCTCATTAATTACTTTTATAGATATAAAACTATCATTTGCAGGTGGGGCCAGCAGGTGGTGTGGTGGTTAAGGCTAATTCCATCATGGCCGATGGCAGTTCTAGTCACACCAGTACATATGCGTGCATTCCCAAAACCCCGAGAGGAGCATGAAAGAGAAAGGATTGTGGTGTGGTTATCCCCTGGGGATGGGTGTGATTCCTCACTTTCCCTCTCTCTGTTGCTCTCTGTCTTTCTGTGGCAAGCACATGTACCCTATGGCAAAATAAATAAATAAATAAAATTTAAAAATTTAAAAAATAAAAACCTTTATAAAATTATATATGTATATAATTTTGAGCTGAAGGTCTTCTCAAGATAGTAGTGTTTTGGCTTTGAAGACACACTTGTAGCTCTCTTTAAGTAGTCCACATTTTAAAATAAAGTTCTAAAAATACATACACACATTCACTATTTGCAGCAAGCAAAAACATATATGTATGTAAGTCACCATTATGTTAAGAAGTGCATTAAAATCCTAGAATTTGGGACCCGCAAATGGTGTAATCGCTACGTTGCTGGACTCCCATATAGTCGACTGCGGTTCGAGTCCCAGACCCGATGGCTTAAACTCAGGCTGGGTGCACGTGCATGCGTGCTCAAGATTCTGAAAGGAGAATGGAAGAGAAGGGATTGCAGCGTCGCCATCCTCCCTGGGGGGTGATTTCTCACTTTCTGTCTCTCTCTGTCTTTCTGGCGAGTGCATGTGCCCTATAGCAAAAACCTCTCAAAAAAAAAAAAAAAAAAAATCCTAGAAGTTAACACTGAAATACTTGTGGTGGTTGTTTAGGGTGGCATGAGTATGAGAGATTTTTTTCTTTCTTCTTGTATATTGTAAATACTTTATTCCAACATGTAATTCTTACAGAATTGGAAAAAAAAAAAAGCTTTATTTAAAAATGTCGATTACTTAAAGGGAGTTATAAGTGTATCTTCAGAGGCAAAAGACTGCTGTCTTGAAAAGACCTTCACTTTAAAAGAAACTTCCCCAGAGACTAGGTCCCCACAGATACATAAACAGTACAGTGTTTGTTGCATAAACATTTCAATGCCCTTTAAAAAGGACTTGCATCCTACAAAGAATGAGGACACACCAAAAGAGGCTCACTTAAAAATTAAACTAAAGTATTTGATTAGTCCTATGACTACAGATCTTCTCTGAATATCCAGAGAGTGAAACTTGTGAAATCTAGAGAAAAAGATACTACTTTTAAGCTCCATGAGCTTTTCCAAGTCTACGCATTCGTTCAGGCTGTTCTGCCTACCAGGAATTCATTCCCTTTTTACGGTTCTGGTTACATCTGTCGGCTTGTTTTCAATGTCACTTGTTCCCTGAAGTCTTCCTTCATTCTCCGGTGAAATGTGCCTTCTCCTTGAATCTGCCACCTTTCCTGATCTTATGTAATACGGTGACTTGGCACTGGCTTCAACATTTTCTAGACCATGAGTGGCTCCCTCTAAGTCCTTGTTCCCAAGGTCATGAAGCTTTTACAGGAAGGATTATCCTCCTTCATCACCCAGCACAATGAGCCATAATCTTCTCTATTTTTGTGTGTCATGTATGTATTTACGTTAATTTTAACCTGATAGTAGTGACTAGTCTTTTATAGCTTTATTGAGGATAATTGATGTATATAAACTGCACATATTTGTTTTTAGGTTTTTGTCATAGGGCTATAGAGAGACAGAGAGAGGGAAAGTGAGAAATCACCCCCTGGAGGGGATGGGCACACCCAGCCCCTTCTCTTCCATTCTCCTCTCAGGATGCTGGGCACACATGCAAAAGCACTGCATGATTTTCAAACCACCAAGTCTCAGGATCGAACTACAGTTGGCCATGTGGGAGTCCAGCGCCTTAACCCCCATGCCACCCACTGACCCCAACTACACATATTTTAAAAGTGTACAATTTGATAAATTCTGGCACATGAAGGGGTCTTCAAAAAGTTCATGGAAAATGCCTACTATGAAAAACTATGCATGCACTTCAGAATTTTCTTTGTACCAGGATAAACTCATATTTTAATTCCATTTTTTCATGAGATTTTTTGAAATTTGATACACATACCTGTGAAACCCACTCTACAATCACACACAAGAGTGAACATATCCATCATGTCCCAAATTTTCTGCATACCCCCGGTAATTCTTCCACCCAGCCCTGCCCTCCAGGCAACCACTGAGCTGCTTCCTGTCACTATAGATTCATTAGCATTTTCTAGAATTTTATGTAAGTAGAATTATGCAGTATGCACTCTTTTTGATGCTGATGATAATGGGAAGGGAATCTGGTTGCTTTAACTCAATTGTTTTTAAATTCATTCATATACTTTTGTATCAATAGTCTACTTATTTTTTATTACTGAATAGTATTCCTTGCCATAGATTACCTGCATTTGTTTATTCATCTACTAGTTAATATGTACTTGATTGTTTGCACTTTTAGACTATTATAAATCTACCATGAACATTTGTGTGCAAGTTTTTGTGCACAAATTTTTCATTATGCCTAATTAGATAACCACTTAAAAAAGAAATGGCTGAGTCATATGGGAAATATATATTCAACTTCTTAAGAAATCATCAGTGCTGGGGCCAACAGCTGGCATAGTGGTTAAGGAACTGGATCCCACATAGTTGACACTGCAGTTCGAGTACTGGACCTGGTGGCTTGAAAAGAATGCTGGGTGCATGTGTCTGCATGCCAAAAATCCCTAGAGAAAAATGGAGGTATAGGGACTGTGGCATGGCCATCTCCATTTGGGGTTGTTTCTCCCCCACCCGCCTCCCCAAGCTCATATGCCCTATGGCAAAAGAAAAAGAAAGTCAGAAATGATCATGCTATTTTTCAAAGCAGTTGTGTTAGCTCATATTCCTACCAGCAGTGAGCAAGTCTTGCTCTGGATCCTTGCCAACACAGTGTAGTCAGTCTTCTCACTTTTAGCCAAGCTGGCAGCTGTGTAGGGTAACCTATGGTTTTCATTTACAGTTTCCTAATAATAACATCTAACATCTTTCATGCGTTTACTTGTTTACTTGCCAGCTGTATTTTTTTGTGGGGGGGGGAGTGCTGGTCTAAGTTTATTTGGGCCTAGAAGAAGGTGTTGGGCCTGTTGGTGGTGAAATGAGGCTTGTGCTGGTACCACCGAACCCGGTGGGGCAGTGGGAATTGATCTTGGAGTCATGGAACTGCTTGACAGCCGGCTGCTGGCTGCAATCTCCTCCACTTCCATGATCTGGATGGAGTGGGTACAGGCACGGTGCCATGCGCCCATGCCTGGTAGCACTGGGTGACAGCCGACCGTGGTGAGGTCACGGTACTTGCGGTACACACTGTGGTTGCCGCTGTGGGTGTCATAGTGCAGCCAGATACTGAAGTTCTTCACCCGCAGAGGGAACTTCTTGGACACGCACCCACAGTAGAAGAGCTCTCTGGGTGACGTCTTCATCTTCTTCAGCTGAGATGTGAAGTACCAGAAGCGGGACTTGGCAACCACGTGGTTAGGGGTGAAGAGGTGCACGCAGTAGAGGGGCAGGCTGGATTTGGGTGTGGGCAGGCAGGCCCCACCTTGTACTCTCCAATCTTGGCGTGTGCTCTGCTCTGGCCGCCAACCACAAAGGGCATCTGTATATCTTATTTGACTAAGTACCTGTTGAAATTTTTTAACCCACTTGAAAAATTCATTTGTGGAAACCAAGGCCCATGCTGAGGTGGCTACTGAACTTCAACTGTGAAATATTGCTTTCACGTGCACTCCGCAATTTTCATTTTTTGCCTTTTAAAATTAAAATATAAAATTATTTTATTGTCTTCCTTTTCTTTCTTTTCTATTTTTTTTATTTTTCTTTCTCAGATTAATTAAATTCACATTTTACATAAAATGTGAATTTTATGATGTATATTATGATGTATACCATATACATATACATTATGATGTATACCATATACATATACATATATAGTTTTCAACAGAGAACTCTACCTTTTTGGTGTTAAATGGTTCTTCCCTTTGCCTCCCATGCCCACTCTCTACCACCCACTCCCCACCACCCTCTCCCCTCCCTTACAGCCTCTGGTATCTACATTTATCCTTTCCGCTATCATATCTTCAGATCTTTCTCCTTCTGCCAGAGTGCTGATATTTTTTTTTTGTTGCACATCTTTACAGTGTACAGCATGGTTTTTCCCAGCATGAGTACAGTGCACATTAGTCAAGACAATGATATCACCATGTACATCATCATCAGCAGACCACTCTTCATCTTTGTGTCTATTAAGTGTGGTGTTTGTTCCCTGAATCCCTCCCCTCCGCCCTCCATTACTCATTCTCATTACCTCTCCCATACTGTCTCCAGTATCTGCAGTTGCCATCCCCGCCACTATACCCTCCAGTTCCTTCACTTTTTTTTTTTCCAATTATCAGCTTATAAAGTTTTTTACAATAGGGAACATAGATTCTACTCAGGGTTGGGTTAAGGGTGGGTCTCGTGCAGTTCCGCAATTGTAGGTGAGTCTTCATGGGATACAGTTTCAGGAAAGCGGTTCTGGTAAGCAGAGATGGTTATCAGCTGATGCAGCACAGCATCCATCCTGTGATTACCGGGAGTGGTGTTGTGGGGATCTGCAGTGTGAGTCATCCTCGGGTATCTGGCTTCCTTAAGAATGGTAGAATAGTTTTTGTTTTTCCCTGAGGTAATGCAGGGCTGGTAACCATCATCTTCTCACTGTCCATAGGCAGAGAAAATCCTCCTATACAATATATTTCTCAATTGGTTTAAGACTGCCAAAGTCCCTCCCTGTTGCCCACAGTTGCAAGTTCTTAATCCTTGTTTTCGGCTTCAGTTTGTTGCCCGCGACCAGCGGTCACACGCAGGCCCGGCTGCCACGCGCAGGCCCGGTGGCCACGCGCAGGCCTGGTGGCCACGCACAGGTGCAGGCCCGGCGGCCACTCGCAGGCCCAGGGGCCACGCACTGGCCCAGCAGCCACGCGCAGACCCAGCGACCACACACAGGCCCGGCAGCCGCATGCAGGCGCAAGCCCGGCGGCCATGCGCCGGCCCGGGGGCCATGCGCAGGCCCGGCGACCACGCTCAGGCCCGGCGGCCATGAGCCAGCCCGGCGGCCAAGCACAGGCGCAGGCCCGGGGGCCACATGCAGGCCTGGCAGCCACGCGCAGGCCCAGGGGCCACGCGCAGGCCCACTGGCCACATGCCAGCCCCCGAGCGCGCGACCGTGCCTGGGATCCCGCGCCACCTCCCGCTTGCCCGCCCTGCCAGAGAAAGGAAGGACAGTGACCTTGGCCGGTCCGCGCCGGCCCGCGTCGGCGCCGAGCGCGGGACAGACCCAGCGCCGGAGAGGCAGCGGGGGCCGGGCGGTTCGGGGAGCGGCACGCGGAGCAGAGGAAAGCCCCGCAGGCACGGGGCGCCCACCGCTGTCGCCGCCACCACGCGCAGGCGCGGGGCGCCCCTCTTTTCTATTTTTTATAGTTTTTTTTTCTTTTCTCTTCTTCTGTTTTCTTTTCCTTTTTCTTTTAACTTCATCCCATGGCAGCTCAGTGAGTGTCTTGGTAGGTCTAAGTGAACAGGATCCAAACATCGGATTACTATCAGGGTCACAATATTCCTCAATTCCCACTGATACTGATACACAAAGAGTGAAAAACGGAAGGGAGATTCCAGATCACCTCCTCCAGCAGACTTCTGAATGCTCAGATTGAACTTCAAGAATTAGGAAGAAAAGCACAACCCATCACATGACCAGAAATCACTGCAGGGCCACATGAAATATGAGAAAGCAAGAAAATACCTCTACTCCAAGGGAAAAGAATAACTCCTCTTCATCCTCATACAGTATGATGGAACTCATATCAGATAAAGAATTTAGACTATTCATAATGACGAAGCTAACAGAGATGGAAGAGAAGAGAGACAGTGAACTCCAGAAGACACAGGAAGAAAGAATTGACAATTTCCAGGAGTTGAGAAAGTTCTTACAGGATCTGAAAGAGCAAATACACACAGTAAAAAATAATCAAACAGAACTGTTAGAGATGAAGGCTGTGATACAGGAAATCAAAACCTCCCTTGAAGGTATTAAAAGTAGACTAGATCATGCAGAGGATCAAATCTCAGATATAGAGGACAGAATCACTGGCCTAGAAAAATCCACCATGAAGACTGAGAAAATTGCCTCCAAAAATGAGAATAATATACGAGAAATACTAGACACTATTAAACATTCAAACATCTGAATAATTGGTATTCCAGAAGGTGAAGAGACTAATAAGGGCATTGATAATCTGTTTATAAAATCCTGGAAGAAAACTTTCCAAACATTGAGAGGCATTCAAAGATCCAGTCCTAAGAAATACAAAGGATCCCAAATAGAATCAACCCAAAAAGATATTCTTCAAGACATGTCATGGCCAGATTGACCAAAACCACAAAGACAAGATACTGAATTGGTAAAAGAGAAATATCAAATTACCTAGAAAGGATATCCCATCAGGCTAACAGTGGACCTCTCGTCGGACACAATGCGAGCAAAAAAAGAATGCGAAAATATAGTCAAAATGTTAAGGGAAAAACAATTTCAACCAAGAATAATGTACCTGGCAAAATTATTCTTCACGTGGGAAGAAAAGACAAGAACATTCTCAGATAAACAAAACCTGAAAGAATTTACCAATGCCAGACCAGTTCTCCAAGAAGTTTTTTTCTTCTTCTTCTTCTTCTTCTTCTTCTTCTTCTTTTTTTTTTTTTTGGAGAGGTTTTTGCTACAGGGTGCATGCACTCGCCAGAGAGACAGAGAGAGATAGAGAGACAGAGAGTGAGAAATCATCCCCCAGAGGGGATGCCTACGCCTCAATCCCTTCTCCTCCATTCTCCTCTCAGGATCTTGGGCATGCACGCACACGTGCCTGGCGTGAGTTTTAAGCCACTGGGTCCAGGACTTAAACTGCGGTCAACTACATGGGAGTTCAGTGATATAGCCATTACACTAACTGCTGGTCCCTCCAAGAAGTTTTGAAAGGAGTGCTAAACTGGGAAAATTAAACACAGACACACAGAAATAAGAGTTCAAAAATAACCAGGAAGATGGCCAACTTAATGGTAGGGACAAGTCTGGAGTTGAATGTTATGTTTCAGAATTTAAACGGGAAGATCAGACCACAACAGAAGATAGATAAAGTACATGAGTCTGAACTGGTGAAATAGAATCTTATGACTTTTGACTAAAACATTATTGATTTTCTCCTATGCTTTGTTTTCTAGATTTAAAAATTTTTGTCTTGTCTTGAGCTGCTGGTAGGTTCATACACCTACTATTTGAACAGAATCCTAACCTGTTTCCTGGCTTTAAGTTTTAAGCAAAGCTCTCTTAGCATTTTTTAAAATTTTTATTTATTAAAGCTAAAACTGCTTTCCTTGAAATTAAAAAGATATGTTAAAAAAATACCTATATAATGACTGCAGTAAACTATATAGCATCAGCTAGGTGCAACTTTATAGTATATTCATTCTACTCAAGAGCTTCATGCCTAAAGTCAGACATGTGTTCACAGATATGTATATATCAACTGAACTTGCTATTGAAAGTAGTTATATTAATTAAATTATTTTGTGAATCAATAAAATGTGGGGGGAAAAAAGGATTGGAAAGCAACTGTAGACACCAGAGACAATGTGGGAGGAGGGTGGGCAATGGCAGAGGGTGAGAAATAGGGGGAAACATACACACACACACACACACACACACACACAAATATATGTGAAACAAGAAATGGAAAATTATTTGTCGATTATAGCATGTATGATTAGGCCACTATGCAGTGTATTCTGGATGGGAAATCACATTTTGTACACTGTGATGATGCTCAGTGAATGAATGTAAATAAATTAATAAAAAATAAAAAAAATTGGTTTGTCTTTTATTATTAAGTGTTCTTTATTCTATATACAAGTCCTTTGTAGGATGATTTTTAACTTATTTATTTATTTGTTATTTTAATTTGCTATAGGGCATGTGCGTTCATCAGAGAGAAACAGAGAGGGAAAGTAAGAAAGCAAGCCACCATGTTCAGGACTCACACCATGGTCGGTCATGTGGGAATCCAGTGCCCTAACTACCACACCACCTGCTCGCCCCATGGTCATATATTTTTTATTCTTAATAATTTCTCCTAGTAGGTGACTTGTCTTTTGATTTTCTTAACATTGTCCTTTTCTTTTTTTTTTAAACTCTTTACTATAGGGTGCGTGTGCTTACCAGAGAGACAGAGAGAGAGAAATGGTGAGAAATTGCCCCCTTGGGGGATGACCACACCATAATCCCTTCTCTTCCAGCTCCTCTCAGGAGTTCGGGCAAGGATATATACATGCCCAGTGTGATTTTCAAGCTGCCAGGTCTAGGACTTGAATCATGCAGCTAGCCATGTGGGATCTGGTGACTTAATCTCTGTGTCACCTGCTGGCCCCTTAACATTGTCTTCTAAGAATGAAAAGTTTTAACTTTGATGAAGCCCAGTTGTTTTATTTTTTCTTTCTTTCTTTCTTTCTTTCTTTCTTTCTTTCTTTCTTTCTTTCTTTCTTTCTTTCTTTCTTTCTTTCTTTCTTGGAGAAGTTTTTGCTATAGGGCGCGTGCATTCACCAGAAAGACAGAGAGAGAAAGCGAGAAATCACCCCCCTGGGGGGATGGCCACACCGCAATCCCTTCTCCTCCATTCTCCTCTCGGGATCTTGGGCACGCATGCACACGCACCAGGCGTGAGTTTAAGCCACCAGGTGCAGGACTCGAACCACGGTCGACTACATGGAAGTTCAGCGACATAGCCTTTACACTAACTGCTGGTCCCTTAATTTTTGTTTTTACAACTACATTTTGTGTGTCATAGTTAAGAACTCTCTGGTGAATATAAGGTTACCATGTTTTTGTCTTTTGTTTTATTCTGATTTTTTTTTTTTAGTTTTTGCTTTTATATTTAGGTATGTGATTCATTCCAAATTATTTTTATATATATTATAAAGTAAAGGTTGAGGTTGTTTTTGGTACATGTATATTTTTCTGTATATGTCCATGTGTATTTTTTGTATATGTCACAAAAGTCTATTGGAAAAAATTTCAATAATAAATTCAAGTATAATGGTATATATTGGCGTATATAATGGCAATTGTTCTAGTATCATTTGGTGAAAAGATTTTCCTTCCCCTGCTAAATCAATTGCCTTGGCACTTTTACTGAAAATAAATTTTGGACCAGTAGGTGGCGTGGTGGTTAAGGTGCTAGGTTCCCTCATGGCCGATCATGGTTCCAGTCCCAGGCCTGGTGGCTAGAAATTCAGGCTGGGCACGTATGCTTGTGTGCCAGAATCCTGAGGGGAGAATGGAGAAGAGGTTGCAGCATGGCCATCCACCCTGGGGGTTGATTTCTCACTTCCTCTCCCTCTCTCTTCCTGGTGTGTGCACGTACTGTACGACAAAAACCTGAAAAAAAAGGAAAGAGAGATAAAGAAAAAGAAAATACATGCATCATATATGTGCAAGCCTATTTCTAGAATCTCAATTTTATTGTTCTGTTTGTCCAATTTTATGCCAATACCACACAGTCTTGATTACTGTGGCTTTATTATAAACCCTACAAACATGTAAGCACCTCATTTTTTGTTATGCTTTTTCAATATCCTTTTGATTATTCTAGTTCCCATACATTTCCATAAAAATTTCTAAATGAGATTTTTCAATTTCTTTTTTGTTGTTTATTTTTACTTATATTTAATCGCTGTACATTTTTACAGCATACGATATGGGTTCTCAACGTGCATTTCATGTCAATCAAGTCAAAGATGTTATTTTACGCAATACCTTTTCATTCTTGTGTCTGATAAATGTTTATTTTTGGGGGGCTGGCGGGTGGCATGGTGGTTAAGGGTGCTAGACTCCCACATGGCTGACCATGGTTCAAGTCCTAGACCTGGCAGCCTGTTTTCTTACTTTCTCTCTTGTTCTCTCCCTTACCCTTTCTCACTCTGTACCTCTCTGGTCAAATTTAAATAAGTAAAGTTAAATAAAATAATTCTTTACTAAAAAAAACAGTTCTTTTTTTTTTTCTGTTTGAGTTTCTCCTTCCCACTCCCAGCTATCCACTTCCTCCTATACTGTCTGTTATCTCCTCTTCCTGTTTTTGCTATTATATTTTCCACTGTTGCAGTTTCTGCCACAGAGTGCAGACATTCTGTGTGTGTGTGTGTGTGTGTGTGTGTGTGTATTAGAGGTTTTTGCCTTAGGACACATGCGCTGACTGAGAGAGACAGAGATAGTGAGAAGGAAAGTGAGAAATCATCCCGGGGGAATGGCCATGCCACAGTCCCTTCTCATTTATTCTCCTTCCAGGATCTTGGGCACTCATGCACACACACCTGGCATGATTTTCAAGCCACCGGGTCTGGGACTCGAACCACAGTCATGTGGGAGTCCAGCAACATAACTGCTACACCATCTGCTGGCCCCAACATTCTGTATATATTGAGAGCAGGGTCATACAAAGTCTGTTTTTCATAGGCTGGCATGCTTCACTTAGCATTAAATCTTCTGTAGCTGTCCATTTTATAGAGAATGAGAGGATCTCAGTGTTTTGTTTTGTTTTAATTCTAGGTTGCAGCCAGATCTGGACAAAGCACTAGCAACCATTAAAGTAGACATTTGGGGGAGGGACAGGGAGGAAAAGCATTAATGGCACAAGAGGTGTGGTATTATCTGTTGAAGATATTTCGTAGTTTTATCAACAGTACTAGGGAGAAATGTTCACCTGTTGAAATATCCATTTTGTAAGACAAATAATAATGTGATTGAATGTATGGAAGAAAATAAAATGAAAAAATAAAAATAAATAAAAAATAGAAAAAAAAAAGTAGATGTGGTCTTTGTGCTGATGCTGTAGGGCAGGTGGAAAGCTCTAAGGAAGACATCATCTGCTGTTGCACTGCAGGGCAGTGTAAATTAAAGGGAGCTGAGTGTCAGCAGAGAAGGCCAGGGGAAACTTGTTTGGAACCACAGGCCACAAGATGCTCCACAAGCGTGACAATAGAAAATACCCGGCTTTCCCTCCAGCTTCTCCCTCCCCCACTGCTGTACAGAAGAATACACCTGGGACTGGCTCCAGGCCGCAGCGTTCTCCCTCAGAGACACCTGGTCCGCCCCGTTCCCTCTTTCTCTACGTGTCAGACTGTCTGTTCTTCCTCAGTCTACCGCCCGCTTCCACTCGGGGTTCCACACCCCTTCACCTCGCAGGCTGAGGCAGTTCATGACTAGCATGAGGCACTTAATGAGTGGTATTCCGTAGTAAATACGTGCCACACTTTCTCGGTCCATTCTTGGGCACTTAGGTTGATGCCACATCTTAGCAGTTGTGAGTTTACACCGAAACGGTTCCATTTTTACCAGGATTTCATTGATTCCATAGGTCAAGTTGAAGAAAACTTAAATTTCAACAGTATTAATTCTTCATTTATAAACAAGATATATTTCCCATTTCTCTCAACAATGCTTTATGGTTTTAAGTGTATAGACCTTGGAAATATTTTGTCAAATTATCCTCAATTGTTTTATATTTTTATTGTAAATGACATTTTTTAACATTTTGTTTTAAGTATGTGATCATTCATGGCTATTATGTTGAAAAACAATTGATTTTTGCTTATTGATCTTGTATGCTGCATCTTGCTAAACTCACTTATTAAGTCTGGATTTTACAATTGTTTTGGAGGGTCCATAAGATGACCCACATAGGTGATCATGTCATCTGAAAATAAAAAGTTGTGTTTTTTCCATTGAAATCTGGGTAACTTTTATTTATTTTTCTTTCTTTTTTGCATGGGTCATAACCTCTGGTATGATACTGAGTAAAAGAGTTGATAGTGAATAGTCTTGCCTTTTCCAGCGTGAAAGAGGGAATATTTAATCTTGTACAATTTTAACTGTAGACTTTTCATACACATGTTGTATCAACTTGAGGAAATTTTCTCTCTCTCATTTGCAGAGTTTATCAGGAATATATGTTGGATTCTTTCAGATCCTTCCCCGGAGCCTATGGAGATGCTCACATAGTTTTTCTTTTTAGTTGAATAGTATGGCAAAGGTGGATATTCTATCAAACGTGCTTCCCTGGAAAAAATCCCAGCTGGTTGAGAAGCAAAGACAGAGAGAAAGAGGGAGAGAGAATGTGTGTGTTATATTCAATTTTCTAAAAGTTTATTATGAATTTTTATAGCTATAATCATGAGGGAAATTGGTCTGGTGTTTTTTGTTTGTTTCATTTTGTTTTGTCATGTTACTGTTTGTCTATTTGGTATAAAGGTAATGCTAGCCTCAGAGAATGAGTTAAACATTATTTTCCTCTTCGGTTTTCTGGAAGAATTTGTTTAGAATTGGTGTTATTTTGTCTTTAAATGTTTGGGAACTTTTACCACAAGGCCAGAAGTTCTAATCTACAAATATAATTCACTTAATACATAAAGAAAAAAATCAGGTCATGTATTCTTAAGTGAGTTTTTATATTTTTTTCCAAGGTATCCGATAGTGGTTCTTTCAAGGAATCAGCTTATTTCATCTAAGTTATTGAATCTGTTGGTGTAAATTTTCCATACCATTCCCTATCTTTAGGATCCATCCATAGAGATTACCACCTCTCTCATTCCTGATATTGGTTTTTATGTTTTCTATATTTTCTGCTTGATTAATCTAGCTGGAGATTTATCAGTTTTATTGATTTTTCTCAAATAACTAGCTTTGGACTTCGGGTTACATTATCGATTACACTTTGCATGGAGTATTTTATATCTAGTTGTATGGGAATTAATCATGTTCTTTCTAAAGTTAAGGAATTAGGGAAGTAGGGGACTTTGATTCCCCTCAGATATACCACCAAGGTCTTCCAACTCCATTTCTAACACTATCTCTTTTATTATTTTGTGTGTCCTTTTTTGAAGAAATTAGTACTAATTCTTTTTGAGCTGGGACTAAAAGAAGTACGAGTGGTAATACACACAGAGAAAGTTTAGTCCACATAAAAAGCCTTCACTTTTGACACTAATTACATATTTAGGTGGTGCCCCAAGTTACCCTTAGTTTCAGTAGTCACAAAACTCACTCTAGGCTATACTTAACCACGAGGAAAGGAAACATGAAAACCTCCAGGGACGAAAATCCCAAGGCAGAGTTCATTCAGGAGGGTGTTTCTTGAGGTTTTGTTTCTCTAGCACTGTGGTGTGACAATGTGCCCAGAGAATTGCATTCAGGGATGTTCATCAGTGTCCAGAGTTTTTATTGGGTTTTCATCACATAGATATGATTGATTGGTTAACTGTCCATGCAGTTGACTTCAGTCATAAGGTCTACTGATCCTGTGTAATCACAACCCAGAAGGAAAGTAGTAAAAGCTTGAGAAGGGGAACCAGTAGATGGTGTTGCAGTTATGTCGCTGGACTCCCACATGCCCAAGCATGGTTCAAGTCCCAGACCTAGTGGCTTGAAAATCATGCCAGGCCTGTGTGCCCAAGAACCCAGGAGGAGAATGGAGAAGAAGGGATTGCAGGGTGGCCATTCCCCTGGGTGATTTCTCACACACACTGTCTCTCTTTCACTGTCTCTGTCTCTCTGTCTCACTCTCTCTCTATGGTGAGTGCATGTATCTTAAGGCAAAAAAAAAAAAAAAAAAAAAAAAAAAAAAAACCTCTTAAAAAACACTTGAAAAGGGGGAGGGAGATAAAAAGGAAGCTGGTTAGATGGTGTAAGTCTGGATGCTACTTGAGACACATCAACTGATGAAACCCCACAGTGGCAGATGGTCCAAAAAAGCTTTGAGCAGGACTGGCCCCATAGTGGAGCAGTTCAACACTGCACAGAGGAACTCAGATCCCACATGGCCAGCCGTGATTTGAGTACCAGCCTCCGTGGCTTGCACACCAGACACGCACAGGTCATGCACTGGGGGAGGCAGGAGGGATTAGCTTAGTCAGCTTTTAGGAGACGTGGGGTTTCAACAAATGCAAGGGATAAAAGGCTCAGTACAAGGTAGGAAACAGGAAGGTCTGAGGACCAAGAAGTGGGGCAAACATTATCAGAGAATTTATACAAGAACTAAAGGCATAGGAGCTGCCTAAGAGAGAACAGTTTCACCTTGAGAGTGAACGTGCCACCTAGCCCGTCAGGCGGCTGGAATGAAGTGTCCCAGTCTCTGGCCACACAGGTGGGCTTGGCTCAAAGCTGTGGAAGTCAGCCCTCTCTCCCTTCCAAGATTTTTGCAAACTCCTGGGGTCTTGGGTCCCTTTTAGTTCCACCTCTACACCCAGGTTTTCCATTTCAGTGAAACTGTCTCTAGTCCATACCCACCAATCCAGACATCACACTCAACCCCTTTCACAAGTTAGTTTCCTACATGCTCACACACACGCACGCACACACACACACAAATGCACACACATATACACATACTTATGGAAACCATCCAGGAGAGTTAACAAGTTTAACTGCCTAACCCCTGCCATCTGCCGAGTTAAACTGACAAGTATACTTTGACTGGTTTTCCTCAAGGATTTCATTCATTAGGTTGCCGCTTGTCAGATGGGGTGGTGTTAGATTTAACCACATATCCATGGGACAAGTCTAGAGTAAGTCTTTTTTTTTTAATTTTTTTTTTGAGAGGTTTTTGCTACAGGGTGTGTGCACTCACAAGAAAGAGAAAGACAGAAAGTGAAAAATCACCCCCTGGTGCGATGGCCACGCCGCAATCCCTTCTCCTCCATTCTCCTCTCGGGATCTTGGGCACGCATGCACACGTGCCCAGCGTGAGTTTAAGCCACTGGGTCTGGAACTCGAACTGTAGTTGACTACATGGGAGTCCAGTGACATAGCCAGCAATCAATACCGATAGTATTTACAAATAGAACGAATCTATACTATGTGGCTTTTACTTGTTTTAGAAAGTATATGGTTAAAATTCAGCATCTAATTATAAGGAAAAAAATTTTTAAACTCTTAGAAAGCTAAAAACAGAATGTGTATCAGAGAGTAGTTTGCAACATAAGAAGATAAATCACATTAAACTGAATCTGAAAAGTCCTTTCCTGAAGAAGTGGTGGGCTGCTTCACCACTCGGAAGCTGCTCTTGGCGGTTCACTGTAGTCTCCAGCCGCAGATCTCTCTGCCCACCTCTCTCTTCTCCCACTCCATCCTCTCACTTCTCTCTCTCCCAAGCAAAAAAGAAATTTCTCCCCATTTCTCCTACATAAAGTAGACCCATTCAGCTCTGTAAAGTGTGTCCCTGCTTGGGGCCAATAGGTGGTATAGTAGTTAAGGTGCTGGACTCCCATGTGGCTGACCACAGTTCAAGTCCCAGACTGCCACATGTATGCCCAAAATCCCAGGAGGAGAAGGGATTGTGGAGTGGCCATCCCCCCTCAGGAGTGATTTTCCATTTTGTCTCCCACACTCACATAAACTCTAGTAAGCATGTGTGCCTTATGACAAAAACAAAAACAAACAAACCTAAAGCAACCCTAGAGGCTCCCTGCTGTCTTCTTGTCCCCAATGGTGCTGTTGAGAAGTCCAATGTCTTGGGTCCTTGCATGTGATTTGCTTTGTCTCTCTGCAACTTTTAGAAATTTTAGTTAAAAATGTTTTCAAATGTTTCCACGCTTCCATTTGTTTTTCCTGTCCTTTCAGCACTGCTATTCTCTGGATATAGTGATGTGTCACTTCTCTGTGCTCTCTGGGAGGACTCGCTGATCCAATCTGCTGCTCATGAAATATTCCTCTGGTGGAATCCATTCTGATAGGCGCACCTTTGACCAAGTTCCTTATTTCAGCAATTACCGCTTTCAATCAACAGTTCTGCTTTGTTTCCTTTATACTGGATTGTTATTGATGAAATTTAATAATCTATTTTCAAGAATAAAAGACACAGAGAACAGCCCTTCTTCAAGAGACAGACAGCTCCATGGCTCCTGCGATCTAGCCATTTTGGGAGAAAGGAAGATGTCCCACTGATCACTGGGCCTCCAGCATACAAAACCCGTGCGTTTGAACTTCCAAGTTTGGGAAGAAACCGACCATCCACCAGATGACTAGAAATCGCTGCAGGACCACAAGAAATATGGGGAAGCAGGAAAATACTTCTCCCACAAGGGAAATGGATAGCTCCTCTTCATCCACACACAGTTCAATGGAAATCATGGAAATGTCTGATAAAGAATTCAGAACATTCACAATGGCAAAGCTAACAGAGATGGAAGAGAAGAGAGACAAGGAACTGCTGAAGAGGAAGGAGAAAGGAGATGAAGAGTTCTAGGAGGTGAGGAAATTCATGCAAGATCTAAAAGAGGAATTTCACACTTTACAAAAGAATCAGATGGAACTGTTAGAGATGAAGGCTATAATACAAGAAGTCAAAATCTCCATTGAAAGTATTAAAAGCAGACTAGATCATACAGAAAATAGAATCTCTACTGTAGAAGAGAAAATGGCTGGCCTAGAAAAATCCACCACAAAGACTGAGAAAATGGCCCCAAAATTTGAGAATAATATGCGAGAAGTACTAGATACAATTAAATGTTCAAACATCCGGATAATAGGCATCCCAGAGGGTGAAGAGACTCATAAGGGCATTGATAATCTATTCCATGAAATCTTGCAATAAAACTTTCCAAACCTGGAGAGGCACTCAAAGATTCAGTCCCAAGAAATACAGAGGACCCCAAATAGAATCAACCCAAGAAGATCTTCTCCAAGACACATTATAGCCAGATTGACCAAAACCACAGACAAAGACAAGATACTAAGACTGGCTAGAGAAAAAAGGCAAGTTACCTACAAAGGGTATCCCATCAGACTAACGGCAGACCTCTCATCGGAAACAATGCGAGTGAGGAGAGAATGGGAAAATATATTCAAAGTATTGAGGGAAAAGCAATTTCAACCGAGAATTCTGTACCCAGCAAGGTTATCGTTCATTTGGGAAGAAAAGACACGAACTTTCCCAGATAAACAAAACCTGAAAAAATTTACCAGCACCAGACCAGATCTCCAAGAAGTTCTTAAGGGAGTGCTATGCCAGTAAAATTAAATGCAGACATACAGAAATAAGAGTTCAAAAACTAAGAAAATGGGCAACTTAATTGCAGGGACAATGTTTGGAGATGAATATCATATCCTAGAATTCAATCTGGAAGATCGAACCTTAACAGAAGAAAGATTAAGTACATGAGACTAACCGATGAAACAACATTCTGTGACTTGACTGAATTATTGCTGCTTTTCTCCTAAGCTTTGTTTCCCGGTTTTAAAGGATTTTTGTCCTGTCTTGAGTTGTTGTTAGGTGCATGTACCTACTATTTGAACAGAATACTAACCTGTTTCTAGGCTTTAAATTTCAAGGAAATATCATTACCAGTTCAAAACTACTCTTCTTGAAATTACCTGCTGAAAGTAGTTAGATTACTTATGATATTGTGTGATGAACAAAATGTTGGGGAAAAAGGAATGGAAGACAACTGTATATAGCAGAGATAGTGTAATAAGAGAGTGGGAAAAGGCAGAGGGTCAAACATGGGGTAAAAAACATATATATACGTATACATATGTATGAAAGTAGAAATGGAATATTATTATTTTTTTTTTTTTGGAGAGGTTTTTCGCTATAGGGCGCGTGCACTCGCCAGACAGACAGAGAGAGACATAGAGACAGAAAGCGAGAAATCACCCCCCAGGGGGGATGGTCACGCCGCAATCCCTTCTCCTCCATTCTCCTCTAGGGATCTTGGGCACGCACGCACACGCGCCCGGCGTGAGTTGTAAGCCACCGGGTTCGAGACGCGAACCGCGGTCGACTACGTGGGAGTCCAGCGACATAGCCATTACGCTAACTGCTGGTTCCCGAAATGGAATATTATTGATGATAACATACTGATGATAACATACATGATTAAGCCACTATGCAGTTTATTCTAGATGGGAAACCACATTTAGTACGTTGTGATGATGCTCAGGGAATGAATGTTAAGTAATTAAAAAAAAAGTTGCAGGAGAAAAAAAACCGGTGAAACTGTTTGTATCGAAATTTTTTAAAAAATGCATATTTGATGACTGCAGTAAGCTATATAGCCCCAGCTGGGTACTACTTTATAATATGTTCATTCTACTCACTGGGGTTTATGCCTAAAGTCAGACTTGGGTTCATGTATAGGTATATATCAGCTGTGCTAGCTATTGGATATATTTAAACTAATTAAGTTCATTAGCAAATCAATTAAATGGGGGGGAAGGCATAGAAAGCAACCATGGATACCAGAGACAATGTGGGAGGAGGGTGGGACATGGCAGAAGGTGAGGAATAGGGAATCAAGGATGGCAAAATGAAAAACAAAGTATACAAGACATAAGAATTGGAAAATTATTTGCTGAAAACATGTATGTTGATGTGCTTGATTGAGCCAATACACAGTGTATTTTGGATGGAAAATTCATTTGTATGCTGTAATGATGTATAGTGAATTAAAAAAAAAAGAATTAAAGACACAAGAAAGACTTCTGTTAGAAAATTTCAAAGACCTATGGTTGTGAGAGATCTTGGTAGGTAATGAAACCTTACATCTAAATACAGTGCAGCAAACTCATCGGCTCAAAGACAGAGGTAATTTATGTACCAATGTCGCTATACTCATTTCAAATTTTCATGGTCCCTGAATTCATTTGGTAAAGCTGTTTAGTGTGTTTTTTTTTGTTCTACTCACAAATTTGAATAGATATTTTTTGGATAGCAATTATCTTTGATCTCTTCTTTATTTAATGGTAATTTATTGGGTAATTTATAAAAGTATAATGTTGTCTATTAAGCTTGATAATCTGTATTGTGTCCAGGACCTAACATTCTGTTTTTAGCTTTCTAAGAGGTTTTTTTTTAAAAATTTTTTCCTTATAATTAGATGCTGAATTTTAACCATATACTTTCTAAAACAAATAAACCCACATAGTATAGATTCATTCTATTTGTGAGAGCTATCAGTATTGACTGCTGGCCATGGAAAACTTTTAACTCCCTCTCTTTAATTGACTAGTGAAAAGACATCTTGAATTCTTTCAAAATAAAGAGCCAAGGCACTTAGTCTGCCATCTCCCTTTAAGTATAATTAAAATTTGATAGTTCTCATCACATTCTTTTCTTAAAAGCAATGCAAATGCAAAATGACTCCAACCCTGGGAACCACATTCTAATCTAATGCTTTAAACAGCCTGTGTAGACTGTCTGGGGTGGGCCAGACAGCTGCTTCCTGCCTCTGTGCAATTCCTTGCATGTCACTTCTCTGCCTTTTCACCTTCACCCCTGGCCGTGGCTCCCGCCTTTGAGGGATTTAACGTTCTCATGCTGCTGCTTTCTCACCTCGGTCACAGTGTGTCTGCACGTAAGCTACGTCCAGTTCACTCTGAATTGTTGCTGTCTCCAGTGAGATGAACTCCTCCTGGACAGTCATCTCTGGGAGGTCATGTCCCAGAGCAGGCAGTGCTCCGGGCTGGCGGGCATTCCTGAGGACCTTGCCGGAGCATTCTCACATGCACGACCCCTCCCTGGACCACAGAACCGATACTGCAGGTGGCTCATCGGCCCTGTCACTGTCCTCCCCTGGCGCTTCACCAAGAGCACCTTTCTGCACTCAGCCATCTGCCCAGATGTCGGTTTATCCAGCACCAGCTACTCTGCTTCTGGAAGCACCATTCGATCCGAGTCCAGGAATGAGCTGGGAATGCTTCATTGATTCACTTTGCCTCTTAGGACATGTGCCTTCCTTCTGGCAAGGATGGAGATTTTCCTGTCAGCCAAGGTATGGGAAAACAGGACCCCACCTGTTATTTTAGCAAAGCAAATTTAATGTAGGAATTGATTAAAATGGTGTGGATCTGGTACAATAAAAATTGGAGGGTAGGAAAGTGCTAGAAGAGGTCCCTGCATTAAATCAGAGATGGCGACTGTAGCAGGCAGCTACCACCGTCAGCATGAGAGACCTGGGACGGTGGGGACCTGGGAGCCTGGGGACAGGGGACAGGGGACGGGCCGTCAGGGGCAGCACAGTCAGCTGATGCTGGCATTTCCCAGGGCTGGCAATGAGGCTGGTGTTCTGGGAAGGCAGAAAAAACTGGAAACTGTAACCACTTGCCACTGGTGGATAAAGAACTGCTTCCCTTGACATTTTCCTCTTCTGTTTTATCCCATCTTGGCGCACTCTACTGGTAGGATCCAGCAGAAGACGTGAGTTCTTTTTAATTGTCAAGGATGTGCATGCTCACCAGATAGAGAGAGGGATGGAGAGAAAGGGAGAGAGAGAGAGGGAAAGAGAGAGGAGAACTCCCTGTCCCCAGTGGGTGTGGTCAAACCACAATCCCTTCCCCATTTCTCTATTCTGTCAGGATTGGGGATATACAAGCATATGCATTGGGCATGTTTTTTAAGCCGCCAAAGCCAGGATTGAACTAGGGTTGACCATGTGGGACCCTGCTCTTTAAACCACTAGGCCACAGGGCCAGCCCAGGAGAAGAAATGTGAGAGTCCAGCAGCACAAAGCATAAGAGAAGGGAGCTAGATTTCCGGCTGAAACAATAGCTTTGCAACCAGCAGACCTCAGCCCTCATCACTGAGCCCTGCCGCTGTGGGCACTCCTCCCAGCAGGTCCATACTTCTGTTTGACCTTCCTCCTTTGGTCAGCCCTTCCTCGTAGGAAGGGAATTTAAACAGTTCATGGGAAAATGGAACTAAAGTACGAGTTTATTTGGGTACAAAAATGTTTGAAATCACTGCATAATCTTTTTCATAATATGTGTTTTCTTTCTAAAAATGTTGCCAGAGGGTACATGTGCTCACTAGAGACAGAGAGAAAGTGAGGAAGCACCCACGTGGAGGATGGTCCCTTCTCCATTTCTCCCTCCTTTCAGGATTTTGGGCACACATGTGCACATGCCCCACATGTTTCTTAAGCCGCTGGGTCAGGGCCTCAAACCGTACAGTTGGCCATGTGGCATCCAGTCACCTTAACCACAAGGCCAGGGGCTGGCCCATAAAATCCACCCTTTCTACAGTTTTCTTTGACGACCCAGTGCATGTTGTGGCTCAGGTTATAGATGTCCCCTAGTTTCACTGGAAATGGATTTTGCTTCTGTTTCTTATTATCTGATACTCAGATGCGGTTTCAGTAGTAAGGAAAGGCCAAGCCTCATCCTTTGCAATTATATAGGTGTTGTTGGTTTTATATCACCTTCTTATCTCTCCCAGCTTTTTTTAATCCTGATACACTGTTTTATTTCTGTTTTCTTTTGTCTTTGAGATGCCTGATGATTGGGGTCAGTAGGTGGTGTGGTGGTCAAAACGCTGGACTCCCACAGGGCTGACCACAATTTGCATCTTCTACCTGGCAGCTTAAAAATTACACAGGTGTTATGATGATAATAAATAAATATAAATTTAAAAAATTACATGGGTGCATGTGCATGTGTGTACAAGATATGGAGAGAAGAATGGAGGAGAAGGGATTATGGTGTGGCCATACTCTCTGGGGTGTGTATGTGAGTGTGATTTCTCACTTCTCCCCCCTCTCTCTCTCTCTCTCTCTCTCTCTCTCTCTCTCTCTGTCTCTCTCCAGCAAGCACACATGCTCTGTGGCAAAAACCTAAGTTAAAATATGCCTGATTGGGGACCAGCAGGTGGCATGGTGGTTAAGGCGCTGTGATCGACCACGGTTTGAGTCCTGGACCTGGTGGCTTGCTTTCTCACTTTACCTCTCTTTCTTTCTCTCTCTGGTTAAATGAAAATAAATGAATAAATAAAATTAAATAAAATAATTCTTAAAAAAAAGATGCCTGATCATTAATTAAACTTTCTTCTGATTTCTATAGTTAATAATTTTCAGATAGAGGTTTTCTTCTGCATTTTCAGAATGATACTCTGTATTTCCTGAGGATCAATACAATGGTATGAATAGAATTGTGCATATTTTAAACTCTGGTTGCTAAAATGAGGAAAAATCGCCTCCCCCCAGGGCTGGCTTCTGCTAAGGAGTAGGGTGTGCACATCTCCCCGGCCCCAGGCACTGACCATTTGGGGTTGCTGAAGTCTCACTCTCCTAGATGTACTCTGAGTACTGGCTACAGGTCACCTTGCGGCCCAGCTCTGAGTGTCTGGTGGCCACCAGCTGATGTCTTCGAATGACACCGAAGTGGGAGGAGGAAAGGCCGGGAGCCATTTGCAGCTTTCCTCTGGCTTGCCGTGACGCTGGAGGTCTGGCCCTTTACTGCACATCCTTCACCGTGCCGACTCGGGAACCTGTTACAGGGTACCTACGTGAGATCCGAGATAACGAGCATTCACCCAGGTGCAGGTGCCAGACCCAGCACCTGCACCCCTGTGTCGTCCGTTACCGTGCTGATAAGCAACTGCGCCAGAGAGAGGGTGAGCTTCACAAAACAGGGGCTTATTTCACGGGTCTCGTGGCTGGCAAGTCCGAGCACAGGGAACTGGCCTTTGGCGGCAGAGAGACGCAGGCAGGTCCGCGGCGCCTTGAACAGTGAGGGAGAGAAAACGCGCTTCTCCACCTCCTGTGCTGGTGCTCCCTGCTCCCAGCTGCCTGGGTGGTGCCGTCCACCTTGAAGGTGGGTCTTGCCCTTAAAGCTCTCGCCACCTCCCAATGCCAGTACACGAGGGACCAGATGACAGCACATGGCCCCGTGGAGGACAAACCATCATCAAAGCCCTGGCCGCTCATTGTTGAGTTGCTTGTCGGGTAATGAGTACTAGCCTTGGGGAGTGAAGCTGCAGTGCACACGGGAAGCCCTTGCCCAGCGGGCTCGGGGGCGCAGGCCGGCCCCCGCCCGCACAGCCTCAGCGCCCTGACTCCCGAGTGGTGGTGAGTCTCTGCAATGTGCGCCTGCAGTCACCACACCCCTCCTTTCTGCTGTGTACAAAGTACGTTTTTGGTGTTTTTTGTCTTAAATCTCTAGTTTGAGACAATTGTAGATTCATGGGAGGTTACAGAAAAACGTACGTGGAGATGCCATGTGCCCTTCTCCCGGTTTCTGTCGACAGAAACATCTTGCTTTACTGCGGTCCAGTATCGCCGAGGGACTCGGCATCGATCCAGCCGGCACAGCTCACTCACGAGACGGAGCAGCTCCGTGATCACACGGCTCTCACGCTGTCGCTTCACAGCCACCCCTGTCCCCACGCGAAACCTCTCACTGTCCTCATCTCTGTAATACTGTTATTTCAGGAATGTCCCATGGGCCAGCCAGGGGTGCAGGAGTTGAGGCAGCTGGATCCCACATGGCCAACCGTCTGGTTTGAGTCCCAGGCAGGCAGCTTGAAATACGCGAGGAACACGTGCGTGCCCAAAATCTCGAGAAGACAGAAATAGAGGAGACAGGATTACAGAGTGACCACTCCCCCTCGGGGCTACTTTCTCTCTCTCCCCCTCTCCCCTTCTCTCTCGGTGAACACATGTACCTTTTGGCAAAAAAAATTTTTTAAAAGAATATTAAATAGTGGCTTAAACTCACGCCGGGCGCGTGTGCGTGAATGCCCAAGATCCCGAGAGGATGGAGGAGAAGATATTGCGGCGTGGTCATCCCCTCGGGGGGGTGATTTCTCGCTTTCTATCTCTCTGTCTCTGTCTTTATGGCAAATGCACATGGCCTATAGCAAAAAACCTCTCCAATAATAATAATAATAATGATAAATAAAAATAAATAAAATGATGCAATATGTAACTTTTGCAATTCGTGTTTTTCACGCAGCGTAATTCCCTAGAGAGTCTGAACAGTACGCGTGGTAGGGCATATTACAGGCTGTTAACCTCTTACCCACTTAAGGTCATCTGGGTTGTTTTTCAATCATAAGCTATTTTTAAAAATTAATTTAATTTACTTTCACTATTATTTTTTAATTTGCTATAGGGCACATATACTCACAAGAGAGAGAGAAAGAAAGCAAGAAAGCAAGCCATCAGGTTTGGGACTCGACTCATAGCCATGTGGGAGTCCAGTGCCCTAACCACCATGCCATCTGCCAGTCCCCCAGTTGCCAGCCGTTAGGAATCAAGCTGCTATGAACATCCTTGTACAGGTGTTGTGTGAATACAGGTTTCCACTCCCTGGGATAACGCTCAGGAGAGTGATGCTGGCGCCAGAGCAGGAGCGTGTGTATCTGAGAGGAAACCATCAGACTGGGTGGCTGCCCCCTCTGCGTTCTCGCCAGCAGTGTACAAGTGATCGAGTTCCTCTGCATCCTCGTCAGCATTTGATTAACACGATGTTTTCATCTTAGTCATTCTAGTAGGTGTGTGGTTATCTCAGTGTAGTTTTAATTTGCATTTCACCCATGGTTAAGGAAGTTGAACAACTTTTCATGTGCTTATTTGCTATCTGTGTAGCCTCTTCAGTAAAATGTCTGTCCATGTCTTTTCCTTAGTTTCTAAAATGATTTTTTTATTAATGAGTTTTGAGCCTTCTTTCTATATTCCAGATATGAGTCCTTTGTTGAATGTAGGGTTTTCAAATATTTCCTCCTATTCCGTAGTTTGTCTTTTTGTCTTCTTTTTTTTTTTTTGGGAGAGGTTTTCGCTATAGGGCATGTGTGCTTGCCAGAAAGAGAGAGACAGAAAGCGAAAAATCACCCCCCTGGGGGATGGCCACGCCGCAATCCCTTCTCCTCCATTCTCCTCCTGGGATCTTGGGCATGCATGCACACGCGCCGGGCGTGAGTTTAGGCCGCCGGGTCCAGGACTTGAACCACGGTTGACTACGTGGGAATCCGGCGACATAGCCATTATGCTAACTGCTGGTCCCTTTTACTTCTTTTTTTTTTTTTTTTTTTTTTTTTTTTTTTTTTTTTTTTTGTCTTTTTGTCTTCTTAATAGTGTCCGTTATAGAGCAAAAGAGTCGAATTTTGTTGAGGTCCAATATATTAAATTTTTAAAATATAGATCATGCTTTTGGTGTCATGTCTAAAAACTTGGAGATTTTGTCTCCCCTTTCTTCTAAAAGTTGGATCATTTTGCATTTAAACCCGTAGTCCTTTTGTGTCCTTCTATAAAGGCCAGTGGATCTGGTGCTGAGTGAAATCTACTATGTCCCATCAGCTGTGCTATCAATACCAGCCCGAGACCCCGGCTGTGCATAGAGCAGGTTGGGTGTCCCCATGAAGGCTCCCTCTGCCCTTGCTGCCAGTTCCCTATGGAGACTAATGTGATGGGTGAGCTCGTGTAGCTCCAGGAACATCTCCGAGACTATGAGCCTCAGAAGTCATTCGCTGCCTCTGAGCCAGGTGATTCTCCAATTCCTTTCTTTCCTTTTTTTTTTCTTGAGTGTGTGTGTGTGTGTGTGTGTGTGTGCGCGCGTGTGTAGTGTTCTTTTCCACAGGGTCTGGCTGTGCTGAGACCCTCCTGCTAAGACCCTCCTGCCTCAGCCTCCTAAGTAGCTGGGGCTACAGCCTCTTAAGTAGCAAGTGCTGCTCCCAAGCTTTTTACAGACTCTCCAGGGTGGGCCAGGAATTGAACCCAGACCTCCCATGTGACCTTAGCCTGACAAGTAGCAGCGCATGGTCCCAGGGGTGGGCCTTGATTCTTCTGAGCTGCATTTGCAGAACGCCAAGAACAGAAGTTATGTAGAAACTTTGCTTTGCGCAGGAAAGGAGGGCTCCGCTGAGGATTAGGTCGCTGAGGGGCAGGCCCTCTGAGGCGCCGCCTTGTGGCAAGTAAGTCTTTCAGTTCAATTTACTCGCGCACATCTTGCCCCTGCTGGCATGTTCTGTAGGGGGAAGGCCACAGAAGTTGGGGCAGAATCCTTTTCCTCTTCTCCCTACTTTGCGCCCCAGTGTCTCTCGTGTGGCCTCTGACCCTGAAGGTCAAAGCAGAGTGGAGCAGAAAGCAGGAGAGTGAGGAGGGAGAGAGTCATGCCGGTACTTCCTAAGCGCACCGTGCTCCTTTCTCGGCAGTTTTAAACTTTACCTTTTATTCTGTGAGGCCGTTCTGTTAACTCCCTGGAGAGTATCATCACTGAGACCTTTTTCTTTTTTTTTTTTTTTTTTTTGGAGAGGTTTTCACTATAGGGCGCGTACGCTCACCAGACAGACAGAGAGAGACAGAGAGACAGAAAACGAGAAATCACCCCCCAGGGGGGATGGTCACACCACAATCCCTTCTCCTCCATTCTCCTCTCGGGATCTTGGGCACACACGCACACGCGCCCGGCGTGAGTTTTAAGCCACCAGGTCCAAGATGCGAACTGCGGTCGACTACGTGGGAGTCCAGCGACATAGCCATTACGCTAACTGCTGGTTCCCATGAGACCTTTTCCATAGCTCCTTCAACCCAGAAGAATACTTGTCTCTTGACCTAACACGTACAGTGGACTACAGTTCATTTTTTGTTGGCCCCCACACCTTTTCTAGAGACACCTTTCTATTTCCAATAAAGCTTGTGTCCTTAAAATGGGTAGTGCCGTTGTTGATATAATCACCTATGCCAGGTAAGAATCTCTTAGACTTCATCTCCCTACAGTGGAATGGAAGACAGAAGAGAGGAAAACACTATAGGGGGTGATATGGGGCACAGTGTTGTTTTTCAGATAATGTTTGTAGCAGTTATCTACTGCTGTGTAACAAGCTATCCAAAACTTAAGCAATTTGGGCCAGACCATATAGGGTTCCTTCTGGTCTGCTCCCAGCACAGCTGTTCCCAGCAAGGCTCCCTCACCTAGGGCTGGGAAGGCTGGGAAAGCTGTGGTATGGGACCTCTCCCACGTGGTGCTCCACCCCACAGCAGGCAGCATGCAGACAGAAAGTTCCCAGCAGCAGGAGAAGCCGCAGTAAGGGCTCTTGGTGAGAGTGCGCAGCCTCACTCCTATTGACTCTACTGCTCAGAGGTTGCAAAGCAGCCCTGATTTCAGTGGTGGGGAACTGAGAAAAGTCCAATAATCTGTGTCCTCTTCTGGTAATCTACCACAGTGCTTAAGGACCTAATGCCTCCTTCTCCACTCCTCCCAGAGAACAAGCCAGGTAACAGGAAACAGGGAATCAACAGCAGCCAAGCCACTCTATAAGAGAGCTCACTAACATCTCCTCTTTGGCCACCTACAGCCCTCCTGAGAAAGAGTGTCCCAATAGTAAGATGCTGCTGCTTTGGACCAGGGCAGTGAGACCAGAAAAATGACACTAAAAGCTACTCGTTATCATTTCTGTTTGGTTCACAATATCAAATAAACAGGGCTTTTCGTTTCCCTTTTTGAGTGCCACATTTAGGACTGTCAAATTTGGGCTCAGGAGAGTGAAATGGTTTTTTTGTAAACAGCCCAAGCTGTGGCTGAGGCCATTTTGCAGTAGTAGGTACAACAGTTCCTGCTGCAGATGCTGCATGCCAACGCGGTGCAACACTCCACCGCTGTCTGACTCCGGTGAGAAAAGGGAAGGTGTGCGTGGCATGACCACCACCCACATCCAGGTTCTTTGAAACATTCCCTCACTACCACAAGGTTATCGTGCTAAAGAGTTAGAAAAGCTTGGCAGGAGAGGCCACAGGGGAGGCACAGGTCCCATCCCCGGCCCTCTGTAAGGGCGGGGTGCAGAGAGGTGCCCTGTAATCCAGCACTCAGGAAGCTGCGGTAGGGGCATCGTGACACAGCGAGATCCTAGCTACAAAATTAAAAAAAATTTTTTTTGAGGTTTTCTTGATCTTGTAGTTTAGTACGTGACTTTTTGAAAAGACAGGTCCTGGGTCCCGCAGATGGTGTGATAGTTACATCGCTGGACTCTCACGTAGTCAACTGTGGTTTGAGTCCCAGACCCAGTGACTTAAACCCATGCCAGGCGCATTGCATGAGTGCCCAAGATCCCAAGAGGAGAATGGAGGAGAAGGGCTTGCAGCATCCCCCTGGGGGTGATTTCTTGCTTTTTGTCTCTCTGTCTTTGTCTCTCCAGTGAGCACACATGCCCTATAGCAAAAATCTCTCTCTCTCAAAAAAAAAAAGAGAGACCAGCAGTTAGTGTAATGGCTATGTCACTGGACTCCCATGTAGTCGACTGCGGTTCAAGTCCTGGACCCAGTGGCTTGAACTTCCGCTGGGCGCATGTGCGTGCGTGCCCAAGATCCTGAGAGGAGAACGGAGGAGAAGGGATTGCGGTATGGCCATCCCCTCTGGGGGGTGATTTCTCGCTTTCTGTCTCTATGTCTCTCTCTCTGTCTTTCTGGCGAGCGCACGCGCCCAATAAGAAAAAACCTCTCAAAAAAAAGAAAAAAAAAAAAAAAGACAAGACAAGACATACCCTGAGGTGGGCTTAATTTAATTTTTATGTTACAAGCTAAGATTCCATGTCATCAGTAAGTATGATAAGCAGTACAGGACAGAATTCCAATTAGCCTAACTATTTAAGACTGTTGGTTCTGAAATGTTTTCCAGGTTTCAATACATAAACATATCAGCTAGAAATGATACATTTCTACCCATCCACTCACTCCTTTGGAAAAGCAAGTCTATTTTTATCAAACTTAAAAAGCAGCTATTTTTCCCAGGCTAATGGACGGGTGGAATTTTCAAGGTGTTTTCCAAAGCTGTACCTGCAAACTGGAGACCAGAATGAGTGTCTTTGTATTTCAGAAAGGGGGAAAACACCAGCCATGGCATACCATTTGCCTTTGCACAGTGACGCTCTTTAGCGTGGTTTGTAACATATAGATGCACACCCACCCTGAGGCGTGGAGCCAGTGTGTGATCACTGACGTGCACCTACAGGAGAACGAGAGAGAGAGAGAAAGTAAGAAATCACCGCCCTGGGGAGGATGGCCACACTGCATTCCCTTCTCCATGCTCCTCCTGGGGTTTTGGACATGCACACACACCTGGCATGTTTTTTTTAAGCCACTGGGTCCAGGACTTGAACTGAGCCATCAGCCATGTGGGATCCAGGCACCTTAACCACCACGCCATCTTGGTGACAAAATGGTATTATATTCTTGAGATGCAAAGTTTTCATTTCCCCAAGAAGATTGTGTGCAGTGACCAGAAAGTTACTTATTTCTGTTTTTTTTTTTTTGTAAAATACCATGGCACAGGAGAATAAACAAAAACACAGACCTGGCTATCAGACACCAGCAGTTTGGTTCAGGATCCAGGACAGCCACTAGCTGACGTTCGTTACCAACCCCTTGATCTCAGTTTCGCATGTGTAATCAGGGCATTATCAGCTCCAGCTACACAGGGGGTGGTGATCATTAGCCGAGGCATGTAAATTTCTTAGCAGCTAGTGTTGCGTTATGTTGTAGATACCGTTATAACTGTGCTTTGCATAGTTAGAACATGTCTAGATTTAAATGTATAATTCATCTTACGGTCTACACATTAAAATTTCTATTATGAGGGACCAGGAGATGAGATAATGGTTATGTTGCTGGATTCCCATGTAGTTAGCCATAGTTCAAGTCCAGGACGCAGTGGCTTAAAACTCATACCAGGGGCATGTGTGTGTATGCCCAAAATCCCAAAAGGAGGATAGAGGAGAAGAGATCGCGGCATGGCCATTACCCCTGGGGGATTTTTCACTTTCTGTCTCTGTCTCTCTCTCTCTCCGGCGAGAGCACATGCCCTATAACAAAAATCTTTCTAAAAATAAAAACTTCTTTCATGATATAAAACGTGGTTTGTACACTCCCCTGGTTCCCACGTGGTTAGCAGGCTAGCATGCCTATGGCCTCACCAGCAGCACTTGCATCAGTTGGAGACCTAAGTGAGCCCCGAGCTGTCTGCTTTCTCTGTGGTGTCATGGGGATAGCCCTGTCTTAGAGGCAGAAGATGGGTCCTTCTGCTTGTGAAATTATAACCTCTGGTTGATCATATTTACCCTGAGTAGCCCACATGGCTATACATGATGAAATATGACCAATTTTTAGAATGTCTTTACTTAAAATGCTGTTTACGGGACCAGCAGTTGGTGTAACGGCTATGTCGCTGGACTCCCATATAGTTGACCGTGGTTTGAGTCCTGGACCCGGCAGCTTAAACTCACACTGGGCACATGTGCATGCGTGCCCAAGATCCTGAGAGGAGAATGGAGAAGAAGGGATTGCGGCATGGTCATACCCCCGGGGGGGGGGGGGGGGTGATTTCTCACTTTCTGCCTCTCTGTCTCTCTCTGTCTTTCTGGTGAGCACACACACCCTATAGCAAAAACCTCTCCAAAAAAAGAAAATGCTGTTTGCTGTGGTTTCAAGTGCCCCTCGCCCCAGCCAATCCATGTGTTGGAACTTGTTGGAGCCTTGTATTATGAAGAGATTAAGCTCCCTCTTCCTTTTAAGCAGAAGCTTAATACCATCATGATATCCAAAGGTAAGGCCTTTGGGAAAGATTTGGTGCTTAGGGTGGGACCCCTGTGATTGACATGGGGTGGGATTATGAGAGGGAGACACACATGTGATCACACAGAGGTGTGCACGCCTGTTCTCTCATGCCGTGACATCAGCATGGCCTGAGGAACTCAGCAGAGTGGCCCCTGGACCTTCAACCTCCAAAGCAGGAGTTGAATAAACCTTTATTTTCTAAAATGATGCATACTCAGGTATTTTCTGTTACTGATAATGGAATAAACTGGGACACTATTTTAAAATATTGTTTTTATTACAGATACTTCATACAAGTGGGATTATGTGGTTTTGTCTTCCTGGGACTGGCTTATGTCACTTAGCATAATGTCTTGAAAATATATCAATGTTGTGACCTATGGCTGGGTTTCCTTCTGCTTTTGGGGGGTTTATTTTTTGTTTTTATGAAGCCTAAATAATACTCCATTATTATTGGCTGAATGCCATGTCCTATCAAAACTTGAAGTCCTGTCGCTATTGTGATGGTATTAAGAAGTGAGATCTTTGGGAGGTAGTTGGGTCATGAGTGTGAAGCTCTCATTGATGGGATTAGTGCCCCATAGAAAGTGACCAGAGAGCTTGTTCTCTCTCTCTCTGCTCTCTGCCCAGCGAGGCAGATGGCCATCTATAAGCCAGGAAGCAGGTCCTCACCATACATTAGATCTGCCAGCACCTTGTTCTTGGACTTCCTGGTTTCCAGAACTGTGAGCATTCAGTGTCTGTTGTTTAATCCACCCAGTCTTTGGTAATTTGTTATAGCAGCTCAACTAAGACATACTTAACACACACACACACACACACACACACACACACATACACACACCAAATGCACATATTGTGTTTCTTTTTAATGTATTTATTTACTTCTTCCATGAGGAAGAGCAACAAAGTGACAGAGAAAGAGGAAGAGACTTCATCCCCAAGAGGGTCTTGATGCTATAATTCACCCCTCCACCTTGGCTAGCTTCGGATCTTGGCCATGCGTGTGCCCAGCGTACTCAGCAAGAACACAAACACAGAACCTTGCCGTATGGGCCAACATCACAGAGCACAGTGTTTTACCACCGCACCAGGGTCTGACCCCATATTCTTTTCCATTCATATGTCGACAGACATTTAGCTTGTTTCCGTAGCTTGGCTGCTGTGAATCATTCCGTAATGAGCACAGGAGTGCAGATATCTCTTGGACATACAGATTTTGTTTCCTCTGGATATATACCCAGAGCGGGCTTACTGGATCACATGGTGGCTCTGTGTTAACTTCCTGAGGAGTCGCCATACTGCTTTCCACAGGAGCAGCACCCTTTCACCTTCCCACCAACGATATGCAAGTATCCCAGCTTCCCCACATCCTTGCCAATTCATCTATCTGAAAATAATAATAATAATAATAGTTAAGCTCGTGGCCAGTAGATGGTGTGGTGGTGAAGTCACTGGACTCCCACATGGCCATTTGAGTCTTGGACCCAGGACTTGCCAGGCGCATGTGTGTGTGTGCCCAAAATCCTGAGAGGAGAATGAAGAAGGGATTGCAGTGTGGTGGCCATCCCCCTGGGGGGTTTCTCACCTTTCCTCGCTGTCTTTCTCCAGTGAGCACACACACCCCTAAGGCTAATAATAATAACCTAAAAAAATTAATAATAGTCAAACTGATCGAAACAGAGAATAGAACAATTGTCAGGGGCTGGGGGAAGGAAATGGGGAGCTGCCGTTCAATGCGTGTAAAGTTCCCGCTATGCAGGTTGAGCAAGTTCAAGAGGTACAACGCGTGCCTATAGTTAACAATACTGTATTGTGCACTTTAAAATTTTCTGTTAGGTGTTCTGACCACAATAGAAAAGCTACTAGTGCATCCACTTCTTTTCCATTGTTTTAAGATACTATATAAAATGTTATTAATACATTTGTCAAAACCCCACAGAAAATAGAGCACCACGAGTGAGCTCTAACCTGCACTAGGAACTTTGGGAGATAACGATGTGTCCACGTTGGTTCCTCAATTGCAACAAATGTCCCATTCTGGAGGGAGATGTGGATGCGGGGGAGTCTGTGTTGAGGACAGAGAGATGGGAAATCTCTGTTTTTCTGCTTAATTTTGTTATAAATCTAAAACTGGCCTAAAAATGAAATTTTTGCATGTTATGAAAATCAATAAGACGTTGAAAACATGGACAGCACTTCCTCAGTCCCAGCCTTGGCCTGTCAGAGAACCACACTGAAGCCCAAGTCAGCAGACCGAGTGTAGGCGGGATCATATGGACAAGCCCCTTTGACCTCACCTCCCTCCCAGCCACTACACCATGCCTCTGCTTTCCTCCACCCTGTCTTACACCTATTCTTCCGACTAGACTGAAAATTACTTTCCCTTGGCTACATACGCTATGGATTTGCAGTGATTATCTTTTATTTTCACTTTTAAAAAAATTGCCAGAAGAGGACTAGCAGATAGTGTAGCAGTATGTCACTGGACTCCCACATGACCGACCACGGTTCAAGTCCTGGACCCTGTGACTTGAAACTCACACCAGGTGCATTTGCATGCATGCCCAAGACCCTGGGAGGAGAAGAGAGGAGAAGGGATGGTGGCATGGCATCCCCTTCTCATTGTCTCTGTCTCTTCCCCCCCACACATACCCCCAGCGAGTGCTTGTGCTCTAGGGGAAAAAACCTCTACAAAAATTGCCAGAGGACACATGCTCTCACCAGAGACACAGGAGAGGAAGAAAGCACAGCGCAGTGGGGTGTAGTCATGTCACAATCCCTTCAATTACCCACTCTATTGAGATTTTGGGCACACATGCACATGCACCTAGTATGTGTCCCAAGTCTCCAGGGCCCAGACTCAAATTACACGGTCAGCCATATGGAATCCAGCTCCCTTAAACACCAGACCATGGGGCCTGGTGGTCTTCTACATCAGCCAGCACCTCTCACAGCTGATTGGTCCTTCCTTCCCATGGCTTCCAGCTCACCCCAAGTCCCAGTTTTCTTCCTGCCCCGACTAGTTCCTCCTCATGTCCCTACTTCTTCATGATGGAGTCATTGTCTTAGGACTTTTGTAGTCTTTTTCTAGTCTTCTCACCCTGTACTCGCGCCACTGACAATCTCAGGTAGTTTTATGACTTCAAATCTCTAGTCCTGATCAGCCCTCTGAACCACAAACGGGCCCATCCAAACTGTCTACTTGGCCCGTCCACTTGGGAATCTAGCAGAGACCTCTACCTTGTAATTACCCAAAGTAAAATAGTAAGCTCTGCCTCCCTCTTCCAGGTCTGCTCCTCCGACCCTTGCTCATATCGTTAATGGCAACTCTGCCTTTCCAGTGCATAGACCCAATTCTCATTCTCGACTCCCCCTTGTCCTGCACCCCATGTCCAAAACATCAGAGAGTCCTGTTGAGTGTACCTTAAAAAAGATCTAGAACACACTCACTTCTCACTGACCCCTTTGTTCACCAGCCTGGTTCAAGCCACTTTCTTATCTCATCTACATGGTGGCCATCACCTCCCTGCTTCCATTCTTGCTGTCATAACATGTCAGTTGGCTCATGTGATTCCTCTCAGAACCCTTCAATGGCTCCGTCTCACCGGTAGTAAGAGGCAGTCTGTACTGGTCTGTAAAGGCCATATGATCAGTCCATCTGCTTCCCCAAACCTCTCTTTCCTCCTGACCTCATCCTCTACTAGGCTCTTGCCCTTACGGCTTCAGCCATGCTTGGCTTGATTGAACTTTTCTGAAAAATGCCAGACATGTTGTCATGTAGGGCTTCTCGTCTTCCCTCTTCCTGGTTCCCTCTTGCCCCAGAAATTCACATCTTGCCCTAGATAGTCATGAGTCCCTTTTATCCCCTCAAGAATGGGCCTCAATCTTCCCTTTTCAATGAGGCTTTCCTAGACATGTTATTTAAAAAGCAGCCTCCAGCTCTTACCCTCCTTCTCTGCTTCATTCTTCTCCAAACAGATATTCCTTCCTATTATTTACTTATTTGTTCTGTTTATCATGTCTTGCCCAGCTGGAGGGTATGTCATGAAATTTGTGATTTCTGCGTGATTTTTCCCCACACTGTGTCCCAGTGCCTAGGAGAGAGTAGGTACTCAGGTACTCTGAGATGCGTGAAAACATGCATTTTCTTTGAAGTATAGCCCGTCTTCATGCAAGTAAGGGACAGATGAGTATGTAACCATGCTCTTCAAAACCTTTCTGATGCTTAAAACAATTAAGTCAGAATCTCTAAAATGATTATTGCTGTCAATATAGCCAACGTATTACGCTCCAGCTTGAAATGTAAAGTAAACATTATTTTCATCAGAAAGCAAGCTCACTATTTGCATTAAACCCTGGCACACCTAGGTGTCCAAGGGTAATTAAAGGGACCCAGGCAATGCGTCTGTAGAACCTGAAAGGCAAGATAAGGCTTATTTTTCAGCCAATGGCTTGATTATGTCAATTTGTCATCCTTCTAATTTTATTACTAACGGAATGAAAAATGAGCTGGAACTCTTTTCTTTTACAATTCTTTGCATTTAGAAAGTTTGTAAATTTAGTAAGAAAGGTGTCAATTTTTCAATGCTCTCTGCAGTATGGGATTCTTAGTTTTACATACCTTGAGTTCCAAATGGAATTTCAACGATGCTATTAGAGTCAGTCGGCAATCTGATCTGCTGGAAAGGAATTTTTGTTTGCTTTGGGTATTTTCCCTCCTGCCTTTACCAATAATTTGCTCTAAAATTTCAAGGAACTCCTATTGCTCTTCTGTTTCCAGGCTGTGAAATGTGAGAAAGAAAAATGACGACTCTTTTCTAAGAACATTGTCATGTTTTATAAACTCTGTCAGTGAACAGAAAAACCTGAGGAAGAAATTCATGGTTTAAATTTAAAATGGTATTATGTATTCAACAGGTGAATGGAAAGGGAGTCTTTGGGCTGTTACGTGAACACGATTAGAAATGGCTGTTGGAACCTCTCTTTCAGGTGCTGTCCTTGTCCCCGTGGAGGCATTCATCCACCTCTAGACTCGTGTACTCTAAATAATTTGTTGGGCAGGGTCTGAAGCCTAGTGGTTAAGGGAGCTGGTCCCACATGACCCACTCCATTTGCTTGAAAAACATACAAGGTGCATGTGTATAAACCCAAATCCTGAACAGGAAAAATGGAGAAGGGGTTGTAGCATGACTACCCCCACTGGGAGTGCTCTTTCCCTCCCTTCACCCCTTGAGTTCTCCATCCACATGCTCTCTGGGGAGTATGCAAACCCTCTAGAAATTAAAAAAATTTGTGGGACTAGCAGGTGGCACAGTGGTTAGGGTGCTGGAGTCTCCCAAGACTGACTGCAGTTCAAGTCCTAGATCCAGTGGCTTGAAAATCATGCTGGGTGCAGGTGTGTGCCCAAAATCCTGAGAGGAGAACGGTGGAGAAGGGATTGTGGCATGGCTTTCTCCCCTGGGGCTTGATTTCTTGCTTTTTCTCTCTCTGTCTCTGTCTCTTTTTCTCTGGCTACAGCAAGCGCACTATGACCAAAAAATCTCTAAAAAAAATCCTTTTTTCATTATTCTCATGCAAGAAATTATACATATATAAAGTTTTATTTATTTAATTTTCCTGTGAGACAGAGAGAGCTAGGCAGAGACACAGTGCCCCTAACAGGGTCAACCACCTGGACACTCCTCTGTGAGTTAGCCTTGCAGAGTGTCACACTTTACAACTGTACCACCATCTAGCCCCAAGATATTGTATCACTACAAAATAAAATGATTTATTCTTTTTACCTAAGAAAAACTCTTTGATAGTCAGATGGACTTCCACACTTGCAAAGCACTTTCTCTTACATTAATCTCATTCATGGTTGGGAGGATCAAAGGTTGGGATGAATCTACTGGTCTAAATTTGAGAAGACGTTAATTGGAAATCATCTACACAGATGTAACATGTTATTGCAGAACAGTGCTATGGAACAGGCATGACATATTCCCAAATGTTACACAAGGACATCAATGAATCAGAATGAGATTGGTCCCACATAGCTGGTAAGTGAGGGATGGATTCCAGTCAGATTCTTGATTCTTTCCTGTTCTCTCTTTTTTTTAATGAGTTAATTTATCTTACATTCTTTCACTGAACATCATCACAGCTTACAAAATGCAATTTCCCATCCAGAATGTATTGTAAAGTGATTTAATCATACACGTTATCATCAACAAATAATTTTTCATTTCTTGTTTCTTGTATATATATATTTCCCCTCCATTTCTCACCCTCTGCCCCTTCCCACCCTCTTCCACATTCTCTCTGGTATCTGCAGTTGCTTTCCATTCCCTTTTTATTGATTCACAAAATATTGTAAATAATCTAAGTACCTTCAATAGCAAGTTCAGCTAGTATATACATATCTGTGAACGCATGTTGACTTTAGGTATGAAACTCTGTGAATAGAATGAATATACTATAAAGTAGCACCTAGCCGAGGCTACATAGCTTACTGTGGTCATTAAATAGGTATTTTTTTAATGTATTTTTTAATTTCAAAAAAGGCAGCTTTAGCTTTAATAAATCAAAATTTTTAAAAAAAATGCTAAGAGGGAACCAGCAGTTAGCGTAATGGCTATGTCGCTGGACTCCCACGTAGTCGACCGCGGTTCGCGTCTCGGACCCGGTGGCTTACAACTCACACCGGGCGCGTGTGCGTGCGTGCCCAAGATCCCGAGAGGAGAATGGAGGAGAAGGGATTGCGGCGTGACCATCCCCCCTGGGGGGTGATTTCTCGCTTTCTGTCTCTATGTCTCTCTCTGTCTGGCGAGCACACGCGCCCTATAGTGAAAAACCTCTCCAAAAAAAAAAAAAAAAATGCTAAGAGAACTTTGCTTAAGACTTAAAGCCAGGAAACTGGTTAGGATTCTGTTCAAATAGTAGGTACATGGACCTATTCACAACTTAAGACAAAATCCTTAACTCTGGAAAACAAAGCATAGAAGATCAGTAATGTTTTAGTCAAAGTCATAAAATTCTATTTCAACAGTTCAGACTCATGTACTTAATCTATCTTCTGTTGTGGTCTGATCTTTCTGTTTAAATTCTGGAAGATAACATTCAACTCTGGACTTGTCCCTACCAGTAAGCCGGTCATTTTCTTAGTTGTTTTAGAACTCTTATTTCTGTGTGTCTGATTTTAGTTTTCCTGAGATAGTTTTTCCTTCAGAACTTCTTGGAGAACTGGTCTGATGAGACCAGCAGTTAGCGTAATGGCTATGTCACTGGACTCCCATGTAGTCGGCCACGGTTCAAGTCCCGGACCCAGTGGCTTAAACTCATGCAGGGCACGTGTGTGTGCATGCCCAAGATCCCGAGAGGAGAATGGAGGAGAAGGGATTGCAGCATGGCCATCTTCCCTGGGGGGTGATTTCTCACTTTCTGTCTCTCTGTCTTTCTGGTGAGCACACATGACCTATATCAAAAACCTCTCTTAAAAAAAAAAGAGAGAGAGAACTGGTCTGGTGTCAGTAAATTTTTTCAGATTTTGTTTATCTGAGAATGTTCTTTTTTTTTTTTTCCTCTTTAAATTTATCTTTTACATTAATTCACTATACATCATTACAGTATACAAATGAATTTTCCATCCAAAATACACTGTATGTTGGCTCAGTCAAGCACATCAACATACATGTTATCAGCAAATAATTTTCCATTTCTTATGTCTTTATACTTTTTTTTTTTTGCCATCCTTGATTCCCTATCCCTCACCCACTGCCATGACCCATCCTCCTCCCACATTGTCTCTGGTATCCATGGTTGCTTTCTATGCCTTCCCCCCATTTAATTGATTTGCTAATGAACTTAATTAGTCTAAATATTTCCAATAGCAAGCGCAGCTGATATACACCTATACATGAACCCAAGTCTGACTTTAGGCACAAACCTCAGTGAGTAGAATGAACAAACTATAAAGTAGTACCTAGCTGGGGCTATATCGCTTACTGCAGTCATCAAATATGCATTTTTTAAAATTTCTATAAGAACAGTTTTATTGTTTTTTTTTTCCTCCTGAAACTTTTTTTTTAATTACTTAACATTTATCTGAGAATGTTCTTATCTTCTCTTCCCATATGAAAGATAATCTTGCTGGATATAGTATTCTTTGTTGAAATTTGTTTTCCCTTAACACTGAGTGTATTTTCCCATTCTTTCCTTGCTCGCATTGTTTCTGATGAGAGGTCCACTGTTAGTCTGATGGGATATCCTTTGTAGGTAACTTGACCTTTCTCTCTTGCCAATCTTAATATCTTGTCTTTGTCTGTGGTTTTGGTCAATCTGGCTATAATGTGTCTTGAAGAAGACCTTCTTGGGTTGATTCTATTTGGGGTCCTTTGTATTTCTTGAGTCTGGATCTTTGAATGCCTCTCAAGGTTTGGAAAGTTTTCTTCCAAGATTTCATGGAAAAGATTATCAGTGCCCTTATTAATTTCTTCACTTTCTGGGAAACCGATTATCTGGATGTTTGGATGTTTAATGGTATCTAGTATTTTTTGTATACTATTCTCATTTGGGGAGCGCTATTTTCTCAGACTTCATGGAGTATTTAACTCATCCAGTGATTGTCTTCTATGTCTGAGATCCAACTTTCTGTATGATCTAGTCTACTTTTAACACTTTCAAGGGAGGTTTTGACTTCCTGTATTATAGCCTTAATCACCAACAGTTCCATTTGGTTCTTTTTTATAGTGTGTATTTCCTCTTTCAGCTCTTGCAAGAACTTCCTCACCTCCTGGAATTCATCGGCTATTTTCTTCTGGAGTTCATTGTCTCTCTTCTCTTGCATCTCTGTTAGCTTTGTCACTAAGAATATTCTAAATTCTTTATTAGACATTTCCGAGAGTTTCAATGTACTATCTGTGGATGAAGAGGAGTTATTCTTTTTCCCTTTGGGGAGAGGTATTTTCTTGGTTTTTCATATTTCTTGTGCCTCTGTGGTGATTTCTAGTCATCTGATGGGTTATTCATTTCTTCCTAATTTCTAGAAGTTCAATCTGAGTGATCCGAGGTGTGCAGAGGAGATGATCTGCAAACTTTTTGCCAATCCGTTTTTCTCCCTTTCTGCCACAGGTTCAGTGATAATTGAGGAATACGTTGACTCTAATAGTATTTGGCTGCTTGGCTATGGTTCACTTAGACCTGTCTAGACACTCAGTGCATGGATGCTGAGCAGCAAAGTGGTGAGGTAAGAGAAAAAAGATAAGAAAACAGAGAAATAGAGAGAGAGAGAGAAGAGAGAAAAAAGGAAAAAATACATTTATTTAAAAACAAAAAATGAAAGCCACGTGGTGCACTAGATCTCAGCTCCCATGGGGGACTCAGTCTTCTTCTGAAGGTCGGTCCTTTTCTCCTCTCCTAAATGGGAGGATGGAAAGGGGAGGGGATTATTAGCAAGATAAAGGAGGATTTTGGAGCTAAGAAAATACTTTACCTTAAAAAAATATTGAAAAGAAAAATTAAAAAATGAAGACAGATACAGAAAGTCAGAAAGAGACAGAGAATCACACAGAGAAGGCTAGAGGGGGCTCTCCAGGGTGACTTCTCAGCAGAACATCTTCATTTCTCTTATTCCCTGAAAGCACTAGATCTCAGCTCCTGTGGAGGGAGTCTTCCTTCCCATTCTCTTCCCATTGTTCAGGAAGGATGGTACAGGTGGCCAACAGCGGGACACATTTACAGTACTATTCATACTAAAAAAAAAAAGGTTTTTTTAAACCAGAAATTAAATATTTCAAGGGAGAAAACCCAAGGAGATTAATATGCATGCATGAGTATTCTTGAAATCCACTTCTTCACATCCTTCAAGAGAAATAAACATAGATCTTATACTAATACCCAAATTCCAAGTAAAATGTTTTAAAGGCACCTGGTGATTATGAATGTTAATATCGGGTTGTCATAAAAGTTATGATATATTTTTCTATGCAGATGACCCAACTGAAAGCGTGAGACCTCTGAGACCTCTGAAACCATGTTTCTGCAAATCTCTCACGGCCTCATACATAATAAGCACTCATACTTTTTTGTACATTTCCACCCCAATTCCCTCTCCCCAATTCTCCAGCTCCCCAGGAACCCAGGTGTCCACAAGCACACAATGTTTTCAAGCCGACCCAAGGTTGCAAACCTGCAGTTGGTACATGGCTTCCAGCCTTACAGAGAACTTGCGTCACTGCTGTGCCACAGCTACTGGGCCCAATAGGTTACTTTAAATATGCAAACGAATAAAGGTAAGCGTTTCTGTGTTCACTATTGCATAACTATATCTTTTCAATACATATAGTCTATGCTTTTAGTTATATTGGCATAAGTTCCCAGCTTATCTTCCTAACCATATTTTTGAGGGCAGGAACACTGTCCTATTCTCGGTATTTCCCAGTAGGAAAGCATCTTACAAAGTGTGTTTCTAGTGATCATTTACTTGAAATGCAAGGAAAGAAATGAGTACCTGCATCTGACATCTCTTAAGTTTTATTTCTTTTGTCAGAAGTGCATGGTCAGCGGAATGAGAGAGAGAGAGAACTCCCCAATGGGGCAAGAAGGTCATGTCACAATCCTTTTTCTTCCATGTCACTCTCCCATCAAGATTTTGGCATGCACATGTATGGTGATGTGCTTTTCAAGGGGTCTGGGGTTTGAACCACTGCAATATGGGGATGGGAAGAGAAGGAAAGTATCATCCACAGGGTCTCAGCTGTGACCTGCCCTACCTCAGCCTTCCCAGCCAGGGAGGACCAGGCCTGGGTGCCCAGTGTACACAGGGGTACCAGGCAACGAAGCCCATGCTCTTGGGCTGAGCAGTGCGTTACTGCTGCACCCTAGATCTGACCCACTTTTCCTTTAGGTTTTTGCCATGGAGTGTGTACACTTACCAGAGAGAGACAGAGACCTGAGAGGAAAAGTGAGAAATCACCTCCCAGGGGGATGGCAGTGCCATGAGCCCTTTTCCTGTCGGGATTTTGGGCATGCACACACACATGCCCAGCATGATTTACAAGCTGTCTGGTCCTGGACTCGAACCACGGTCAGCCATGTGGGAATCCTTAGCCACCACGCCACCTGCTGGCCCCAATCTCACACCACCTTGAAGGCTCTCAGCCTCGTCTTAGTTGGGACCCTCCCCACTTGCTTTCCTCTACAGCAGCCATGCCCACCACCTCAGCCTGGGCTCCCACATAGCCAGACACCTCAACCTCACAGCCTTCCGGAACTGTCTCTTGCTCTCTCTCTGCACTTCATGCCTCACCTGTGTGGCTCCCCTCTCATCACCAAGGCATGAACTATGAAAGGACCCACTTGATACCCAAGTCCAGTGAAGGCAGTCTGTGTCCTTGGGGCACAGCTTTGACCAATGGGAGAGGGGAGCTGGTGCCCACGTTCTTCCCTTCTCTTCTCAGAACGAGACTCCAGTTCACAGGGCCTTTTGGAGAAGATTTTGAGATGGAGCAACTGTTGAGCGTGATGCCGAATCATGGCGGCCTGGTGACACCTTCTCAGGTCAGCTCTCCACCTTCCTGTCCCTCTTCTGCCTTTCCATTGCTCTTTTTCCCTAGAACTGTCCTAGCTAATAAAGTGGCAGCCCGTAGTATTGATTTCAGTTTGCTTTCTAGGAAACTCAGAGTAAAACACTGTTTTATTTTATTTTATTTCATTTTTAATTGCCAGAAGGCACATGCACTCACACACACACACACACACACACACACACACAGAGAGAGAGAGAGAGAGAGAGAGAGAGAGAGAGAGAGAGAGAGAAATAGAGACAGAGAGAAAGGAAGAGGGAGAAAGCATCCCCACTGGGGCATGGTCACACCTCTGTGCCTTTTCGTCCATTTCTTCATCCTGTCAAGATGCGGGCATGAACCCATATGGGGTATTTTTCAAGCCACTGGAAGCAGGATTCCAACTGCAGTCAGCCATGTGGGATCTAGCTCCCATAACCACTAGCTGCAGGGCCAGCCTGACACCATTTTAGATAATAATGGCAGTGACTCCCTTTGCTTTTGGTGGGGTTGAAGGTGTAGGAGGCCACTTGGAAAGACCTCTAGGGCTGACTTCTAGCAGCTTCTCAACTGGTCCTCTTTCTCAGGGCCAGCAGACGGGATTCTGTGGTCTGCCACCATCCTACCACTCCGGCCTGTTCCGCGATTTTTGGAAGGCAGCTTAGTTGAGCTGTGTAACTCCTAGTCCTGGTCCTTCCCTATCACATCTGATCAGTCTAGGGTTGGCCACTTGACCTGAGCTGGCCCAAGCCAAGACCTTCTTGTTACTGTGTTTATGACTGGTTCTGTGGGAACATTCTGCTGGCACATTTCCCTTCCATAGAGGAAGCCAGCCTGCAGGGAGACAGATGGAGGAACATCCAGGTAAGAGGAAGCAAGGCTGAGGGGGAACGAAGGCGCCGACTGGGACAGACCTCATTGTCCTCTGTGATTGTGAGATGCATAGTCCCTGTCATCAGTGGTTGTCACACACCCTAGATCTTTGCTACTTGATCTGTATTTTTTTGGGGAGAGGTTTTTGCTATAGGGCACGTGCGCTCGCCAGCCAGACAGAGAGAGATAGAGAGAGAAAGCGAGAAATCACCCCCCACAGGGGATGGCCACGCCGCAATCCCTTCTCCTTCATTCTCCTCTCGGGATCTTGGGCACGCATGCACACGCGCCCGGCGTGAGCTTTAAGCCACCGGGTCCAGGATGCGAACTGCGGTCGACTATGTGGGAATCCAGCGACATAGCCATTACGTTAACTGCTGGTCCCCCTCTTGATCTGTATTTTGTTCTGGAATGATGAGCCAGTCACAGAAATCTTGTTTTCCTTATCAAATACACAGTTTTCTAGACTCATAAAAACTGATTCTAGACAATGAAGGGTTTTGGGAGAAAATTTTCCTTCCATGATGAAATTGACAAGCTGGTAGCTTGTTTCCCTGCCTAAACATGGATGTGATGCCTGGAGCCACAATGCCATTTTGTAACAGGAGGCCACCAGCACAAGTGTGCCTCAGTCAGTTTGGGCTGTTGTACTTTTTATAGCAGTCCCAGAGACTGTGTGGCTTCTAAAAAGCAGAAATTCATTTATCCATAGTGTTAGAGGCTGGAAATGTTTGTCTTTTTAGAGATATTTTTGCTATAGGGCACTTGCCAGAGAGAGAGAGAGAGAGAGAGAGAGAAAGTGAGAAGTCACCTCCAGAGGGTATGGCCATGTCTCAATTCCTTCTCCTCCATTCTCCTCTTGGGAATTTGGGCATGCACACACACATGTGCCTGGCCTGAGTTTTGAGCCACTGAGTCTGGGACTTGAACCACAGCTGGCCATGTGGGAGTCCAATGCCTTAACCACTACGCTACCCATTGGCCCCTTGGAAGCTGGAAATTTGAGATCGGAAAGCCAGCATGGTGGGGTTCTGGGAAGCGCCCTCTCTGGGCTGCACATTGCAGTCTGTGACAGTCTCACATGGCAGAAAGAGGGCCCCGGAGTCCCTTTTGTAAGGGCACTAATTCCACCCATGAGGTCTCCACTGCAGTGACATAATTACATCCAACAAACGCACCTCCGAATACCACCATGTTGGGTTTAGGTTTCCAAATATGAATTTTGGAGGGGTATAAATATTCTGTCCATAGCAGGGTGAAAAATCAATGCCGGCAGCTCTTCAGATTATGAGTTACACATCCATGGATTCAACTGACCTTGGATCAAAAATCATTTCCTATGCCACTTTTTTTTTTAATTTATTTATTTGCATTCATTCTCTGAACATCATTACAGCATACAAAATGAGATTTTCCATCCAAATTACACTATATATTGTCTCAATCAAGCACATCAACAAACATGTTATTGTCAGCAAATGATCTTCCATTTCTTGTCTTCTGTATGTTTTGCTTTTTTCCCCCCATCCTAGATTCTCTATCTCTTACCCTCTGCCATCTCCCACTCTCCTCCCACAGTCTCTGGTATCAATGTTTGCTTTCTATACTGTTTTCTCCTCACATTTTATTGTAACGCCAAAGACCCTAATCAATCCAAATACCCTCATAGCAAACACAGGTGATACCCACATTTCCATGAACACAAGTCTTACTTTACGCATCCTATAAAGTAGCACCTAGCTGTGGCTACATATCCTACTGCAGCCATTGAATAGATATATATTTTTTTCCTGAAACTTTTTTTTTTTGTAACTCAATTTACATTCCTTCCCTAAGCTTCATCACAGCATACAAAATGCAATCTCCCATCCAGTACACACTGCATAGTGACTCAATCATGCACATTACAAAAAATTTCCCATTTCTAGTTCCTAGAAATATTTCCACCCCTCTTTCTGACCCTCTGTCCCTCCCCACCCTCCTCTCACACCACCTCTGGTGTCTACAATTGTCCTTCATTCCTTTCCCACCCACGTTGCATTGATCACACAATTTCCTACATAATCTAACTACTTTCAATGGTGAGTTCACTCATTACTACTAAGAAAACCAGTTTTAACTTAACTCAAAGAAATGCCAAGGAACTTTGCTTAAAGCCAGGAAACAAGTTAGGATTCTGTTCAAATGGAAGGTGCATGAACCTATCAGTCTCATGTACTTTTATCTTCTGTTCTGGTTCAATTTTCCTGATTAAATTCTGGGATATAATATTCAACTCCAGACTTGTCCCTCTGATTAAGTTGGCCACTTTCATAGTTTTTTGACTCTTATTTCCGTGTGTCTGTGTTTAATTTTCTTGATACAGCACACCCTTGAGAACTTCTTGGAGATCTGGTCTGGTGCTGGTAAATTCTTTCAGGTTTTGTTTATCTGAGAATGTTCTTGTCTTTTCTTCCCACCTGAAAGATAATCTTGCCGGGTACAGTATTCTTGGCTGAAATTGCTTCTCTCGTAACACTTTGAATATATTTTCCCATTCTCTCCTTGCTCGCATTGTTTCCGATGAGAGATCTGCTGTTAGCCTGATGGGATGTCCTTTGTAGGTAACTTGATGTTTCTCTCTTGCCAGTCTTAGTATCTTGTCTTTGTCTGCGGTTTTGGTCAACCTGGCTATAATGTGTCTTGGAGAAGATCTTCTTGGGTTGATTCTATTTGGGGTCCTTTGTATTTCCTGGGACTGGATCTTCGAATGCCTCTCTAGGTTTGGAAAGTTTTCTTGCAGGATTTCATGGAATAGATTATCAATGCCCTTATGGGTCTCTTCACCTTCTGGAATGCCAATTATCCGGATATTTGGACGTTTGATGGTATCCAGTACTTCTCGCATATCATTCTCAAATTTTTGAGCCATTTTCTCAGTCTTCGTGATGGACTTTTCTAAGCCAGCCATTTTCTCTTCTACATCTGAGATTCTATTTTCTGAATGATCTAGTCTGCTTTTAATACTTTCAAGGGAGATTTTGACTTCTTGTATTATAGACTTCATCTCTAGCAGTTCCGTTTGAGTCTTTTGTAAAGTGTGTAATTCCTCTTTTAGATCTTGCAAGAATTTCCTCATCTCCTGGAACTCGGCAACTTCTTTCTCCTTTCTCTTTAGCAGTTCATTATCTCTCTTTTCTTCCATCTCTGTTAGCTTCGACATTACGAATGCTCTAAATTCCTTATCAGACATTTCCGTGACTTTCACCGAACTGCTTGTGGTTGAAGGAGAGTTACTCTTTTCCATTGGAGGAGAGGTATTTTCTCGTTTTCCCATATTTCTCGTGATCCGACGGTGATTTCTTGTCATCTGATGAATGGCGTGTTTCTTTCAAATTCTTGAAGTTAAGCCTCAATGTTCAGGAGCAAGCAGACAGAGGTGTTCTAGAATCTGTTTGCCGTTCTGTTGTGATCGCTGGTGCAGCAGATTCAGTAGATATTGGGTTGAGAGACAAGAAAAAGGAAAATGAAAAAGAGAGAGAGAAACAACAACAAAAAGAGAGAAAAAAGACAAAAAAATAAAAAATTATAATTGCTTTTCTTTTTTTTTTCTAAAGAAAAAAATCACAAAATAGAAAACCGCGTGGCGCGCTTGCGCTCCGCGCGGAAATATCTAGTTCCCAGTATCCATGAGGATTCTTCTCAGAGAATGGCTCAACTCTCCTGCCTAGGAGAAAGGAGCAGAAGGGATTATTAACAAAACAAAAGATGGAGCTGAGAGCCAGAGAGAAACTCTACCTTTAAAAAAATCGGAAAAATTACCAAAAAAAAATGAGGAGACAGGAGCAGAGAGAGACAGAGACCTCAGAGACACAGAGACAGAGATAGAAGGCCAGAGGGGCTCCCTCCCACACTAGCTTTGCTTGCTGGAGGCTGAATTATGAGTAGAAAATCTTCATTTCTCCTGTGCCCTGAAATATCTAGTTCCCAGTATCCATGAGGATTCTTCTCAGAGAATGGCTCAATGCTCCCTCCCACACTAGCTTTGCTTGCTGGAGGCTGAATTATGAGTAGAAAATCTTCATTTCTCCTGTGCCCTGAAATATCTAGTTCCCAGTATCCATGAGGATTCTTCTCAGAGAATCCCTATGCCACTCTTGAGTGCCCCCAAGCCTTCAGTAGGGAATACTGCATAAAAGAGCTTTGGATAATAAGGTGTGGGGGGTGTGCGTGCAGCATCTCTGAAGGAAAAGGCTCTGAGAAAATTACTGAGCCACAGACCATGAGATGATAGAGAGAAGGCCTGGGGAATGGGTATGGAAGTAGAAATTTGAAGACCTTCTTCCTCCTTCCAGGATCTTTGGACATAAGAGCACTGGGCCTCCATGGGGCATGTGATGGGTCTTCTAGTCTTGTTCCCTACATCTTAAAGGACAGGGTGACCTCAGGGAGCTCGGCATGAAAGTGTATTGGGGCTGCCCCTTTGGTATTATAACTTCCTGGTGGAGCCTTACCTATATACCTAGGCCTGTGTACCAGCCTCACCCAGCACCAGGTAAGCTGGTGGCTTCTTATTTCAGCAGCTATAGGAATAGGTTTGGAGGAATTCTGCTCATTTGAATGTCTAAAGGAAAACATCTAAATGATGCTTTAGTCAGAACAGAGGAAATATAGTTTTTCTCTAAATTTGACTTGAAGGTAAGTGGTGGTGGTGGCGATAATGGTGGTGGCAATGGTGATGTTGGTGATGAGGGTGGTGGTGATGGTGGCATTAGTGGTGGTGATGGCGGTGTTGGTGATGAGGGTGGTGGTGATGGTGGCATTAGTGGTGATGATGGCGGTGATGGCGGTGTTGGTGATGAGGGTGGTGGTGATGGTGGCGTTAGTGGTGATGATGGCAGTGATGGTGTTGGTGATGATGGTGGTGGTGATGGTGGCGTTAGTGGTGATGATGGCGGTGATGGCGGTGTTGGTGATGAGGGTGGTGGTGATGGTGGCGTTAGTGGTGATGATGGCGGTGATGGTGGTGTTGGTGATGACGGTGGTGGTGATGGTGGTGTTAGTGGTGATGATGGTGGTGATGATGATGTTGGTGATGAGGGTGGTGGTGATGGTAGTGTTAGTGGTGGTGATGGTGATGTTGGTGATGAGGGTGGTGGTGATGGTGGTGTTAGTGGTGATGATGGCAGTGATGGTGGTATTAGTGGTGATGATGGTGGTGATGGTGGTGTTGGTGATAATGGTGGTGGTGATGGTGGTGTCAGTGGTGATGATGGCAGTGATGGTGGTATTGGTGATGAGGGTGGTGTTGATGGTGGTGTTAGTGGTGATGATGACGGTGATGGTGGTGGTGGTGTTGGTGATGATGGTGGTGGTGATGGTGGTGTTAGTGGTGATGGTGGTGGTGATGGTGATGTTGGTGATGACAGTGGTGGTGATGGTGGTGTTAGTGGTGATGATGGCGGTGATGGTGATGTTGGTGATGAGGGTGGTGGTGATGGTGGTGTTAGTGGTGATGATTGCGGTGATGGTGGTGTTGGTGATGACGGTGGTGGTGATGGTGGTGTTAGTGGTGATGATTGCCATGGTGGTAACGACAGAGGTGGTGATGATAATGGTGGCGATTGTGATGACAATGGTGGTGATGCCAGTAGGGTGTTTATGACTGCCCTATGGGTACACTAACGTGATCTGGCTCCATCCTTAAGGCAAAAAACTCTAAAAAACAAACAAACAAAAGGCAAGCTTTAAATAAATGACTAACCATCATAACAGCCCAAGTGCTGGGTCTTGACATTTTGACATATTTTAGGGATGGTTAGAAAACTAAATCGTTAGTAAAAGGAGCATAATGGAAAAGATATTCTTCAATGACTTTTTAAAAATGGAATACAGGGAACCAGCAGTTAGCATAATGGCTATGTTGCTGGACTCCCACGTAGTCAACCATGGTTCGTGTCCTGGACCCGGTGGCTTAAAACTCACGCCGGGCGCGTGTGCGTGCGTGCCCAAGAGGAGAATGGAGGAGAAGGGATTGCAGCGTGACCATGCCCCCTGGGGGGTGATTTCTCGCTTTCTGTCTCTCTGTCTCTCTCTGTCTGTCTGGCGAGCACATGCACCCTATAGCGAAAAAAAACCTCTCCAAAAAAAAATAATAAATAAGGAATACATTGGCTAAATTAACCGGAAGTTTCAGAATAGTGAAGACGTGTTTTATATTGGACTCAAGTGGGCTGTTTGGTTTTGTTTTGTTTTCTATCATCTCCATTCTCTGCTGTTCTTTCTTTCTCCCTTGCTTCTTTTTGCTGAGTCTCCTTTTCTCTTCCTCATTTACCAAGTAACCAGAAGTCAGCTGCTGTCAGTAACATTTGCCGCTTCCCTCATCTCTGTGATCACTCTGTGCTCTCTCTTACACAGGGACTCTGGTGAGTTTTTAGCCGTAAAGACCCCTTCCTAGTCATTGGTTCTCAAGTGCTTCATTCCCCCTGGGTAGGCCGAAACATTGATATTATTTGAGTTTATACAGACTTAGAAGTGGCATTTATTTTGATGCCAGAGTAAGACAGTTGATCACTTTCTGAAACACCTGTTTAAATCAAGAATTCCTCTACTAGAATAAATTCTTTTCAATTGCAAAACAAGGGGTTAACCAGCCTCTGTATACCACTGAGGCCTCAGCTCTGCAATTCCCTGAATGACATGGAATTGGGGGACTCCGAGGCCATGATGATGGCCAAAGTCTCTGTGAGTGGCCCTGGGCCCTGCCTCTGCTTGAGCACTAACTACAGGCCCGGGATGGATTGTGAGCTGTTTTTCTATACCTCCTTCCTAGCTAGAGGTCAAGGGAGTGAAAATGCCTCCATCGGATAAAAGAGCAAAAAGGTATGAAGAGAAGGTATTTATGGACGTTAAAACATGATTGGTCTGAGGCAGCAGCAGGTGTGATGTTACGATGGCTGGATCTCACATGGCCGACTGGGCAGTTTGACTCCTAGACCCAGCGGCTTGATGGACCAGGTGCATGTGATGCGTGCCCAAAATCCTGAGAAGAGAATGGGGGAGAAAGGACTGTGGCAAGGCCATCCCCCTTCCCTGGGAAGTGATTTCTCATTTTCCCCTCTCTCTGTCTCTCTGTCTCTCTGGTGAGCATACATACCCTAAAACACACACACACAGACACACACACACACAAACTGATTGGCACATTTGGCTTAAGGGATCTCAAAAAGTTCATGGAAAAGGCGTATAATGAAAAACCGTGAGTGCGCAAGGGTCCTGCACGCAGTGCTCTGCAAGGCTGACCCTCGTGGGAAGGCTCCCTGACCACACCGCGCACATGCCTGTCTGTGGGCCGGGGCTGGCTGTGGCTGGGGGTGGGGGCAGAGCATAATGTGAAGACCTGTCTCTGTCTGTGTGTCTTTCTCTCTTGCTTATAGAAGAAACAAAGAAAAACATTAAAAAAAAAAACAAAAACTCTGCATGAATTTCAAAATTTTTCGCACCAAAATAAACTCCGACGTCCATTCCACTTTCCCCCACTCACTTTTGGAAGTCCCCTTGTATTTCTCTGCTTTAAGTATTTAAACTTTAAAACTAAGCCAAATTGCCTACAGTCATCTAGAGTGAAATCTACCTGGTTTTTCCCGCGTCGCTGTGTCAAACATTTGCATCTGACAGTGGTTTAATAATGCACCTGCTTTGTGTGTGGGTCTGATGGACTCTGTCATCGCAGCGGCCGGCACCCACCCAGCACTGCACCGGCAGATTTCTCTCAGGTGGGTCTGCTCACGTCTCTGTGCTTGGCTCACGTTCCATCCGAGACGTTTTGCCCAGACGTAGCCAGAGGAAAGCTCTGTCTTGCCGCAGAGCAGGGCTCGTTGGATTCTTGCTGAAGAGCTTATTACCAGTGTAGGGTTAGTTAACACTGAATGATAATTAACTCCACCAGTCCTCAGTTTAGGAAGCCTTTCCATGCTCGTTAAGCTCTTCTCGGTGCTGTAGTCACCCTGCCTCTACGAACAGAGCTAGATAGCTCGTCAGAACTGGGACAGTGACGGCTCCCTTGGGCGCACCTGGTCGTTTTCTTTAGGAGTGTTATGGTCTGAATAGTTGTGCCCCCCCAAGTCCACATGCTGAAACCCTGTCCTCCAAGGTGGTGCTATTAGCAGGGCGGCCTTTAGGAGGTGATTATCTTGAGACGGCAGAGTCCTTGTGTATGGGATGAGTGATCTTATAAAAGAGGCAGAGGGTGAGGGACTGGCAGTTAGCGTAATGGCTATGTCGCTGGACTCCCACGTAGTCGACTGCGGTTCGAGTCCTGGACCTGGTGGCTTAAACTCATGCCGGGTGCGTGTGCGTGTGTGCCCAAGAGCCCGAGAGCAGAATGGAGGAGAAGGGATTGCGGCGTGGCCATCCTGCCTGGGAGGTGATTTTTCACTTTCTCTCTCTCTGTCTCTGTCTGTATGGCGAGCGCACGCGCCCTATAGCAAAAATCTCTCCAAAAAAAAAATAAAAGAGGCAGAGGGTGAGAGGCAGGGAATCAAGGATGGGGAATAAAGCAAAATATACAAGAAACAGGAAATGGAAAATTATTTGTTGATGATAACACGTATGTTGATGTGCTTGATTGAGCCAATATACAGTGTATTCTGGATGGAAAATCTCATTTTGTATGCTGTAATGATGTACAGTGAATTAATGTAAATAAGTAAATTTAAATAAATTTTTAAAAAAGAGATCCAGAGGATTCCTGGTGCTTCCACCATGTGAGGAGACAGCGGGGCATGACCTGTGAACTGGGAAGTGGCCCTCAGCAGACACCAGATCTGGTGCCTGGACCCTGGACTTGGAGCTTCGAAGACGGAGAGAAGTCCATTTCCGTGGCTTGTAAACCACCTACCTTCTGTTATTTTGTTACATCAAATAGACTGTAACAGCAAGTATGCATGCAAACGCAACCTTTCCTAGTGTAAAATATTCTCTACAGCATATATGTTAACTAGGATATTTAAATTTGAGATATAAATGGGTGGCCCTGTGGCCTAGTGGTTAAGGGAACCAGCTCCCACACAACTGATCACCCAGCTAGTTCGAATCTTGGCCCTGGTGGCTTGCAAAACCTACGTGCACATGCGTGTCCAAAATCCCAGCGAAATGGATAAGTGGAGGAGAAGGAGCTGTGATGTGATCACACCCCAGTGGGAGTACCTCTCTCTCTCTCTGTCTCTACTTGGTGAGCACACACACTCTCTGGTAATTAATTAGAAAGAAAGTATTCATGACATAAAGCACACGGCCCCCAATTTAAAGGCATTTGGGCATGTTTTAGGAAATTTAAATGAGACAAACATCCTGCTGGAAACAGGAGTGTCTGAGCCACCACACCCCTCCCCTACTCACCGTATCCTCCACCGCTCCACACGGCAGCAGCCTGGCGTGTCCTGCTCGCCAGGGTTGTGTCTGGCACTTTGAACCGGTCTCTGCCTTCAAATGGCTTGTCTTAGTTCTGGACGAAATTCCTGCTCTGTGTCTATGCCATACATAGACCACATGTGTAATGGGAAGCAACATTTTCACAGCTACAAGAGGTTGTTCTGGAGATTGGAACAAAGAAAAAAACAAAACTTCAAACAATTCCCCTTTACATGGTGCTGACGGAGCCCAGGCTAAGGACAAGTTCTCCCAGCGGGGACACAGGCCAGAGACTGGATGATCAAGGTCTTAGTTGGGCAAATGGCCCTAATGAACTTCGGAATGTGGAAGGCCAGGTCTGGAGATTAATTTAGGGTCCTCTGAGGTGCAAAGCTTCTCTCAGAGGGGCCGGCCAGGTGGCATGGTGGATAAAGGTGCTGAACTCCCACATGGCCAACTGTGTGTGGTTTGAGTCCCAGACCTGGCGGCTTGCCTTCTCACTTTCCCTTTCTCTCTCTTTGTCTCTGTCTGATCAAATTAAAAATAATAATAATGATGATGACAAATGAATTAAATAAATAAATAATTCTTTTTTAAAAAAAGCTTATCTGAGGCAGAAGATAACTTTGTGACTTGGGTTGTCAGCAGGCAACAACTAGTGAGGACAGGAAAGATGTCACGGATGCCCGAGAGGGAAAGTGGCTTCAAAAGGTAGCAAGAGGCTGGACCCAAAGGGATAAATGTGCCAAGGGATGACAAAGGACAGTTGTGCCTGACAGTAGGTTATTGTGTGCTAATTCATTCAGCCCATGGTGTTCCTACTATATGTCAGGCCCTAGGTTAGACCCCAGGAATAGAACACTTCATTAAAAAAAAGAACAATTCAGTAGCCAGCAAGTGGCATGGTGGTTAAGGTGCTGGATTTCGACATGGCCGACCATGGTTTGAGTCCCGGACACAACAACTTGAAAATAATGCTGGGCATGTGTGTGTGCATGCCCAAAATCCCAGGAGGAGAATGGAGAAGAAGGTGTGGCCATCCCCCCAGGGGTGATTTCTCACCCTCCCTTTCTCTGTCTCTCTTTGTCTCTCTGGCAAACACACACACATACCCTATGGCAAAAAATAAATAAAGGAAGGAAGAAAAAGAAAAACCTAGATCTCCTGTTCCTTGCACTTACTTCCTTAGTAGAGAGCAGGGTGCTAAGTAAAGAAGCTTGGACTGAGAGGTACGTATGGTCAGGGTCTGGAAACAAAGAAACAAGGCAGGGTCCTCCTCTGGCCAGGGAAAGGGCAGGGAGGAGCAGAGGGAGCTTCCGGAGAGAGACTTCTGGGCTCAGACATGAGGAGTGAGTGGAAGTGCTGTATGCGAGACGTGGGGAGGGAATGCCTCAAGGAGGTGGGACCACCCCAGAGTGGCAGGTGCAGGCTAGCGCAGGGAGAACTGGGAGGAGCGTGCGTCAGGAGAAGCTGCCGGCTAAACACAAATGAGATTGCACAGGGCCGTGGAAGCTCTGCTAAAAACGTTTATTTTCATCCAGATGAAATGGAAGCTTTGAAAGCTATCCAGTAAGGGAGAAAGATGAGGCAACTTGAGTTTTCCCAGAGCTCACTCTTGCTGCTTTATGGAGAATAGACTGGAAGGGGACGAGAACAGGATTGGAAAGACCAGTGTGATCGTTCATTTCATGTGTCATCTTGACTGGGCTAGGAGATACCCAGACAGCAGGTGAAATGCAATTTCTGGGTGTACATTTGAGAGTGTTTCCAGGAGTGATCAGCCCTTGAATCCATAGACTAAGTAATGAAAATCCAGACCCAAGTGGGAAGGCATCTATGCCTTTGAGAGCCTGAGCAGAATTAAAAAGCAGAACAAAGGCAAAGCCACTTCTTTTCTTGAGCTGGGACATCCATCGTCTTCTGTCCTCAGACACGAGAGCTCCTGGGTCTCAGGCTGTCATACTCAGACCTGGGTTTACAGCACTAGCTCGCCTGGTCCCTGGGTCTTGGGCTTGGAGGGACTGCACCACCAGCTATCCCAGGTCTTCAGCTCGCAGATGGCGGGTCTTGGGACTTCTCAGCCTCCATGTTTGCATGAGTCAAGCCCTCATTAAAAATCTCTCTCCTCTCTCTCTCTGTACACACACACACACACACACACACACACGAGGGGATTTCAAACAAGTTTTGGGAAAACGAAATTAAAGTAGGAGTATAGTTAAATACAAACAAAAATTTAAAAAAGAACTTGAATGCATAGTTATTCTTAAGATGTACTTGCAGAAATGTTGGGGGTTTTAAAAAATAATTATTTATCTAATTTTATTTATTGTTTTAATTTCCTATAGGGTACATGAACTTACCAGAGAGAGACAGAGAGGAGAGAAAAAGTGAGAAAGCAAGCCGCCAGGTCCAGGACTTGAACTGCAGTCAGCCATGTGGGAGTCCAGCACCTTAACCACCACGCCTCCTGCTGGCCCCTGCAGGAATTTTGTGAAGACTCCCATCACTTCTGTTTCTCGGGAGGACCTTGACTCATACGGGCAGGTACGTGGGGACTCCAGAAGCCCAGACAAGGTGCGGGCAGCGCGGGCTGAGGCGCAGTGGAGACGGAGAGAAGTCTCAGGGTCTGCGTGTGTCCCTGCAGGGCCAGAGAGAAGCAAACCAGAAACGCCGCCGCACGCCTCAGAGCTTCCAGCCCCGTCTCCCCGCGTGACCTGGCTGAGGATGCGGGCAGTGGTCACCGACGAGCTGACTGAGGAGGGGCGGCAGCCTGCCCAGTCATCCGGATGCTGGCTGAGTGCTTTCTTCCTTCCGGCTGAGCGACAGCGGCCTTCATTCCCGTTTCCTGCCAGGACAGACGCGCACAGGCAACGCCTTTGCTTTGGTTCCTGGCCCCAGCAGGGGCTCAGCAGGCTCATCTTGAATTTTGCCCCACACTCTTTCAAGAGCCACCCAACTTTTAAAAAATTACTTTTAACACACGTGTCTCCGTGGGATACAATGTGATTTTCAGTCTGAGGACAGCTATGCCTTGATCGGATCAACTCAGCATATCCATCGCCTCTGCCGTCTGTCCTGGCTCTATGTTGGGAACACTCAAAACCCTCTTTTTTTAGAGCTCGTTGCTTTGTATGTTGGGAAGGCAGGGCAGGTTAGCATTACTAAGTGATTTAATAATACTGTAATTCTGTATTTTGGGGGAGAGTGGCTTTTCTTTTCCAGTCCTGAAATGGTAGACATCTGTAGGGTATGGAGACTGACTGCTAGGAGCCGCTTTACTCTGTCAGGTGACGTGTCCCTGGGATCCACTCATTTTCTCTGAGAAGTCAGTTGGTGGAGAAATTGCTGTTGTGAATAGCTCAGTGTGGTCTAGTGGCGCTCACGGCGTGTTGCGGCCTCAGTGTGATAAGAAAGCTGTTCTCTGCCTCTCCCTGAGCCTCCCTTGCCCTCCCACGTGACCACACGCTCAGCTCCAGTCTTCAACCGAGGAGCTGCACGGCCAGAGCGTTCCATTCAAACCAGGTGGATCTCAGGCCGGGAAAGAGAACCTGCTCCCAAGGGATCTCTGACCCGCCGTCCTCCTTTCCCATCCCCAGCCTCTTGACTTTTGCAGACACTTTTTAATCGTGTTTCTTACCACTGGCACAATCAACATGATTGTATAGAGTCCATCAGACCATTTATATACCCAGAGTTATAGTAAAGCAGAATGCACAAGTGGACATGCCATAATTTGTGTAATAATAAATATGAAATTTACAAGTACTAAAAAGCATCAGCAACTTGTCACCAGCTATATTCACCCTACTTATCCTATGGCACAAGCAATTCTTCCTCTTTTTTGTTTTTAGAGAGAGATTTTTGCTATAGGGCACATGTGCTCACTGGAGAGATAGAGACAGAGAGACAAAAAGCGAGAAATCATCCTTCAGGGGGATGGCCATGCAGCAATCCCTTCTCCTCCATTCTCCTCCTGGGATCTTGGACACGCACACACATGCACCTGGTGTGAGTTTAAGCTGCTGGGTTCGAGACTTGAACTGCGCTCAACTACATGGGAGTCCAGTAACATAACCATTATGCCATCTACTGGTCCCCAAATTCTTCCTCTTATCCCTCCATCACCCTGTTTCCATTAAGTCAATATCCCTTCGTCCCTCCCTCCCCATCCTTACCAGCCTATAGAAGTCCTTCAACTCCTTTTATGAAGCCATTTCTTTCATTTCCACCTAGAAGAATGTGGCCCACCCACCTTTCACGGCCATTCCCCAGGCTAGCCTGTGTGTGTCGTTGTCCAGCAGAGACAGCGCGGCCCCTCCCCACTCAGCAGGCACCAGGGTGTCCAAACAGCAGACTGAACAGTTGGAAGAATACCACAGTTAGAATTTGGAGTTAAAGGCAGGGAGAAGATAGAGTGAGGCTTTGGTAATAGGAGGAGAAATGTAAATGAAAAACACTTACCAAGAGATGCCTTTTATAGCATCTACATTATCATCCTAAGAGAAATAAATTGTATTTTGATTGTGGTCAGTTGAAAACCACATCCTCCATGTATGAGGTATATAATCAGCTTAATCAGTTGCCGATCCCGGGACAATTTCGTCTCAGTGTATTGGGAGACTGCAAATAACATAGAGTTTATTCCATTCTTCTTAGTAATTTAAATGTCACTTTGTTAAATGAACTTGAAGACAGATTTGCATTACTTGAATGCAGGGTTTCCAATAATAATGTTACACTTTCCCCCCTTCCAGTATCGAGGCAATGACTTTATACAAAAAGCAAGTGGCTAAATTCAACACATTTCCCAAATGAGTGTGTTTAAGTGCTGTAATTTCCTTTCTTTCCTTCTTTCTGCTTTTTTTCCTTCCTTTTTTTTTTTTTTTTTTTTTGGTTATAGGGTGTATGCGCTCAGCAGAGAGAGACATGCAGAGAGGGAGAGAGACAGAGAAAGTGAGAACTCACCCCCAAGAAGCACAGCCGTACCACAATTCCTTCTTCTCCATTCTCTTCCTGGAATTGTGGTCACACACATGCACCCAGAGTGTTTTGCCACCAGGTCTAGGACTCAAACCATGCTGTCAGCCATGGGAGATCCGGCTGCCTTACCCATCATAACACCAGCTGGCCCATCCTTTTCTTCCCCTTTCCCTCCCTCCCTCCCTACCTACCTACTTCCTTCCTTCCTTCCTTCCTTCCTTCCTTCCTTCCTTCCTTTCTTTCTTTCTTTCTTTCTCTCTTTCTTTCTCTTTCTTTCTCTCTTTCTTTCTCTCTTTCTCTCTTTCTCTCTTTCTTCCTTTCTCTCTCTTTCTTTCTCTCTTTCTTTCTTTCTTTCTTTCTTTCTTTCTTTCTTTCCTTCCTTCTTTCTTTCTATTATTCATTCATTCTTTCTTTTTCTTTCTTTTTTCCTCTTTCTTTTTTTGGTTTCTAAAATTTGCCAGTTATTACGCTCCTGTCTGACCTCCAACCCATTTCTACATAGGTTTATGATGCAGGGGCTGAGGCTCTGTAAACCTCAGCTGCCTTTCTGCTAGGTTCCGCCACTAGGGGGTGCCAGAAGAGGGTGGTGCTTTGGAGACGGAAGGGGAAAGTGGCCCCTTCCTGGAGCTTCCTCTTCCGGGAGAGTCATCCCTTCACTCATACAGCGGCAGGTCATCACAGAGGTAACAGTTGAGTCTAGGTTGTAGTTTTTATAACACTCACTGAACCGGCTTCATCTCACACTGGCAGAGAAGCCAGCTGTGCCCCATGTCCAGCTCGGGGGGCAGGAGGGCTCCCCAAGCTTCTAAGTTTATATAACCTCGCTCTAGTCCTAGTGGCAGGAGCTGCTCCTGTAGATGCTGCCTCTGCGATGTCTCAGGGTTTGCACTCTGCCGTTGCAGTTCTTCCACGTCCAGTGAGCAGCTCTCCATGTTACACGATGTCTACTGATATAGCTGGTGTGCTCCGTCTCCTGGCTGGACACTGAGTGATACCGTGGGACCAGGAAGTACCTTAGTGCCAAGCAACCCTAAGGTGGCATGAAGCCACTATAAGTGACTGATACATGGGGTGGGGTATTCTGGTCCAAACCATTGCTAATAACAGCAAATACCTGAAACTAGATGAGTGAAACTAGAGGTTTAGGGACCAGCAGATGGTGTAATGGTTATGTTGCTGGACTTCCACACAGTCAGCCGTGGTTTGAGTTTTTTTTTTTTTTTTTTTTCACGATAGGGTGCGTGTGCTCGCCAGACAGAGAGAGACATAGAGACAGAAAGTGAGAAATCACCCCCCAGGGGGGATGGTCACGCTGCAATCCCTTCTCCTCCATTCTCCTCTCAGGATCTTGGGCATGCACGCACACGCACCCAGTGTGAGTTTTAAGCCACCGGGTCCGGGACGCGAACCGCAGTCGACTACGTGGGAGTCCAGCGACATAGCCATTACGCTAACTGCTGGTTCCCGACCATGGTTTGAGTTTTGGACCCAGTGGCTTTAAACTCACACCAGGTTGGGGGTGGGGGGTGGTCACAGACACCAGCAGATGGCATAACAATTGCATTGCTGGACTCCCACATAGTCGTCTGCAGTTTGAGTCCTGGACCTGGTGACTTGTACATACCAGGTGTGTGGACATGAGTGCCCAAAATCCCAAGAAGAGAATGGAGGAAGAGGAATTGTGGCGTGGCCATCCCCTCAAGGGGTGATTTCTCTCTTTCTGTCTCTCTGGTGAGCACACGTGCCCTATAGCAAAAATCTCAATGAAAATATAAGTAAACAGAGGTTTTTTTGGCTCACAGTTTGGAGGTCTAAGACGCAGGGCCCTGTTGTGGGGGGTCTTGCAGGGTCCCGAGGCTTCCCATCAGGGTGAGGGCAGAGCAGAGCGGCTGCCTCCGTGAGTTTCTGTGCGTCTCCTTCCCGCTCCTTGTAAGTCCACCAGGAGTCAATCGGGGAGCCCTACTCTGATGATTTTAATCATACTCTCTTCCCAAAGGCCCCATCTTCCAACAACATAGTGGGATTAACTCTTTGCCCTTTGGGGGCCAGCGAGTGGCATAGTGGTTAAGGCGCTGGACTCTCCCATGGCTGACCACAGTTTGAGTCCCATACTTAGTAACTTGAAAATCATGCCAGGTTCCTGTGTATGCACGCCCAGAATCCTAGGCAGAGAATGGAGGAGAAGGGATTTCTGCATGGCTATCCCCCCTGAGGAGTGAGTTCTCTCTTTCTGTCTTGTTGTCTCTCTCCAATGAGCACATGTGCCTTATGGCAAAAAACTAAAAAAAAAAAAAAAAAAAAAAAAAAAAAAAAAAAGTTTTTGCCCCCTTAATCTCATCGCAACCAAATTTCAGCACATGAATACATGACTTTGGTGGGAGACATACAAACCACAGTGTAGACTTTGAGATTTCAGTCCCTCTCAGAATGTGAAGCTGCATTGAACAGGACTCCATGGCACTGGCTATAATTCAGCTCCTCGGTTCCACGGCATGAAGACCACTGCAGCCTCGTACACTCGGTGCTGCTGGAAAGTTCGGGCCTTGCCGAGCTCTGCTTTATGAAAAAAGCCCATGAGATATGAGCATTGCAGAAACAAGAGAAATAGAACTCATACCAGTAGTATTTCCCAGTTTTTCTAGCTGAACTCTGCTGAGAGTCCTTCAGTGAGAGGAGAGAGGGATTTGTTTCCTGGAAGGAGTTGATAAAATCCAAGAATCGTACACTCCGGGCCTGAGTGCTGTGGCTCAGAGCCTTCGGTCACCTCTTGGAAGCTGTTATTAGCCTTCTTGTAGTCGGAGTGACACTGCAGTCCTCGGGAGCCAAGCTTAGCCGTCAAGGCCTTTTCTTCTTCAAGTGCAAACACTCTGACATCGAGATGCTGAATAGGAGCTTTATAAAACCCACGAATGATGTAGCACAGATGTGGGTCTAGACGGCCATCTTTTCTGATCTGGGGTCCAGTATTTGTGAGCTAGGTGATCGTGGGCGGGCTATGTTCCAGCTTCTTCATCTTGGAAAACATGACAGTGATTCCTGCCTTGAATGGCTGGAGAATTAAACAAGGTGATGCTTGTAGAGAGGGGAGCCCAGGGTTGGTGTCCAATAGGTATGTGGACCCATTGGGCTGACTCTTCCTTAAAGGCAAAAACCAACCAAGTTGGGGCCAGTAGGTGGCAGGATGGCTAAGGCACTGGACTCTCACATGGCTGATTGTGGTTCACGTCCCAGACCTGGCATCTTGAAAAACACACGAGGCACATGTGCATGTGTGCCCAGAATCCCGAGAGGAGAAGGGATTCCATGTGGTCACCTCCCTGGGAGATCATTCCTCATTTTCCCTATCTCTATGTCTGGTGAGTGCATGTGACCTATGACAAAACCTAAATAAAACAAAAGCAAAAACAAAACTAGGTGGGGGTGAAGTCAAGGCAGAGCGTTCGCCATGATATGGTGTTCATGGTAGTCCTTTGCTTTGAGTTTCTAGTTCAGCACCCACACTCCCCATTTCCATGCCTACACAGTCATGCAACAAATGGAACCAAGTAATACGGTGTTCCATGTACGTGACTGGTTTCACGTCCTGCCTCGTTTTCAACAGCCATTTCTTCGCTTCCTCTAGGACACTCAGAAGCTCCGTTGGAGTGCGGCAGAGAGAATTTCAATCCTCATGAAGCTTCTCTATTAACATGGCTCTGGCTTCTCTGTTGATGTGGGTGGAGACCGTCTGCTTTGGGGCCACAGAGCTGTTGGCCTTGCCCTTTCCTTTCTCTGAGCTTCTGAGAAGTCTCCAAGCCTCCCCAGATAGCTTTGGTGTCACCCAGACAGGAAATGGGTCGCTCCTTTCTGATCTAGTCCACTTAGTCCCAGAATAATTATTTTAGACAAAACTCAAAGCAAAATTTTCTCCTGCTTAAAAGCCCTAAGGACTACCCACTATTACAGAATAGCTAAGCCACCATCTGGTCTTCAAAGATCCCCCCACTGAGCCATGTCTCCTGGTAGTCGTGCCCTTGTGCAGTCCTCTCTGCGTTGAGTCTGGGCTGGCAGCTCTTTTAAGCCTAGGACAGGAAGCTGCACAGCCTCTGTCTTGTTCTCTCGGAATACCCACCTTGGAGGGGCCAGCTGCTGTGTAAACTGGCCCGTTCCCCGAGTACTGCTGTGCGAGAGGAAGGCAAAGGTGGCCATGTAGAAATGCACTGAGACTCCACGGAGAGAAATCCAGGCCAGCTCTTCTCTTGCAAATAGCAGAAAATACGCAAAGCTGGGTGATTTCTAAGAAAAGAGATTTCTTCAGCTCGCAGTTTGGAGATCTGAGGTCCAGAGGTTACATCTTGTGAGGGTTTTCTTGCTGGTGGACCACGTGGCAAGACTGCAGATAGGCACGCACGAGTCTCGTCCATGCGTGTCTGTTCTGGTCTCCTTTTCTCTGCTCATGAACTCACTGGGAGTCAGTCATTGGGGTCCCACCCTCGTCACCTCCTAAAGGCTCCACCTCCTAACCCTGCAGTGAGACCACGTTTCCTCTTTGGACCTGCACAACGAACCAAACTGCAAGGGTTGGGGGGAGACACACTCAAACTACAGCACCAGACTTTCATCTCTCCCAGTCAAGCCTTCACACAACTCTAGGCCCAGGCCTCTACTGTGCGTATCTGCGTAAGGGACACCATGAGACCCTCAGAAGAACCCCTTGGGGAGTCCAGACAGGGACTGGAGCTGAAGCGGTGACAGGCCGGAGCAAGGGAGGTCATTTGCACAAAGTCTCAGCCTCACCGTGCACTCCCTGCAGGTGGGCTCCTCGGGCTTCCTCTAATCATGGTGGCAGCTTCCAAGAGACAGGAAGTGGCGGTTGCCAGTTCCTTATGGGCTGGCTTTGGAAAGTGGCCAGCGTCACTCCCACTGTGTTCTATCAGCCAAGCAGTCACAGAGCCAGGTTCAAGGGCAGAGGATACAGATCTGCTCTCTCCATGAGAAGTCTCCACGAATTCACAAGCTGTCCCAGTCTGACCTCCGGCCCCAGATTACTTTTATTTCTCCCCTGTGGAAAGCACGCTGACCCCTCTCACCCCCGGCTCCCACTGCAGGCTTCATGCTGTTTTAATGAATTGTTTACATGTCGCCTGCCCTCTGAACTTCCTTCCAGACAGATAGGGTGTCTAATTCATCTCGGATTCCCTCAGGCCTGGTGTGCTTATTACCCAGCATATAATATGTACCCAGGAAAGGTTGAACCGCCATAAATTACACCGTCCACACACACCGCAAATGGATTGTGATTAACATAAATTGAAGACGGAGCGAACCAGCTAATGCTTAGATTAAATACTGTATTTAATGACACATTTCACAAACAGATCTCATTCTCTCCTCAATTCCATTAAGATCATCTTCAAAATTAAAAATAATTTTAGAAAATTTGGAAGCAGAGATGGAACCAGCAGAAGGCTGCTCATAGGTTTTCTAGGACAGTAAATATTTATATTAACATTCACTGTCCAGCCCTACCTGCTCATGTTTTATCTTTATTTTTGCCTCCTATTTTTTTTTTTTTTTTAAATTGAGCTGGGTCAGGGTCAGAGCAGGGATTACGATGTGGCCTTTCTCAGTAGCAGGTAACTCACCAGCTCCTTCATTTTTCTTTCTCTCTCATCAAGCCGCTTTGACCCAACGTGTGAGAAGCACACACCAAGGCAGTTGGTCAGTCCTGCCCGCGAGCCACCACGGGCCTTGTCCATGGGAGAAAATGGATATAAAGAGAAGAACACTGGGACCTGGTGGAGGACCGGATTTATGGGAGGGTGCTCCAGGAAGGGCATGAGAATTCAGCAATGAGGATCCAGAGCTAGCTCAGAGAGGGAGAATCATTACTCATTCATTCTCCACCACCACCTACCTGTGTGAGGCACCCTAGGGACAACAGAGCACAAGACAGTCTAGTTCCACCTTGGGGAGATTATAATTCAGGGAGGGACACACCCAAGTTTTGTCTTGTTGGGCTCAATTTTAATTGCCAGGGGACTCAATGCACCCTCCAGAGAGAGAGAGGGATAAAGAAAGGAAGAACTCGTGAGTGGGGTGTAGTCACACTTCAATCCCTTCTCCTCCATTTCTCCACCCTGTCAGGGTTTGGGGCATGGACATCCCCATGCCCACTGAATTTTTCAAACCACCAGGCTAGGGTTTGAACTGCAGTTTGCCATGTGGAATCTGGCTGCCCATTCACAGTGCTTAAGCACCGCGCTGTGGGGCAGTGTTAAATTAAAACTCCGTACAGTACGTGCATTGTGGTAAGTTCTAGGAAGGATATAAATAAGGGGATATCATGGAGAATTCGTGGAGGAGGCAGTATTTTAGACACGCGTTCAAGCCCTGCTGAGTGGGAAACATTACAGTTAAAACATGAGGGACGGGAAGGAAGCAGCTACGTACAGCTCTGGGGGAAGGGATGCAGCCGGGAGGCTCGAGCTAGAATGAGCCACGCAGCTCTGGGAGCTGATGGAGGTGGGCATCAGTCCTTCTAAGCCAGGTTGGAAAGCTGGGAGGAGGTGCATTGTAAGTATTATTGGAGGTCATTAAAGGGGTTTAAGCTGGAAATTATGCTTTAAAAATATCAATCTGAATGCTGTGTGGAAAAAGAGAACAGGACCACGGGGACCAGTTGTCAGAATCTTCCAGTATCCAGACAAGAAATGAAGGAGCTTAGTTCTGGGGTGTGCCAGAGGGGAGGGAGGAGAAGGAGTGGATCTGAAGTATGTTTTGGCAGCATTACCAATAGGACTTACTGATAAGCAGAGGGAGGAGCAACACCCTCACTTTAGAACTCCGTGGCCCTTTTAAAAGGATAATCTTCAGATGCCTACAGATATCCAGGTGGGAATGTAACGGTTTTGTATGCACCTGGAACATAGAGGAGAGATCTGGAGCTCAGAGATTTAATGCACAAGATCAGATGTGCTCACCCATGAGAATCTGGGATGGAGGAGAGATGCGAATTCAGGACCAAGGCCAGGGCCCTCAGCTGTTGGGAGGTTATGAGGAGGAGAAGGGCTAGGGGCCGGCTGCCGAAGGCACAGTTGTATGTCCTATTCCTGCTAGGCCCTGCTGTCTTTCCTTCCTTGACTGGCGAAATCCCATTCATCGTTCTAAGCGATGCAAACGTTGCCACCTCTGTGGGCCTTTTCTCACGCGGCCCCACCCGCTCGGCACAACCCGTTGCTTCCTGCTTTGTCAGCTGTTTGTCCACAGCCTCTACGGACCCTTGGAGTACTGCTGCAGGCAGCTGTTGACTTGTCTGTTTCCTGGACATAGTTGGAGCCTTTTTAGGCAGGTGCCATGGGTTCATTTCTTCTTATAACAAGGTATAGATCCAGTACCTAGAAAACCATAAACAAGTGTTGAATGAATGAATGAATGGCAGCATGCCCAGTATAAAGTAAAAGAAACTCACTCATTGGCTGAGGATTTAGGATTCCTGGAGAGACTAGCTAGTTCAGGTTAGAGTGGACCAGAATCTTTCCAGCAGACCTTTGAGGAGCTGGTTGCCTGCAGAACTGTCTAAGTTGTTGTTTTTAAAAAAGAGTTCAAGGGAACCAGCAGTTAGCGTAATGGCTATGTCGCTGGACTCCCACATGGTCAACGGCGGTTCGTGTCCCGGACCCGGTGGCTTAAAAACTCACACCGGGCGCGTGTGCGTGTGTGCCCAAGATCCTGAGAGGAGAACGGAGGAGAAGGGATTGCGGCGTGACCAACCCCCTGGGGGCCGATTTCTCGCTTTCTGTCTCTATGTCTCTCTCTGTCTGTCTGGCGAGCGCACGTGCCCTATAGCAAAAACCTCTCCAAAAAAAAAAAAAAAAAAAAAAAAAGAGTTCAAGAGGGATCAGAAGTGACATGGTGATTAAGGTGCTGGGCGTCCACATGGCCAACCATGGTTTGAGTCCCAGACCTAGCAGCTTGCTTTCTCACATCCTCCCTCCCCTCTCTCTGTCTCTTTCTGGTGAGTACATGTGCACTATATCAAATTAACAAATAATAATAATAAATAAAATTAAATACATCCTTAAAAAAATAGTTCAAGAAATCCTTGTTGATAAAGGTCCCCACCATGTCATTTATCTCATCTCAGGGTGCTGAGGTTTCTTATGGAGGTCACTGAAGAGACACAAGAGTCTCTCTGAATGTGGAGGAGTCAGGACATACTGATCTCCAGTAGAAATCCAGATCTGGAAAGCAAAGATGAAAAAAATTGCAAAAAGATGGAGTCCTTTTTTGGCCTTCTGTGCTTTTCTTGAATGTACAAGGTTGCCAGCAGCCAGAAATCCACCCCTCCTGGGAACAGGGAGCAGAATCTGCCACAGGCTGTGTTGGGCCAGAGGCCTGGGCAACTTGGATATGGGGGTTAGATGCCATGCCACAGTCAGCTGATGCAACCCGGATCTAGTCTGTCATCAGACCTGTGCTGCACCCAGATCTAACCAGGATGTAGCACACAGGGCTCTACTCTGCACATGGCACAAGACCTAATGTGGCACAGTAGTCTGCTCTCCCCCTAAACCATAACCATACATGGACTGTTTCTACCTCTAAGACACTCCCCCCTCCCTATACTCTCTCTTTTTTTTTTTTTTTTGGAGAGGTTTTTGCTATAGGGCACGTGCACTTGCCAGACAGACAGAGACAGACAGAGAGACAGAAAGCGAGAAATCACCCCCCGGGGAGATGGCCACGCCACAATCCCTTCTCCTCCATTCTCCTCTTGGGATCTTGGGCACGCACGCACACACGCCCGGCGTGAGTTTAAGCCACCAGGTCTGGGACTCGAACCGCGGTCGACTACATGGGAGTCCAGCGACATAGCCATTACGCTAACTGCTGGTCCCACCCTATACTCTTATAAAAATTGCTAAACCCTGCCCTAGGACACTACTTTTCTAGCCCCCCTCTCTGTCTCGGACCAGCGAACCTTGCCCAGGAGCATTCCCAATAAAGGCTCTACATTTCTATCTTCTCACATGGTCGGCCCATTCCTTGCATTTGGAGCTGAAACCCAGGGGGAGTTTTGTGTCCCACAGTCCCTGCGAGAGCCTCTCCTCCCCTGAACCAGGAACCAACCCATCAGCTGCCGACTAACCACCTGCCCTAGCCTTCTGAGGGTAAGTCCACCTGCCCATGGCTTCTGGGACTCAAACCTCCGGGTTCCCTGTCTGAAAATGCAGCCCCTTCAACTCCTGGAGCTCAGGTGTTTGTGGAGATGTCCCAATCCCCTGCTGCCCATCCTCCATTCAGCTTTGTAAGCACAAAAAGAGATTTGGGATGCCTCTCCCTTTTCCGCTCACTTGAGTCCTGGACACAACAGGCAATATCGAGTTTGTCACCGAGTCAAAGATGCCCCTGGACTGTCTGCTCCATAACCTCACCAAATTAGGACTCGCTCAGGATCTCCTGCAAGCGGCTGATATTCTAGTCCACTGATATTCTAACACACTTTGGACAATGGGTCTAAATGGCCTCCAGAGGGGACTGTGGACAGAAGTCTGACTACTTTTCCTATTTTTCCAAAATCTTTTCAAAAGGGGACTGGGGAAGTCATGCCCACAAGCATTAACAGACCATTTATTTTCTATTAACAGGATTCTTCCTACCTCCTGTCCCTGGCATAGTATCTTTGAGATGTATATTTCAACAGATTACAGGACATTCTTGTGCTTATCTCTTCCCAAGACACAGAACTTCCCTTCTCCTTGAGATGTGGATTAAGCCTTTCTTTAACTAAGACACAGGTCTTCCCTTCCAATCACCAACCTAAGAATTGTGGAACCCACCTATAACCTACAAGACTCCCCCCCCACATGTCCCGCCTTTTTGGGCCAGACCAATGGAAAAATCTTTTCACTAAATGTTGTCTGTCAATCTCAAACAAATAAAAGGAACCTCTGTACATGATCACCCTGAGAAAAGGCATGTATGCCTCTTCTCCTGGCCTAGGTCACTCACAGTTGGCTTGGAAATAAACCGCATTAATTATTAATTATTAATTTTACAGTTGGTTATTTTTTTCCGTCGACAGGACTTTTGATTACCCTCACTGATTTGGATAACTATTGCCAAAGGTAGGTAAATGGTCGGAGGTTCCATGTGTCCAAGCCTTTTGGGATCTGCTCTCCTGCCCTTCCTTTTGCACTTCCTGCACTACTGCCCAAGTCCTCGCAACCAGAATCCCACAGTCTAAGATCAAACCTCTCCTAGAGGCTGATCTCTCTCCTATAGATGAACCACTGGAAACTCTTACCTCCCCTCCTTCCGGGCGCCCCCCCCCAGTCCCCTGCCATACTCTTGTCCCACTTTAGAGGCCAGTCCCAGCCCCCTCCCATCACTCCCCCGCCTTCACCACCTTCTCCTCCTCCATGTCCTTCACTCCCATCCCCTCCTCACCCGTCCCCAGTTAGTTCACATACCCACTCACTCTCTTACCCTTCTACCACCCCTTCCCCCAGTTCTAACCTTCTTTGCCTTCTCCAGGAAGTGGTGAGAACAGAGGGTATTATCAGGGTCCATGTTCCTTCTCTTTCCAAGATCTATCTCAAATAGAAAAAAGACTCAGTTATTTCTCTGCTAACACCACAGCTTTTATCAAAGAGTTCCACCATCTTACTCAGGCCTCTAATCTTACTTGGCATGGCCTTTATATTACATAAAGGCCCCTGTCCTCCATCCTTACTGCGGATGAGAGAGAACGAGTCCAGGCTGCAGCCCAAGAACATGCCGACCAACCCCGCCTGGTCAACGTGACTTTACTAGTCAGACAAGCAGCTGTTCCTATTACTGACCCTCAATGAGGCTATCAGGTTGGTTTGAGGCCTTCCCTATCTCAAAGGAGACGGCCAACACAGTCGCAACTGTTCTCCTGGAGCTCATCATACCATGCTTTGGCCTTCCAACAACCATCCAGTCTGATAACGGGCCGGCCTTCACTTCCTGAGTCGTCCAACTGGTCTCCAAATCCTTCAAAATCTCCTGAAAACTCTGCATCCCAATCCTTGGCTGCTCCATGAACATGCCGACCACGTCCTCCTAACCTTCACTCCATCCACCTGGGTCTCAGAGCGCTCACCCGGCCCTCTCCAGCCAGGTGACAGCGAGTTACTAAAAGAACTCCACCATTGCTTGCTAGAACCTCGTTGGACGGGACCTCACACCATCATCCTCACCACCTCCACTGAGGCTTTTGGAACAACCCTCTTGTTACCATGTCTTTCACCTCAAACAGGCACTCCCTTCCAGCCCTCAGGAAAGGGGACCCACAAAACCTCATCTCATGAGGTTTACCCTACAAACTCCTCATTCTCCTACACTTCCTCTTCCTCCACCCCCCCCGGGGGGGGAGGCTAACATCTAGCCCCTCTTTTCACTGGCGTTTTTATATACTAGAGTCCTGGATGTCTGCGGCACCCACACCCACTTCCTGGCCATTGGGGACTGCCAATCGCATGGCTACCAGTCATGGGTCTCCATCTCCATCTCCTTTGCCAAAATGCGCTCAGTCACCCAGGGATGGTACAACCCGGCTCTGTGCTTTACCTTTGATCAGACCAAAGAATCCCGTCAGGATGGGTGGGTAGATACCTATGGGGGTTGCCCTTACAGTACATGCCATATTCATGTCATACAACTAGACTCCCACAATAAACTACAAGACACTTACCTCCTTACCACCAACGTTCGAGGCCAGCTCTACCTCAACAGCAAAGACCCTTGAAATGATAGGTGGGTAAAAGGATTCAGGGGAAAAATCTATCCCTGGGCCACCAGTTCGTTCTCATCAGGGGCCATCTGGATCTACCAGACTTACATCAGAGTAGTCCCCGAAACCATCAACCAACTAAAAGACCAATCAAGGGCCCGGTAGTTGGCATAATGGCTATGTTGCTGGACTCCCACATAGTTGACCGCGGTTCGAGTCCTGGACCTGGTGGCTTAAACTTACACCGGGCGTGTGTGCGTGCGTGTCCAAGATCCTGAGAAGAGAATGAAGGAGAAGGGATTGTGGCATGGCCATTCCCCCTGGGGGGTGATTTTCCACTTTCTGTCTCTCAGTCTCTGTCTTTCTGGCAAGCGCACATGTCCTATAGCAAAAACCTCTCAAAGAAAAACAAAAACAAAAACAAAAACAATCGACAAACATTCAGAACCACAAAGTTTCCTTAAATCAACAAATGCGCGATGGACAGGCTAGTAAGACAGACTCATTTTCCTGGCTATCCTTAGTCCAACCGGGCACCCTCTTTCTCAATTCCACAGGGTAAGGCAATCTCTCAGACTGCTTTCTCTGTGCCTCCCTAGGCCCGGCTCCCTTCAAAGCGTTCCAATAACCCCCTTCTTAAGCACTTCTTGTACCACCTCACAGCCTTCCTTTAGCCCTCTCCAAAACATCCCATTGTTCAGAAATACAGGTCAACTAAATCAGATGGCATGTTACACCTCCAACACCTCATCAGGTCCTTTGGACACCTTGTGTAACCAGTCCATCCCAATCTCCTTTTCTCTCTGCACCCTTTATTGGTGTAATGGCATCCTAACCAAACTAGTCAACTCCTCCTCCCCTTTCCCTTGTCTCCCAGTAACCCTAGTCCCACAGCTAACCCTCTATGGTCAGGCTGAATTCCTCTTGCTGGCCTCCCCCTAATCTAGGGACTCCTGCCCTAAAAGAGCGGTCTTTCTTCCCGTCGTAATAGGCATGTCACTAGCATCCTTCCTTGTAGCCACTGGAATTGAGGTAGGTGGGCATTAGCCCACAGAGTTTCCACCTCCTGGGACCTAGAGGAAAAACTCCAGTTAGCCATTAAAGCCTCGGCTACCTCCCTGGCCTCTCTCCAGCGACAAATCACTTCAGTCACCTGAGTAGCTCTTCAAAATCAATGCACCCTAGACCTACTGATGGCAGAAAAAAGGGGCATCTGTCTGTTCTTCATGGAAGAATGCTGCTACTATGTCAACGAGACAGGCCTGGTTGAACAAAACATCGATGTTCTCAGTCGCCTAAGCAAAGAACTATGGTGCCAGCAGCAACAGCCCACTTCTCTTTTCCCAGACTGGGGGCAATCTACCCTCATCACCTAGATTGACCCTATTTTAGGACCCTTAATTCTCATCTGCCTTCTCTTCATGCTCACACCCTGTTTCCTCAGGTTCCTCCAAAGCTGAATCCAAGAAGTTTCCCGGTGGCTGTCATCCAAATGCTCCTCCATCCCTACACACAGGTTCCCATCGAGCCCCTGGCCCCTGACTTCCCCTCTTTGCCCCAACTCAGCAGGAAGTAGTTAATTATTGAATGGTGCCCTATAACACCAAAACAGTCCGTATGTTAGACTGGAGGCTTGGGCAGTTTGGATGTAGGTGTTGGACACCACGCCACAGTCAGCTGATGCAACCCGGATCTAGTCTGTCATGAGACCTGTGCTGCACCCAGATCTAACCCAGATGTAGCACACAGGGCTCTACTCTGCACACAGGGCTCTACTCTGCACACAGAGCTCTACTCTGCACACGGCACAAGACCTTACATGGCACAGTAGTCTGCTCTCTCCCTAACCCATAACCATACATGAACTGTTTCTACCTCTAAGACACTCCCCCTCCCTATACCCTTATAAAAATTGCTAAACCCCGCTGTAGGATATGACTTCTCTGGCCCCCTCTCTCTTTCTCTGTCAGACCAGTGAACCTCGCCTGGGAGCATTCCCAATAAAGGCTCTACATTACTATTTTCTCACATGGTTGGCCCATTCCTTACAGGCCGGTCATGTAGAAGCAGCAGAAAGTCGTGTCTCTGTTCAGTCACAAGTAGCTGGTGCTCCTGGATCTGCTACAGTGCTGTCCTCCAATGTTCTGGCTCTCACTGTTCCCTGAGACAGGCACTAGGCACAGGAACCTGCCTGGCCAGAGATCATCTCCTGGTGAAGAGGCGCTCTCTGGAGCCTGCTGCTGGCTCTCCAGGCTCATTTTTCTTGTTATCACTAAGGCATCGTGTAGAGGCAGGGGGCCCTGGTTTTCTGCTGAGCCTTCTATCATTGCCACCCACTGAGTCCCACAGGGGGTCACCTTGCCTTTTCTTTCTCATCACAAGCTAGAAAAGTGCTTTACAAACTCATCTTAAAAATCCATTCTACAAGTAAGAAACAAAACAACTTTATCATCAGTGGCTAGTTTAGAGCCTATATGTCAGTCAGAATCCAACTGAACAGAGCTGAATAAAGAGATTCTCTATGAAAGTGTGAGCAACATTTAGGAAGAGCTAGAAGGGATGATGCGGCACCTGTAGCTACTAACAGCAGGAGCTTGATCACAGTTGGACTCAAATGGGGTTTGGGGGTAATGATTACCAGGTGTGTGTGTGTGCACGCACGCACGTGTGTGACAGGGCAAGCAAGAGCAAGAGAGAGGGCACATACGAGTGCGAGTCTGCTAACTGAGCTCTCTGGCAAGAGCTATGGCCTTTGTATGGAGGATCTATTGCTGAGTGAAGTAAGCCAGGCTATGAAAGAAAGATATTGTATGTATCCACTCAATATATACCGACTACCCGCACTCTATGATAGAGAGCGAAAAATTGGAAGACATAAAAGCAGTGAAGGTACTTAATGAGAACAGGACAGTGTGGAATGGGGGGGGTGAGGAGAAGAGGATAGAGAAAGATAGCAAGAGAACAATAGAGAGGCAAGACGTTAGTGAGAAACAGATATGGCTTATTACCTGTAGATAATGACATATATAGTATTCTCAACTGGATTGGTCTGAGAAGTATTTCATGATGGGTAAAGTCTTTTTTACAAGCAAAATGAGAAATAGTGATTGACTGTTTTAAAAAATAATTAGAATAACAATAATAATGATTGGGAAAAACATAGAAAAGTTATTGAATGATGAAGCGGGGAGATTAATGTCTTTGTATTGACTGACATGTATGGCATTACCTTTTTTCTTTATTCTTTTTTTTTTTTTTTTTTGGAGAGGTTTTTGCTATAGGGCGCGTGCGCTCGCCAGACAGACAGAGAGAGACAGAGAGATAGAAAGCAGGAAATCACCCCCCAGGGGGGATGGCCACGCCGCAATCCCTTCTCCTCCATTCTCCTCTCGGGATCCTGGGCGCGCACGCACACGCGCCCGGCGTGAGTTTAGGCCGCCGGGTCCGGGACTCGAACCGCGGTCGACTACGTGGGAGTCCAGCGACACAGCCATTACGCTAACTGCTGGTCCCTGGCATTACCTTTTGAAAAAGCAATGTAATACACTGTAAAGTTATATGTAATCCAATGTATCCAATGTAATATAAAGAAGATTATGATAATAATAAAAATAAAAAATTAAAAAAATTTTTTTTTAAAAAAGAGAGAGCTATGGCCTTTGTAAAGACAGTGACTCAACAAGGAAAAAGCTGAAGATGTAAATACCCTTCTTTCACTCTTTCCCGTCCTGCTAATGTCCTTCCACACCAGACAACCAGATGCCCAGGACAATGGAATCTGTAAGGCAGTTCATGCAGATCAACCTTCCTGGTTACCAAGCAAGTAGGAGAGGATGAAGAATGAGGCTGGAGGGCAAATGGAAGCGTTCCTAGTCCAGTCTTAGCCAGATGCTTTTCAGTGCTTAGCACAATTTTCATAGGCTAATCCCAGGTACGTTCTTTGTATAAGGATTTAGGGATCAAAATCACTATCTACTCTTCTCACAACCAATACTTTAAGGGTGACAGAAAGGTACTGTAGGTTTGGGGTATCATGCCTTTGAGGGAGGTTCTGTGGCAAACAGCTTTTTTTTTTCTTTTTTTTTTTTTTTTTTGAGAGGGTTTTGCTATAGGGCGCATGTGCTCGCCAGAAAGACAGAGAGAGACAGAGAGACAGCAAGTGAGAAATCACCCCTCAAGGGGGATAGCCATGCTGTAATCCATTCTCCTCCATTCTCCTCTTGGAATCTTAAGCACGTATGCACACGTGCCCAGTGTGATTTTAAGCCATAGGTACAGGACTCGAACCGCGGTTGACCACATGAGAGTTCAGTGATACAGCCATTATGCTAACTGCTGGTCCCAGCTTTTGTAGTTGTTACCTGTTAGTATTTAATGACCTTGACATTAGATTTTCCCTGGATCTTTCCGAAAGATTATTCTTGGGCTAGCAGGTGGTATGGTGGTTGGGGCAGCTGAATCCCAAAGACCCACTGCCTGCTCAAGTCCTGGACCTGAAGACTTGAAAAATACGCCAGGTGCATGTGAGCGCATGCAGAACCTTGAGAGAATGAAGGGGTAGGGATCGTGATCACCATCTCCCCCTGGTGGTGGTGGTATGCTTTCTCACATTCTCTCTGTCTCCAGGAAGAGCATGCACATTATAGCCAAAAAAAAAAAAAAAAGACTATTCTTTTTTCTTCTTTTGGTATTTTTTTAACGCAATTTTTTAATTTCAGGGAAAAAGGTTTTCATTTTACCAGATGAAAATCAAAAATGTTAAGAGAAATTTGCTTAAGACTTAAAGCCAGGAAAAAAGGATTCAGTTCAAACAGTAGGTAGATGAAACTATCAACAGTTCAAGGGAAGACAAAAATCCTTAAATCTACAAAACAAAGCATAGAGGAAACCAGTAACGTTTTAGTCAAAAGTCATAAAATTCTATTTCACCAGTTCAGTCTCATGTAATTCATCTCTTTTCTGTTGAATTTGCAGTGTTACTATGGTCTGATCTTTCCATTTAAACTCTGGAAGTTAACACTCCACTCCAGACTAGTCCCTACCATTAGGCTGGCCATTTTCTTGGTTGTTTTTTTGTACTCTTATTCCATGTGCCTGACTTTAATTCTCCTGGGATAGCACTCTCTTAGTACTTCTTGGAGAGCTGGTCTGGTGTTGGTAAATTCTTTCAGATTTTGTTTTATCTGAGAATGTTTTTGTCTCTTTTTTTCCATATGAAGGATAATCTTGCTGAGTATAGTATTCTTGGTTGAAATTGTAGTTGGAAATTTGACAGTATTGAGAAATTTTTGTTAAGTTTGTTGCATGTAATAACAGTAATATATTTTACGGATACATGCTAAAATGTTTATTGACAAAATTATTCAATACTTTGATTTGCTTTCACATAATCCAGTGTAAAAAAGTGACATCAGCAATATGGCAAAATAGAAAGCCTCAGACTCTCCTTCCTCCACAGAGACAATGACCTACTAATAATACATAGATCAATATCCTCTATATGAAATACAGAACATGGGACCAGCAGATGTCATAATGGTTATGTTGCTGGACTCCCATGTAGTTGACTATAGTTCGAGTCCCAGACCCAGTGTTTTAAAACTCACACCAGGCACATGTGCATGAGTGCCCAAAATTCAGAGAGAATGGAGCAGAAGGGATTGTGGTGTGGCCATCTCGGGGTGGGGGAGGGGAGGATGATTTCTGTTTCTCTGCCTCACCAGCAAGCACACGTGCCCTATAGTAAAAATCTCTCTTGGGAACCAGCAGTTAGCGTAATGGCTATGTCGCTGGACTCCCACGTAGTCAACCGCGGTTCGCGTCTCGGACCCGGTGGCTTACAACTCACGCCGGGCACGTGTGCGTGCGTGCCCAAGATCCCGAGAGGAGAATGGAGGAGAAGGGATTGCGGCGTGACCATCCCCCCTGGGGGGTGATTTCTCGCTTTCTGTCTCTATGTCTCTCTCTGTCTGTCTGGCGAGCGCACGCGCCCTATAGCAAAAAACCTCTCCAAAAAAAAAAAAAAAAAAAAATCTCTCTTAAAGGGGCCAGTAGGTGGCATGGTAGTTAAAGGCGCTGGACTCCTACATGGCTGACCGTGGTTCAAGTCCTGGACCTGGCGGCTTGCTTTTTCACTTTCCCTCTCTGTCTCTCTCTGATGGAACTGTAATATAATAATAGTAAATAAAGTAATGCTAAAGGAAAAAAAAAAAACTCTCTTAAAAAAAAAAAGAACAAGTAAAGAGGCTCCTATATCTCAGGCAAACATGAAGCCAACTGCCTCAAAGCCCGGGGGAAAATTGTGTGTGTGCGTGAGTATGTGTGTATAGTATGTGTGTATATTGTTAGTCACTTCAACAGATAAATAGTACACACACACACACACACACACACACACAAAGACACACACACACATATATATGTGTGTGTGTGTATATATATACACACATACACAATCAGCCTGGATGCTGTGTGGAGAAGAGAATAGGACCAGGGAGACTAGTTGTCATATATATATGTATATGTGTATATATATATATATACATATATATATATATATACACACACACACACACACACACACACTCATACATATACATACACACAATATATATACATCTATATAGATAGATAGATGTATATATTATATAAAAAATACACATACACACTCAGAAGGTGCATGAATGATACAGAAAACACTCCTCCCTCAATGGGGCCTGGTCATACTACAATCCTTTTTCAACCGATTTTTCAACCTGTCTGGATACTGGGCAGCATGCATTTGCCTGGAGTGTTTTTCAAGCTGCTGGAGCTGAAACTGAAACCTTGGTCAATCTGTGAGATTCAGTTTTCTCTGAACGTCACTTAACTACTGCACTAAGGGGACAGCCCACCAGTAGAAAAGTGGTACTAGAGTCCATCCTCTTAGCAGTGCCATTGGGAGGAAGCTCCTAACGTCTCCCTGGGAAGAGAACAAGAACAATAGAATGTATGTTTAACGTTCTGCTTTTTTTTTTTTTTTTTTTTTTGGTGGTGGTGGGGGAGGCAGGCAGGGATACTGTCCAAAGGACTGGCTTTTGTCTTGCCTGACTAAATGGTGACTGAATCAGGGGCTTCTGAGAACACAAGTGATAAATTTAGATTTCTCAAACGCTAAAGTCTGCCACAATATCATGACAGGCACCAATAGTGCACCTATGTGGAGACTGTATATCTTGTCAATTAGGAGATGATACACATGTACAAGCCCCGAAAGGATATCCTGGAAGAGGCTTGAGAGGCCTTCAAGATCTGTAGCCAGGCTGATCAGTCAGTGCAAGATTTCTCTGTACAAAACCAGGCCAAATAGCCTAGAAGAAGTGGTTAATTTTTCAAATGCCAAGGTCTGCACAGAAGATAACAAAGCATACAAAGAAATGAGAAACATAGCATAAACAGAGAAACAAACTAAAATTTCAGAAATGGACCCTAAAAAAGTGGAGACATGAACTTCCAGAAAAAATTTCAAAATAATTCATTGAGATGCTCAATCAATGAAAAGAGATCCTAGATAGACAACTAAGCAAAATCAGGAAAATTATGCATGCACAAGATGAAAACATCAACAAAGAGAAAGAAATTATGAAGAACATATAGAAATTCTGGAGCCAAAGAGTGTAACAACTAAATGAAAAATTTTGCTAGAGGAAGCCAACAACAGACCTGAAAGAATTAACAAACTGAAAGACAGGTGATTTGAAATTGTGAACTGGAAGATAACAAACAAACGAAAAACCATAGTAAAGTGAAGAAAGCCTAATCCAGGAGTTAGGAGACATCATCAAGTACACAAACACATATACACTTAATGAGAGTTCCAGAAGGAGAAAAGAGAGGGAAGTGGGGTGAGAGCTTATTTTTTAAAATAGTGGCTGAAATCACTTCCTGAAACTGAGGGGGAAAAACAGATATCTAGATCTGAAAAGTTCAAAGGAGTCCAAATAGGATGAACTGAGAGGCCCCCACTGAGTCAATATAATCAAACTGTCAAAATGAAAGACAAGGTCACTTCTTGCCAGCAAGAAAAAAGAAGTGACTTGTTACTTACAAAGTAACTATCCTAAGATTATTAGCAGTTTTCTCAGTAGTTATTTTATAGGCCAAAGGAGAGTGAGATGATATATTCAAAGTGCTAAAAGAAAACAATTGACATCCAAGAATACTATTATATATCCTCTAAAATTGTTCTTAAAAAATGAAGGAGAAATAAAAACTTTCCCAGATAAACAGAAGCTGAGGGAATTCATCAGCCATACAAAAAATGCTAAAGAGAGTCCTTCAAGTTGAAATGAAAAAAGTATAAGACAGGATTGACCCTGTAGTGCAGTGGTTAAACTCTGTGCATTGGGAAACAGATCTACATAACTGACTGCAGTTTAAATCCCAGCCCCAGTAGTTTGACAAAGGCATTATCCATGTGCGTGCATGCCCAAAGTCTTGATTGGATGGAGAAATGGAAGAAAAAGGATTGCAGCATTATCACACCCTATTAGAAGATGCCTTCTCTCCCTCTCTCTCTTTTTCTTTCTCTTTCTCTTATGAATGCACATGCCCTCTGCCAATTAAAATAAAAAAGAAAGGATATTAAACAACAACAAGAAAGCATCTGGAAGAATAAAACTTGTTAGTAAAGGAAAATTTACAGACAAATAAAGAATACTGAAATGGTAGTGGGTAAATCACTTTTGATTTTCACATAGAATTTAAAGAGAAAAACGTAAAAATTATAACAATAAAATGATGTTAATGTATACAAAATATAAAAATATGGACTTTGTGGGGCCAGCAGTTGGCATAGTGGTTAAAGGTGTTGGACTTCTACATGGCTGTGGTTTGAGTCCCGGATCTGGTGACTTGCTTTCTCACTTTCTCTCTATCTTTCTCTGTCCCTCTCTGGTCAAATTAAAATAAATAAATAAAATAAATATAAATAAAATAATTATTTAAAAATATGGAATTTGTGGCATCAATAACATAAAGGGGAGCCACCAAAAAAAAGAGTTGAGTTTTTGTTTATGATTAAAGTTATTAGTTTAAAATAGATTGTCGTAACTATAAATGTTTTATGTGAATCACATGGTAAATCACAAATAAATATGTATGGTAGGTACTAAAACAATTGAAAATAGGTAAAGCTCATTTTTCTTTTTTTAAATCAACAAAACACAAAGGAAGCAGCAAGAGAGGAAGGAAAGGAAAAAAATAGCTATTACGCACAAAAAAATCAACAAAATGAAAATAGTCACTCTAAATCATTAATTACTTTAAATATGAACGGATTAAATTTCCCAATCAAAAGACAGAGTGTGGCCAAATTAATAAAAAAAAAAAAAAAACAAGATCCCTGTGAGCCTGTGGCCAATGTGGGCAACAAGGCAAGACCCTATCTGAGAGAGCAAGGCATGGTGATCCCGGTGACTTAAGAGGCAGAGGCAGGAGAACTGTGATACAACAAGAACCTACCTAAAATAAGTAAACAAGTAGAACAGCACACACACACACACACACACACACAGGTTAAAAATAAGAAAGACCCAATGATATGTTGCTCATAGAGATTCACTTTAGAGTTAAGGACACACATGGGATGAAAATGAAAGGATAGAAATAAATACATCCCCGGGGTCTGCCCCCTCGTGCCGTGGCTGGGTTCTGCCCCGCGTGCCTTGGCCGGGGCCCTGTCCCGCGTGCCGTGGCCGGGACTCTGCCCCGCGTGCCGTGGCCGGGGCCTGCCCCCGCGTGCCGTGGCCGGGGCCCTGCCCCTCGTGCCGTGGCCGGGACTCTGCCCCGCGTGCCGTGGCCGGGGTCTGCCCCGTGTGCCGTGGCCGGGGTCTGCCCCCTCGTGCCGTGGCCGGGTTCTGCCCCGCGTGCTGTGGCCAGGGTTCTGCCCCGCGTGCCGTGGGCGGGACTCTGCCCCCGCGTGCCGTGGCCGTGGTCCTGTCCCCGCGTGCCGTGGCCGGGGTCTGCCCCGTGTGCCGTGGCCCGGGTCTGCCCCCTCGTGCCGTGGCCGGGTTCTGCCCCTGCGTGCCGTGGCCGGGGCCCTGTCCCGCGTGCCGTGGCCGGGGTTCTGCCCCACGTGCCGTGGCTGGGGCCCTGTCGCGTGTGCCGTGGCCGGGGCTCTGCCCCGCGTGCCGTGGCCGGGGCCTGCCCCGCGTGCCGTGGCCGGGGCCTGCCCCGCGTGCCGTGGCCAGGGTCTGCCCCCGCGTGCCGTGGCCGGGGCTCTGTTCCGCATGCCCAATCCGGAGGTCCGGCCTGACCGGGGCTCTGCCCCGCGTGCCGTGGCCGGGGTCTGCCCCGCGTGCCGTGGCCGGGGCTCTGCCCCGCGTGCCGTGGCCGGTGTCTGCCCCCGCGTGCCGTGGCCGGGGCTCTGCCCCGCGTGCCGTGGCCGGGGTCTGCCCCGCGTGCCGTGGCCGGGACTCTGCCCCTGCGTGCCGTGGCCGGGACTCTGCCCCGCGTGCCGTGGCCGGGACTCTGCCCCGCGTGCCGTGGCCGGGGTTCTGCCCCGCGTGCCGTGGCCGGGGTCTGCCCCACGTGCCGTGGCCGGGGTCTGCCCCCCGCGTGCCGTGGCCGGGGTCTGCCCCCCGCGTGCCGTGGCCCGGACTCTGCCCCGCACGCCGTGGCCGGGGTTCTGCCCCCGCGTGCCGTGGCCGGGGTCTGCCCCGCGTGCCTTGGCCGGGGTCTGCCCCCGTGTGCCGTGGCCGGGACTCTGCCCCGCGTGCCGTGGTCGGGGTTCTGCCCCGCGTGCCGTGGCCGCGACTCTGCCCCGCGTGCCGTGGCCGGGGTTCTGCCCCACGTGCCGTGGCCGGGGTCTGCCCCCGTGTGCCGTGGCCGGGGTCTGCCCCGCGGGCCGTGGCCGGGACTCTGCCCCGCGTGCCGTGGCCGGGGTTCTGCCCCCGCGTGCCGTGGCCGGGGTCTGCCCCGCGTGCCGTGGCCGGGACTCTGCCCCGCGTGCCGTGGCCGGGGTTCTGCCCCGCGTGCCGTGGCCGGGGTTCTGCCCCGCGTGCCGTGGCCGGGCCCTGCCCCGCGTGCCGTGGCTGGGTTCTGCCCCCGCGTGCCGTGGCCGGGGTCTGCCCCGCGTGCCGTGGCCGGGCTCTGCCCCCGCGGGCCGTGGCCGGGATCTGCCCCGCGTGCCGCAACCGCTGATGGCTGTCTCTGCTTTCCTGAGCCGCGTTCCTGAAACTGTGTTCCATGGAGATTCACCTACATTTGCGGGGCTGCACGAGACCCACCCTTGGTCCAGCCCTGAGTGCAGTCTACGTTTCCTATTGTTGGGAACTTTATGATCTGATAAGTGGGAAAAAAAATCATGTTTATCATAAAAAATAATTAGAATAATAATAATAATGATTGGGGGAAACATAGGAAAGATATTGAATGTTGAAGCGGGGAGATTAATGTCTCTGTACTGACTGACATGCATGGCATTCCCTTTTGAAAAAGCAATGTAACACACTGTAAAGTTATATGTAATTCAATGTAATAAAAAAATAGATAATAAAAAAAAAGAAATAAATACATCCAAGCAAATACAGTCAGCCCTTCACATTGAGAGTTCCATATCTGTAGAGTCCACCAACTATGGATTGAAAATAATTTTTAAAAGAAGATACAATAATGAAAATAACATGAACAAAAGCAATTAGTATAACAACTATTTATGTAGCATTTACATTCTATCAGGTATTATGAGTAATCTAGAGATGATTTTGAAGAAGGTGTATGCAGATTATATGCAAATACTATGCCATTTTATATAAGGGAACTGAGCATCTATTGATTTTAGTATTCTCTGGGGCTCTGGAACCAATTGCCCACAGACACCAAAGAATTACTATTGTAACCAAAAAAAGAGCAAGGTGTGGTCAGCCTATACCAGCAAAAATAGACTGTATATCAAAAAACATCACAAGAAGGAAAGAAGGACATTATATAATGAAAAGGTTTGAATTATCTAGGAAGATAAAACAAGTATAAATATGTATGTACCTAACATGAGTATCCAAATAAACAAAGCAAACATTGAAGGGAAAAATGAATGGTAACACAGCAATTATAGGACATTTCAGTACACTACTTTTAATAATGGAAAAAGTACAACAACCACACAGAAAATCAATAAGAAAATAAACTCGACCAATTGGACCTAACAGACAGAGACTCCATCCAATGGCAGCAGAATACATTCTTCTCAAGTGCACATAGAACATTCTCTAGGACAGGTGGATTACATGTTAGGCCACAAAACAAGAACTGAAGATATTTTAAAAGATTGAAATCATACCGGAACCAGCAGTTGGTGTAATGGCTATGTCGCTGGACTCCTATGTAGTCGATCGTGTTTCAAGTCCCGGACCTGGAAGCTTAAACTCACACCAGGTGCATGTGCGTGTGTGCCCAAGATCCCAAGAGGAGAATGGAGGGGAAGGGATTGCGACGTGACCATCTCCTCTGGGGGATGATTTCTCGCTTTTTGTCTCTCTGTCTCTCTCTGTCTCTTTGGCGAGTGCACATGCCCTATAGCAAAAACTTCTCAAAAAAAAAAAAAAAAAAAAAAGAAAGAAAGAAAGAAATCACACCAAGTGTATTTTGAAACCACAATGGAATGAAACTAGAAATAAACAGAAGAAGGAAAACTGGAAAATTTTCAAATACGCAAAAATTAAATAGCACACTCTTTAATGACCAATGAGTAAAAGTAGAAACCAAAAGGAAAATTAGAAAATATCTTGAAATACTGAAAATGAAAACACAGTAACTAGACTGAGTTAGTATACTAAAATAGCACAATGGTTAAGGGAGCTGAATCTCACACAGTGAACTACAGTTCAAATCCCAGCCCTAGTGACTTGAAAAACACACTGGTTGCATGCATATGCCTGTCCAATATCCCAACAGAATGGAGAGATGGAGAAGAAAGGTTTGCAGCTTGATTAGATCCAACCGGAGGATGCTTTCTCTCTTTCTGTACTGAGTACATGCACCCTATGGCAGAAGAAGAAGAGGAACAGGAAGACGGGGAGGAGGAGGAGGAAGAGGAGGAGGAAGAAGAAAAAGGAGGAGGAGGAAAAGGTAAGGAAAGGAAAGAAAAAAAGAAAGGAAAAGAAGAGAAGAGAAGAGAAGAGAAAAGAAAAGAAAAGAAAAAAAAGAAAAGAAAAGAGAAAAGAGAAGAAGAAGGGAAGAAGAGAAAAGCATAGCATACCAAAACTTATGGGATGCAGCAAAAACAGTACTAACAGAAAAGTTTATATTGGTAAATGTCTACGGTAAAAAGAAAAAAATATTTCAAACCAACAACCTAACTTTACACCTCAGGGAACTAGAAAGTGAAGGAAAAACTAAACCTAAAAGTAACAGAAGGAAGGAAATTATAAAGATTAGAGCAGAAAAAAGAGAGAGAGAGAGAGAGAGAGAGAGAGAGAGAGAGAAAGAAATCAAGAATAAAACAAAGAAACAATAAACAAAACTAAGAATTAGATTTTTTTTTCCTTGAGAAGACCAACAAATTCTACAGCAACAAATTGACTAAGCTAGAAGAAAAGGATAAATTCCTAAGAACACGAGACCTGCCAAGACTGCATTGTAACAAAATATAAAACTTTAACAGACCTATAACCAGGGAATTGAATCAGTGATCAAAAATCTCTCAACAAAGTAAAGCTCAGATCCAGATGGATTCACTAAGAATCTTACAAATGTTTAAATAAGAATTAATAACATCCTTCTCAAAAATTTTCAAAAAAAAATGAAGAAGGGTAAATACTTCAAAAAACAACACATTTCAAAGAAAACTACAGGCCAATATTTTTTTATGAATATTGATGCAAAAATCCTCAACAAAATAGTTACAAACCAAATTTAACAGCACATTAAAAGGATTATATACCATAATTGAGTGGGATATATCCTTGGTTGCAAGGATGTTTAAACATACAGAAATCAATTAATGTAATACACCACATTAACAGAACAAAGGATAGAAATCACATGATCATCTCGATTAATGCAGAAAATGCATTTGGCAAAATTCAACACCATTTCATAATAAAAATCCTCATTTAGGATTAGAAGGAAATTATACCAACATAATAAAAGTACAAATACCACATTTAACATCATACTCAATAGTGAAACAACAAATGCTTTAAGATTAAGATAAAGATACCTACTTCTATTCAACATAGTACTGGAAGTCTTAGATAGAGCAATTAGGGAAGAAAAAGAAAAGGCATCCAAATTGGAAAGAGAGAAGTAAAATGATTTCTGTTCCCAGGTGATATGATGATAAATATGGGAAAAAATTAAAACCTGTTGGAATCTATAAACAAATTCAGGACAGTTGCAGGATACAAATCAACACAGAAAAATTAGTTGCATTTCTATACACTACAGGAAATTAAGAAAACAATTCTATTTACAATACCATTGAAAAGAGTAAAACACTTAGGAATAAACCTAACCCAAGGACATAAAAAATTTGTCACTTAAAAATTACAAAACATTGATCTTTCTCTGCCATTGCCAAGTCGTGCAAAGGCGGAGGCTCCTGTGTGTTCAAGATTCGGTTCCACCTGTAATCCACCGCCGTGGCCAAGGAAGGCATTGCTGCTGAAGGTGTAATGGATGTTAATACTGCTTTACAAGAGGTGCTGAAAACTGCCCTCATCCACAATGGCCTAGCATGTGGAATTCACGAAGCTGCCAAAGCATTAGACAAAGCGCCAAGCCCATCTGTGTGTGCTTGCATCCAACTGTGATGAATCTATGTGTGTCAAGTTGGTGGAGGCCCTTTGTGCCAAACACCAAATCAGCCTGAGTAAGGTTGATGACAACAAAAAAACTAGGAGAGTGGGTAGGCCTCCGTAAAATTGACAAAGAGGGAAAACCCCGTCAAGTGGTTGGTTGCAGCTGTACAGTAGTTAAGGACTATGGCAAGGAATCTCAGGTCAAGGATGTCATTGAAGAGTACTTCAAATGCAAGAAATGAAAAGATAATAAAAATTGGCTCACAAAAAAAAGACAAAACATTGATAATAAAAACTAAAGAAGACACAAATAAATGGAAAGACAGCCCATGTTCATGGATTGAAAGAATTAATATTGTTAAAATATTTATATTACCCAAAACAACCTAAGCACTAGAGAAAATCTATATCTAAATGTCAATGGCACTTTTTACAAAAATAGAAAGAATACTTCAGAAATTTATATAGCTTTCAAAGGACTCCAAATAACCAAAATAATCCTGAGAAAAAAGAACAAAGCTGGAGGCCTCATAATTATATATGCACAACATATTAAAATTACAGTAATAAAAACAGTTTGGTACTGGCATAAATAGACAGTAGACAAGAATTTAGTCCACCTATATATCAATTAGACATATAGACCAATAGAACAGAATAGAGCACCCAGAAATATCCCTTTTGCATGCATGTGCAAATGATTGTTGACAAGGATGCCAATACAGATGGATTCTACACAATGGGGAAAAGATAGCCTCTTTAATAAAGGGTGTTCAGAAAACTGGACATTCACATGCAAAATAAAAAGTTAGATCATGTCTTACATTATATATAAAAATTAACTTAAAATAGATTAAATACCTAAAGGTAAGATCTGAAACTAAAAACTAAACTCCTAGAAGAAAATATGGGGAAAGTGTAGTTCTCTGACATTTTATATATATATATATATATATATATATATATATATATATATATATAAAATCATATATAATCCTTTTAATGTACTGTTAAATTTGGTTTATAAGTATTTGTTGAGGATTTTTGCACCAATTTTCATTAAAAATATTGGTCTGTGGTTTTCTGTGAAGTGTTTTTTGAAGTATTTCTCCATCAATTTTTTTTTTTTGGAAAAATTTGAGAAGGATTGGTATTAATTCTTTTTTTTTTTTTTTTTTTTTTTTTTGGAGAGGTTTTTGCTATAGGGCACGTGCGCTCGCCAGACAGACAGAGAGAGACAGAGAGACAGAAAGCAGGAAATCACCCCCCAGGGGGGATGGCCACGCCGCAATCCCTTCTCCTCCATTCTCCTCTCGGGATCTTGGGCACGCACGCACACGCGCCCGGCGTGAGTTTAAGCCACCGGGTCCGGGACTCGAACCGCGGTCGACTACGTGGGAGTCCAGCGACATAGCCATTACGCTAACTGCTGGTCCCTGGTATTAATTCTTATTTAAATATTTCATAATGATTTTATGGAAGTGACATCAAAAGCATAAGCAACAAAAGCAAAAACAGACAGTGTTATATCAGACTTAAAAACTTCTGCATAACAAAAGATTCAAATAACAATAAAGGAGCACCTTCAGAATGGGAGAAAATATTTGCAAATCATATATCTGGAAAGAGGTTAATATTTGAAAGTTATAAGGAACTTTTACAACTCAATAGAAAAAAAATAAGCTATTATAAAATGGACAAACGATTTTGATAGACATTTTTCCAAAGAAGATATACAATTGTGGGGGGTGGGTGCTGTCTTGTAGCTCAGCAGTTCCAGGAGCCAACCAGATCCCACATGGTTTGAATTCCACCCCAGCAACTCAAAATATTAATAACAATAATGACGGCATGTATATGTGTGCCCAAGACCGGGAAAGGAGGAAAGAATGGATAAAAGTTTTTAAATTAAAAAAAAAAAGTGAAGTGCCAAACTCCATAACCTCACTTATTGCTTAACATTGTGTCCATGATGACGGGCAAGCTAATGTTCCATGTACAGTGTCACACACATGTTCAAGCCATTACTAGCAGATTAAGTGGTTTATATTTTTTCTTCCTAGAATAGAGACTATGTGCTAAAATTATTTTCCTTGAATACATTGGATTTTTTTCTTTTTTTCTCTTTTTTGCCCCACCTGGCCACCTGTCTTCCCCTGTGGAGTCATCTGTCAGAAAGTTTCTGTGGGGAACCTTTGTGAATCTGGGGATAACAGATATTCAGACCCAGGAACCTTAGGAAAGAAAGGGGCCGAAAATAATGAAACTGCAGCGAGCCCATCAACAGCAAGGGATTCAATGTTCAGTCTACGCTTCTTTCCTACCATTTTCCTTGTTTCCTGTCCCTCATGTCCAAGTCCCTGTTCATGGACTTTTTCCCCGACCTAAAGTTTGAAATGTCATGCTGTTTGGGGCCAGCAGGTGACGTGCTGGTTAAGGCACTGGATTCCCACATGGCCGACTATGGTTCAAGTCCCAGACCTGGTGACTTGCTCTCTCTATCTCTTGCTCTTGCTCTCTCCCTCCCCCTGTCTCTCTCTGGTGAGTACATGTGCCCTTTAGCAAATTTAAAAGAAAATAATAGTAAATAAATAATTCCTCCAAAAAAGAAATGTCATGAGAAATACCATGCTCTTCAATAGAAGTAAAAATAAATCTTGCAAAATGTTTTCCTTTCAACAGTTTTGTGAGTATCCCAGTAGTTATCCAGGAGTGTGCATGGGATAGCTTTGGGCCTCAGGGGCATGATCTGTCACCCACCTGGACACATCTCACTGCTGAGTGTTTTTTTTTTTTTTTTTTTTCCCTACCATGCAGTTATCTTACTTAATATTTTAAAAGTTTATCTTATTGGGGCCAGCAGGTAACGTGGTAGTTAAAAGTGTTGGATTCCCACATGGCTGACCATAATTTGAGTCCTGGATCTGGCAGCTTGCTTTCTCACTTTCTCTCTCTCTCTCTCTCTCACTCTGTCCCTCTCTGGTCAAATTGAAATAAATGAATGAGTAAATAAAGTAAAATAAAATAATTCTTTAAAAAAAGTTTATCTTATTCATGATAGGAAGTGCATGCATACACATACAACAGAGAAATGCCCACAAGGTCAGCCCTGCCTCAGCTCGTCAAGATCTCGGGCACTCAAGTGCATACCCAGAGTATTTCAGGTCAACCAGGGTTCCAACCGGCAGTCGGCCACGTGGCCTCTAGCACTGCAGTCCAGCATGAACCTCAGAGGCTGGTTGCTTATCGTATTGTTTCAATTCATGTTTGCCCATTTGGCTAGCAAAAGAAGCAAAAGAGACGTTGAGGTTGCAAAACAGTGAATAAGAAGCATAAAAAGATAATGAGTCTGCAAATTCTTCTAAACACTCTTTGCTTTCATCTGTAGAATGTCTTGTATTGCACACAACCCTGACACTAACACTCCAAAATGCAATGTTAACAAGATAAAGTATATCCAATTTGGTTTTCTACTTATTGTCATTAAAAATGTTAAGCTACCTATACTCTCCATGTATTATTTGCAGAGTTTTTACAAATACTAATGTGGAACTTTATCTTTCAATGCTGTCACTGAGGAAAAAAATTAACTATTTTTAAAAGTGAATTATTTTAAAAGCAACATGCAAAATTTCTAAATATCAGATCATTAAATGGTTTTCTAGCGTATTTGGCATAGTAATGTGTGATGATTATAATAACGTATTTTCATATCTATCCAGTGTTTGGACCATGCAGTGGGGCAGTAGTAACATCACCAGACCCATGTGGAAAGGTCCTGGAGTCACGTCCTGGCACCTCCCTGGGCATCCTGGGGGTATGTGTGCGTGTGCGCTGCCTTGAACCCAGTGTGAACTGCAGTGTGTGGACCTTGGTGGAGTTACCTCTCTCTCTCTCATGGAAGAAATAAACTTAAATATAATATATATATATATATAGATATATGATAGATAGAGATAGAGAATACATTTGATCTTCATGGATGAGATAATATATCATTTTAAAGTTAATTGGTTGGGACCATCAGTTGGCGTAATGGCTATGTTGCTGGACTCCCATGTAGTTGACTGCGGTTTGAGTCCCAGACCTAGTGGCTTAAACTCACACTGGGCACGTGTGCGTGCGTGCCCAAGATCCTGAGAGAATGGAGGAGAAGGGATTGCGGTGTGGCCATTCCCACAGGGGGTGATTTTTCACTCTCTGTCTCTGTCTTTCTGGCAAGCGCATGTGCCCTATAGCAAAAACTTCTCAAAAAAAAAAATAATTGGTCAATAAAACATGCTTTTTCCTTCATTTTAACTTTAAGGTGAGGGAAACATCGTATGTCATTTACGCCTTGACGGTTAAGGCGTGTTTTATATGTCGGGTGACCACAGTGGTAAAATGCAATGCTCTGGGAGGCTGACCCACATGGGGAGGTTCCAGGTCTTAATCCAGGGCCTTGTCAGTGCTCCAGGCACAGCTGAGCAGAATCCCAGCCTCCAGAGATTACAGCAAGGATGCGGGGTGCCCATGGGCTTCTCTGACCTGTTTGGCTTTGCGGGGAATGTGTTTTATACCCTGGTGCATCCAGAGGTCAAGCTGGTTACAAAAAGGAATCCATAGTGATGTTTTCTGTGGGGGACAGCAGGTGGTGTAGTGGTTAAGGTGCTGGACTCTCACATGGCCAACAGTGGTTCAAGTCCTGGACCTGGTGACTTACTTTCTCATTATCCCTCTTTTTCTTGGTCCCTCTGGTGAGTGCATGTGTCCTATAGCAAATTTAAACATAATGCTAATAAATAAAATGAAATAAATATTTTTAAAAAATGATAATCACCCAAACGAGTAGATGATATGTCTTTCAAAATGAAGAGTGACATTCATGGGGAACTGGGTAGGGCCAGATAAAGTCTATAGTTTTATTAATAATACTATACTAATTATTTTTCTTAATTTTGAAAAAAACGGGCCATAGCATCAGATGCCAGCATTAAAGGAAAATGGAGAGAGGGAATACAGGGACCCTCTGTACTACCTTTCTGCGAGGCCACAATTATGTAAAAAGAAAACATACACGTTCTACTGCTATAAACTACGGTGGGGTCACGACAGTTAGCAAGTTACTGCATTACTCAGAGTGGTTAAAAAGTCGCTAAAATTGGTCTCAACACAGAGTAATGACAAGAGGTTAAGATGATGGATATGTTAATTACCCCAATGCAATCATTATACATTGTACTGTTGTACTGAAAAAAACCCACTGTACCCCACAGATATGTACAAGGATCGTATGTTAAAGAAAGAACAGTTCGCACGCATGCACAGAGTGTTGTGGGTATTCCTTTTACAAGAAGCACTAGAAGAGTCAGGCAGAGAGAGTCTGGACGGTGTCTGTTTACACACCTCCGATGTAGTGCCCGGCTGAGAAGCAGTGTGTGAAGAGCCTGGGAAATGTGTTTCTATGGGGGCGCCTTTGGCTCCCCAGAGCCCTCCGGCCCAGCTCAGGTCTCCCATTGCATCTGGACCCGTGGGGGCAGAGCCCAGCTCCATCTCTTTTATGTCCTAATAATGCAGCCTTCCCGGCCACCCACTGAATGAGGTTCCCTACTGCATTTCACACTTGGATTAATTCAATCATGCAAATGTCGTCAAGCCTAAAAGAAATCAGGCTGTGGGCAAATAAGAAATGTTAATAAAAATTGAAAATACGGCTCATGGCCACGACACTCCTTTACGACACAGCTGCCCACAGTCAGTACACAGGCTCTGGCCGAGGGAAAGGGGAAGGTGAGCAGGTTTGAGTTACAATGTAAATGAAAACCACAGGGTGCAGAGCCCCAAATCTGGACTCACCTCTTTGGATGGAATGGACAGGATAAGTTCAGCAGGAGGAGGCTCCCCACGCACAGCATTCCTCGAAACGTCTCTGTCTGTCCTTACCAGGAGGAGATTTCCACTGCACCCCTGCTAGGTTTCTTAGTGTTTTGTGGTTGTTGTTGAGATTTTTGCAATAGCATACATGCACTCACAAGAGAGTGGGAAAGTGAGACATCACTCCCCAAAGCAGAAGGCCACACCACAATCCCTTCTCATCCATTTTCCTCTTGGGATTTTGGGCACACACACAGCTCAGTGTGATTTTCAAGGCACCAGGTCCGGGGCTTGAACTGTGAAGTAGACCATGTGTAAATCAAGCTGCCTTAACCTCCACACCAGCTGTTGGCCCTGAGTTTGCTAATATTAGTGCTCCTATTTGTATCAATGTCACACTGCCCTGGCCACAAGCTCCTTTTCTGCCAGTCCTTTAGCTTGGAGCATCCTCTGGTCTGCCATACCTATTCAGCTCCTGATTGTCTTTCAAGGTCCAGTTAAAACAAAATCTCTTGGGAACCAGCAGTTAGCGTAATGGCTATGTCGCTGGACTCCCACGTAGTCGACCGCGGTTCGCGTCCTGGACCCGGTGGCTTAAACTCACGCCGGGCGCGTGTGCATGCGTGCCCAAGATCCCAAGAGGAGAATGGAGGAGAAGGGATTGCAGCATGGCCATCCCCCCTGGGGGGCGATTTCTCACTTTCTGTCTCTGCCTCTCTCTGTCTTCCTGGCGAGTGCATGCACCCTATAGCAAAAACCTCTCCAGAAAGAGAGAGAGAGAGAGAGAGAGAGAGAGAGAGAGAGAGAGAAGAGAAGGGCTGGATCCTACTCTGAACTTGTCCCCAGAACCGGCTGTTCATGTATGCCGCTTACCCTTAAGTCATTCATCGCCTTACTCTGTACTCTGTGCTGGTTCATGCATGGAATGTAGAACCCTGATGGAGAAGGCCTGCTCCCTGGGCACCCCTGCCCGTGCTGACATCCACCATCGTGGGTGTCGCATCATTATTTTACAAAGATTTCCTTGAAGTTTAATCCATAGATGTAGAAAGGGACAATGACTGAGGCTACTTGCGTTCTTAACTTCTATCTCAGACTTATTCCATGCTCAGAGGGTTTGGTTTCAATTCTCTACTAGTAGAAACACATTGGGAAAGGAAGGGACCCACCATGCATATTTCTAAACAAAACCAAATTTGAAAAGAACCAGGAATGTACCAGGAGATGCCGGACCCTGCTGGCGGGCCTTGGAGGCATGACTCCGGCTAATCCTTAGCTCCCAGGGGTGAACCCAGATGCAGAGCAGGTGCGTGCTCTCCCTTCCTGCTCCCTCCTGAATCTTCCCTCCCCTGCGCATTGGTCTCCCTTCAGGGGCTTTCCTATTTTACTTTAAAGCTATTGATTTAAGATCACCCGCCCAGAGAATTTCCTGGACCCACTAGCATGGATTCGATTTAGCTTTATTGAGTGCAGAGACCACAGTCACAAGTCTCTGTACCACTCACAGTACCTAGCCCAGAAGAGAGTTCAAAAGCATAGTTCAATCGGTCTCCCAACCAGTGAACTAAGTCAGCCCGGCAAGACCCGTCTCCAACCTCCCCCGGCCCCTACCCACATGTTCCTGACATGCAGGGTGAGGAGACAGTGCGGACAGAGGGCAGCCTGGAACAAGGGCTGCTCTGCCTGGGGTGGGGGATGGCGTCACTGAGAGCGATTTATGAACAACTCGTACTGCGCGTTTGCATGGGCCAGGCTCCGCGTGGAAGTGATCTGCATGCACTCTCTCATTTAATCCTTTTCAAACCATCTGCTGTGTGCACTAAGTGAGTTGTATTTATACATCTTAGACAAACAAGGAAACGGAGGCTTTGGGAGGCTCAGAAACGTGAACCTTGGGAGCCTGTTACGGTTTACATCTCCCCGGAATGTATGGGTTGAGATTTGGTGGTGCGGTATTAAAAGGAAACAAAACTTTCATAGTGTCTGAAGGTGGAGCCTCTAAGGGTGAATAAGTGGTTAGGGTGGGCCCCATGACTGAGTCGTGGTGGGTTTATAGGAGAGGGAAGGAGACCAGACTGGAGACTCAAAGACACAGCCACTGCTCTCTGCTCTCGCCCACCAGCCATGGCCCAGCCATTGGACTTCCCAGCCATGAGCTGCACACACTTCCCTTTGTATAAACCTCCTAGAGCGGGGCACTTGCTGTTATTAGCACCGAATCTGAGTAGACCTGCACCCAAGGCCTGAATCAGCAGGGGAGATTGTGGTGGTGGTGTTTTCCTGGTCTTGGGGTCTTGCTCAGCTGTAATGATGCAGTAGACATAGAGAGAAAACTCATGTTTTCTTGCAAACGGTCATTGTTCCCAACAGAGGGACTCGGTCACGCTGGTGCTGTCTTCTGGGCTGATGCAAGTCTGTGTTGACTAGAGTCTTATCTTCGTCCCTAGCTGAGGAGGCGGAGTTTGCGGAGGTTTCCCTGAAGATCAATCTGCAAGAGTGTGCTTTTCATAAAAGAACCAGAGTATTCAGCTTTACTCCACACTGGTCTTCACTTTTCTGTTTCTCTTGAAGAACGTGCTATGACAAATACTGGCGCTAAGATTATTAACCAGAATCATTTTTCTCTTAAACCAACTCACATAAATGTAATGGCCACCTACGTAGGAGGGTTAGAAATAACCTCATGTTCCTGCTCTCCTCCGGGGTGACTGGCATCTCCTTTTTCCATTGAAAATCCGAGCAAATGCCAAGGCTCCTCACAGATCTTCCTTCCAGAAGCTTGTTGGAACTCCGCGCACATACCCCTGACAGATACAACAGGGATTAATGAGCCGTGACCAGAAGTTTGATTTTTCTGTCAAGTGCTCCCATCCGTTTTTAATAAACAGAAGAACAACATAAACTCCGTGGCCGGCTCTTGCTGCTTAAACCGAGCCGGCCACAGAGCCTGGGACCCTGCGTGTTGAGCTGAGTGATGACTGTAAACGACGGACAAATGCGCTACGAGCCCTCTGGTCTGCTCCTCGGCTGACTGGCTCTGCTCCTCCAGCTCTGTGTCTTCGCTTCTGTTCCATGCGGGCAGCTCCGTGCTCTACCACGGGAAACCGTCAAGTGTGATATCACATTACAACTAAATGGCTTCAACTGAGTGTCACCGGTGCACTATCTGTGATGGAAGCTGCCAAATTCCCACCGTGTTCCCTTTACGCCATGCTGGGTGCTCTTTTGCAGAAGGCTGTCTCCTGCAAGGACTGGAAGTCCAGCCAAGGTACAGAGAACTTCTAGCAGCAGATGGGAAGCTCCAGGTACAACCGAAGAGCAGCGCCAGGCATTGGGGCACTTCGCCGCAGTTTTGATGAGCCTGTATCTTGTTTCCGTGAAATGTCCGTCCTTAACAAAAACCCTCATCTCTAGAACTTACTCCATCCACATTCACTGAAAACCCACACTGCTCAAAAAGAGAGAGAGAGAGAGAGGGAGAGATGTCTACCCTGTAAACATGATTATGGAAAAATATATTTCATTTTCTTTCCTTTTTTTTTTCTTGTTAGTCTTGCAAAACAAACTCAGATTTACGTGGATGTTGGTTTTCCTTTACTCCCTGAGAGTTGCAGAGAAAGACTGGCTGCCTTAAACCTGACTGACCACAGGATGTCTCCAGTGTTCCATGAAAACCCCACTGAACGGGCATTTACCTGGTAATGCAAAACTTGCTTCTTAAAGAAGAAAGGTCAGAGCACAGAGAGGTGGTCACATCGACAGTTTCAAACCAAATCTGGTTCTGCAGAGGTGGCCTCGGAGTCCGCGTGCAAAGCCAAATCCAGGCTGAGCGGAGGTTGTCCTTGAAGAAGAGTACGCTCCCTCCGCTCCCTCCGAGTAAAGCCAGTAAACTTAACAGCCCAGAGCTGCTACTTAATCGCCCCTGAAGAGAAGTCACCCTGAGGTGGAGTTAATAACCAACACCAGATCTTTTTTTTTTCACTTTAATTTTCTTTGAAAGCTTCCTGCTCGAGCAATGTGGTGACTACTATGTAATGAAATTATCTGCTGCTCCCATTCCTTCTTTGGGCTCATCTATTTAGCAAATATCAAAACGAGCGTCTAAACTCAACATCTGAAAGGAGCATAAATGTACACCTAAACATGCTGAGGAAGAAAATGTAGAAGAAAAGGGTCTGGACAGTCCCGCGTGGGTAGCATGGTGCCCTAGGAGGCTGAGCCACAGGGGAGGGGTCTGGTTTACGTCCAGGACCCACGGCCCACCCCCGAGGGTGTCGGGCTGCTGAGGCTGGGGGTGGATCCTGGTCTTAGCATCCTGTTTGGGGGTGGGAGGGTGCTGTACCTCTGCCTCCCAATCTCCAGCCCATGGAAGAAATGAATAAACCTTAAAAAAAGGTTAAAGATAGAAATGTAAAAGTAGAAATTAGTTAAATTTTTAACCCAAAAACTCTTGCACAAAGGCAGGGGTGACACAGCCATGGTGGAAAAAGGCAGTTGTGGACAAAGCGTTAAAAGGAGAACTCCCAGAGTAGACAGCCTCTGGACCTTGTGGAGGCGTAAGGATTGCCTTCATGCCAACCCTTCAAAGGTGGCTGTTGGGTCAAGCCAGCCGAGGACTACGGCGGCTCATCAGCTTTCCCCTTGGCCTAGTGAAGCCGGTGCAAGCAGGTTTCTTTCTTTCTTTCTTGTTTTTTTTTTTTTTTTTTTGGAGAGGTTTTTGCTATAGGGTGCATGTGCTTGCCAGAAAGACAGAGACAGACAGAGAGAGAAAGCAAGAAATCACCCCCCCTCCGGGGGGATGGCCACGCCACAATCCCTTCTCCTCCATTCTCCTCTCAGGATCTTGGGCACGCACGCACATGCGCCTGGTGTGAGTTTAAGCCACCAGGTCTGGGACTTGTACCGTGGTCAACTACATGGGAGTCCAGCGACGTAGCCATTACACCGACTGTTGGTCCCGTGATTTCTAATGGCTTATGTCCCTACACTTCGTGAGTTGGGTCCACAAGTATATTCCACTCACTGATCCCCCATCTGTCCTTCATATGAACTTGTCTACAGACGCTGAGAGTCTGTTCTCTGGCAGGGCATGTCTTCATTCTAGGGGTGATGTGCCGAGGATCTGGATGGAGTCTGCCTTCCTGTTCTTCCATTGAGGTAGCCACGTACGTACACCTGAGCCTCCATGATTTCAAGTTCTCAGTGTAAGCCACACTCTTACTGACATGGGGGTTTTTATGGGCTGACTCACGCCCACCCCCTTCACATGTTGACTTTTTAACCCCGAGTACTTCAAAATGTAACTGTATCTGTGGACAGAATAATTGCAGTTAAATGACATTATTGGGGTGGGCTTCAAGCAAGTACGACTAGTGTCCACGTAAGAAAAGCAGACCAGGGGCCTGATGCTTAAGGGCCTGGGTCCCACATGGCCACCTGTGGGTTCGATTCCTGGACCTGGTAGCTTTAGAAACACACCAGGCACATGTGCGTGCATGCCCAAAATTCCGAGAGGAGAATGGAGGAGAAGGGGCTGTGGAGTGACCATCCCCTCCAGGGGGTGATTTCTCATTGCCCTCTTTCTCTCTGTCTCTCCAGCGAGAGCTTGTACCCTACAGCAGAAAAGAATAAAAGGAAGAAAGACAAGGAGATCAGACGAGATACAGAGGGAAGGCCATGAGAAGACAGAGAACGAAGACAGCGTCTACGAGCCAGGGACAGGCCTTGCCGGTTGTCAACTCTGCCGACGTCTGATTCCAACTTCTAGCCTTCAGAATTGCGAGGAAATACATTCCTGGTTTTTAAGCCGCTCAGTCTGAGGTACTTTATTATGGTAGTCCTAGCAGATGAATATAGAGGGGAAAAACTCTCTGGGCCAACCGAGCAGCCTAGGGGTTAAGGGAGCTGGAGCCCACGTGAATGAACGTGGTTTAACTCTCAACCCCAGTGGCTTGAAAGACATGCCAGGCAAGTGTGTGAGTGTGCCCTAAATGCTGACAGGATGGAGGCGGGAGGAGAAGGGACTGTGGTGTGGCCACGTCCCGTGAGGTGCTGCTCTGTTCCTCTCTCTCTCTCTCTCTCTCTCTCTCTCTCTCTGGTGAGTTCACATGCCTTCTGGCAATGAAAAACTCTTGGTTTGGTAACGCTAGTTATGGAGTGCTAGTCACAGGCACTTTGGTTAAATACAGCTCATATCTTAATAACGTCAGACTCCAGCTGGGAACTGGGTATGTGCTATGTACTCTACCAAGAGATTTCCATGCATCGATTTATGGGGTCATGAAGGCCGCTCTCTGAGGTTGAAGACTCCACTTTTCAGATGAGAAAGCTGAGGTGAAGACTTCTGCCCATCGGACTCTGGGCCCTACGCTCAATCACTACCCAAAGTGTGCTGGCTTTCACACCACGGGCAGGAAGGATCACAGAGAGATAGAAAAGAAGCCGTGCCATTTTCTTCATCTTTCTCCATTATCCACTGACTTCTGATATGACGAATTTTATTTATTTATTTATTTATTTATTTATTTATTTATTTCATGACTGGCAGAGGCAGAAAGAGACAATATCCCTAACAGGGTCTTTTTTTTTATAAACCATTTATTTACTTATTTATTTATTTGTTGTGATTTTCTGTTTTTTAAATAATTACTTATTTCATTTTATTTATTATTATTTTTAAATTTTCCACAGGGCATGTGTACTCACCAGAGAGAGAGAGTGAGAGAGAGAGAGAGAGAAAGCAGGCCTTCAGGTCCAGGACTCAAACTGCAGTCAGGCACCACGCCACCACGCCACCTGCTGGTTCCCTATTTGTTGTGATTTCCAAGCTGCTGAGTCCAGGACTCTGGGACTCGAACTGTGGTCAGCCATGTGGGAATCCAGTGCCTCAACCACCATGGCCCCTGCTGGCCTCTCCACAGAATCTCGATGCTGCTCTCAACCTCAGCCTCAGCCAGCTCTGGATCATGAGCAAGCATGTGCCTGGCACTGGGAACCTTCCCTGTGAGGCTGCGTTACAGAGCATCAAGTCTGGTCCCCGCTGCTGAGGATGAGCAGAGCTTTCTGTACAGCAAGCGCTGTGGCCAGCGCGCCATGTACGTCATGACACAAAACCCCTACGACAACCTGCTGGGTTAAGAACACCCAGTGCCCCCATTTCACAGGTCAGGAAACTGAGACACCAAGAGGTTTGGTAACTTGCTTAAGGTCAGTCCCTCACTGACCCAAACCACTGTGCACTTTGCAAGAAAATGGGGGCATGAGCTTGAAGCTGAACTTGAAACTAACAGATTTTAAAAACGGAGCTAGACTTCCACTGACTCAAAAATAGAGAAAACATATTGACCGTCTGCTTCTGAAATTGTTTAATAACTGGAGGTTCAAACTTGGGTTTGGCACAGTTTTAAGAGGTCGGTCAAGAGGAATACCAAATAGTATTAAGAGACAGCTGCTTCATTTTCAAAGCAAAGCCATCCATCTGAAGTGGCGGGTGGGGAGACAGACACAAAGGAGGTGCCATGCGAACATTTGTAACTCATTTATGTATAAAGTAAAATAGAAGGGAAATCCATATAGTTTTGATAATTGCCGAGTATTAGAAACATCTCTTTTTAAGGATTAGGCAAAATATTCAGGTTATAATTTGTTCAACTCATCCGGTTAATTATGTGAATGTCTTTTTCAAAACACCCAACTACAATCTCAGAGGATCAATGTGAGCATTCCGTGACATGCTATCTTAATAATAATAATAATAATAATAATAATAATAAGCAAAATGTAAATATAACTGTTGTCTAAATAGCTTTCCTCTTTTTTCTGGCCACCCGGGTCTTCATTTCATGTAATTAATCTGTTCGTCGTGGGTGTATACCATCTCCCGGAAATGCTTTGGGATATTTAGATGTCCCAGTATGTGGAAGAACAGCAGTACGATTTGTCACCGGGCTGTGTGGCTGTAGACGGGTGGACGTGGACGTGCAGTCACTCCGGAAACATGCGTCCCCACGTCTCCAGTGCGATGAGAGACTTGAGGACCGCTTAGTGGTTTCCTCTCCCACGTGTCCACAGTGCTTTGCATTCTGTGCTGATTCATCAGCTTAGGGACAGCAAAGGATTTGGAAAACCCACAGCGCAGGTACTCCACTGGATCTGGACTGCCTTTCGCAGCTACTTGCTGCTGTGTTGGGTATTAACTTCTGCAATCGAATATTTAAGTCTAGGGATTTGCTGGGTGGCCGGGTTATTCTTAATGCCCCAAAACAGCGACCACGCAGTAAGCCCTTCAGCTCCATGGATAGGTGTGTTCCGGCCACGTTTCCCTGCAGGGCTGCGCCCCCCGCAGGCCGTGCTCTGGTGCTCCCCCTGGAGGCGAGTTGTGAGGCAGGAGTGCCGTGGAGGCGCAGGAACAAGGCAGGAATGGCAGCTCCTATTTGATGCCTTTTCCCGTGCTTTGCTCGCACTAGTGAGCAGAGGCCACTAATGGAGGACGCGTCCGGGGCTCTCCCTTTCCAGAGACTGAGCCCATTACCCTTTGGTCCCCACTAGCCTGCGGGCACCCGGCCTGCCTCCCGAATGGATGACTTCCGGCTCACTGTGCCGCTTCCCGTCCGGGTGCCAGTGGCCGGGAATAACCTTGCCTTTGTGTGTATTTATTTTATTTTGAATTTCTCCACCCTGGTTCTTGCCGCCGCATGTGGTGATGTGTCTTGAAATGTTAGATTCTTTCTTCCTCTATCCCCCCTCCAGTTCTGGAAGCATTTTGTTTCTGTACCGCGTTGTGAAGCTGGTGCTGAGTCCAGATCCTTGGGGCTTTCAAGTCGAATTAATTATTAAACAGGAAGGGAGCAGTACTTTTAGTAGGCGCCAAGGAACTATACTTAAACTGCAACCTGGCTCTGCTTTTCCCACCCTTGCACTGTGGTTTGCTGAAGGCAACTGGAGATTTTTATTCTAGTTTTAATCAAGCATCTCTGAGCTTTCGGGCAGTGACGGCTTGGCAGGGAAGGCCTGGGAAGTCAGTCTTCATCACCTTCTGACCATTTGGGGGGAAACATTTTTTTTAATCAGAAATATTTTCCCAGATCATAAATCAACCTGGAATTGTCACTCCGAGCCGGTCCTTTTTCCTGAGAACAGGGTGGGCTTTTCTCTCAAATGTATGTATGTTCGGTGCCGCTGAGTTCCCGTTTACGGAGAGCGGTGCTTTTCACAGGAGCCAGCAGCAGGGTGACCCTCGCTTGGTGATGGTTGTAATGACCGCGTTCGTTTCGGGGCGAAGTCGGTATCAAGCCCTGTATTTAACGGGACTAACGAAGATATGCGGCAGAACTTAATTTCCTGAGTGTTGGCATTGATAAGTTTCAGAAATTCCCCACGCCTGGGGTTGGTGGCCCAGCTGGGCCCAGACACGGAGTGTGGGCTTCCCAGTTGAGCTTCATAAGTGAGACAGCCGGGGCTTCCCAGGGAACCCAAGCCCTATGAAAGGGAGCAACTAAAAACCTCACGCAGGGAGACGCCTTCTGGAAGCGGCCCTCGACCCGGCTTGCCCTTGGAGTTTCACCTGGCCGCTGCCTTTAGTGGCCGGTGTTCCCAGTCTCAGCTGACTGGCTCCCACAGGAAGCTGGGCAGGAAGTCGCTGAGCTCCATTAAGTCTCAGCTTGTAGCCCAACGGGGGTGCAGGCTGTTGGGGTGGGGAGGGAGGGCCAGCGACCTGGATGCAGCCGGGTGTGTGGGCAGGAGTGTGGCACAGTCCGAAGAGGAAAGAGAACAAAGATTTGGGCAGAAATGCAAGTGCATGCATGTAAATTTGGATTAGGGCAAAAAATGTAGGCCCAATGTGGATTACCCCCTGCACCGTCCCAGGCAGCACGTGGCAAAGTATGTGTGTGTGAGGACGCCTCAGAACCCAACACGGCAGCCATGGCGCCTTCACGGTGTGCCCAGAAACCTTACACCCTGTGAATCCTTAAGGCTTTTTAAAAACAAGCAAAGTTCTGTGAGCCTTGCTATTGAAATGTTTTTATGTCAGCTCCTTTTTTTTTTTTTAACTTTGTCTCTTTCTTTCATCCATGAGTGACAGAGACAGAGGGACACAGAGAGGCAGAGACAGCACCCCCAGGGGGTCCTGTTCACCATGACCCACTCCCGATCTCTGCTGCCTTGGGTCACAGGCACAGCCCCGCTTCAGCTGCAAACCCAGAACCTTCCTGTGCAGTAGTCCCCACACGTGCTGTGTTACTGCTGCGCCCTGCCTGCCCCCCCCCCAAATATTATTTTTAAATGCTTATTTTCCCTTCAGATATAAAACAAAAGTTTTTTAATATACAAAAATCTTATGTATTTTCTACGTCCTAAGTGTCAATATGTTTGCCAATAAGCCAATAAATTTACTTACAAAAAGCATAAATGCTTGTCCACTGGCTTATTTTAAAAGATGGGTTAGAAGATCATTGAAAATAAATTTAGTCCTAAGAATTTAACTAAACTCAAAATGTCAACCACGTCTCCTGTCTCTTCCCTGAATTGCTACCTTTTCCAGGATGGATCTTTTCTGCACAGATCGGCCTCCGACCTCGGTGCTGAGTGTGTTATGGGCTGTTGCTCTCAGGAGGTCGGGTTTGGTCATTTCTTCCAAGACTCTGAAATGGTCACCTCGGAGTCCTCATGCTTCTAGCCACAGCAATAATTTAAAACCTAGATTAAAAATGAGATATTCCTCATCGACAATGTTTGGAAAAATACATGAACTGAATGGACACCTCGTGTGCTATTTCATGGTGGCCTGTATGTCCCATTTTCTTTCCAGAAAATATATTCTGAGCTGGTTTTAAAACTGTAAGTAAAATTTGGGCGGTTTTGACTAGGCAAAGTGTCCTAGTCTTTTTTGTTTGGAAATGGGTCGATACCCTCATCCTTCACCCATAGAGAATTTGCGGTTCATTTTTTTTTAAGTACTTTATTTAAAATAACCTTACAGGCCTGGCCTGGGCTTCCATGTGCGATGTTAGAGCTCACTGGACAAGCACGTTCACTTAGCTGGAAAGTAAAGCTAACCAGCAGCAATAAAAATCTAAACAGAAAAGCAGAAGGAGTATGGAGAATAGCGACAGGCAGACGTTGTCTTTTGAACACCTTTCACCTCCCGCCAGCTTTCAGGATGACTCTAAATATATCATCTGTAGTTTGCTGAGGACTTTGTCCCTGACGGCAGAAAAGAGCGAGCTGGGAGATGCGCTCCCGTCTGATCTGTGTCAAATACGTTCCGACTGAGTAACAGGCGCTCTTTCTGTTGTAAGGAATATCCGCGTGCTGCGGCGTGCATGCGGATATTCCCAACTGCTGCTGCCAGGCCGTAGGAGCTTCTCCCCGGTGCAGGGCCCTCCTTCCTGGGCCAGCCCACGCCTGTGGGAGGTGGGCCCCCTCTGCAGGTGTATGGGCTGCAGCCCTAGGCAAGACCGGGCTCTGCCTCCCCCAAGGTCTCACAGCCCGTTTGCAGCCCAGCTGGTTCCAATTTGAGGCCTACACTCAGTGCTGGGGCTGTATTGGGTTTCTTCCCTGAAACCAACAAAACCTGCTTCAGCATTTTGCTTGGATTAAAATATTTGTCCCTTTTTGCACAGGGCAGAAGGAGGACTCCCGAAGCCTCCGAAGGAAGGAAATCATTAGGGAGCCCTACAGAAGTAGGTCAGGCGCTACAGCTGCTCATAGTTTAAGAGGAAGAAACACGGGACCTCAAACCTGGAACACGACTCTTTCAAAATGCTTGTGAGCAGCCCAAGAAAAACATCCTCCTGAGGCTTATCTAATAACCATGATCTCTAATCGTCTCAATGTGTGCTCACGTTTCCTTAGGAGTTGGCACCTACCTCCCCGAGCTAACGAGAGGCCGAAACAGAACACAGAAACGTTTAATGAAGGGGCTTTAATAGTTTGTGTTAAAGCTAATACGGTCCATTAGGAGCCTGTCATTTTTATAAACAATGAAGATATGTTACCCTCTGTAAAGTCGTTTCGTGCAGGACCTGCAAACACTCGGCAGTGATCGCTAGAACACGCATGAGCGACAGCGCGCCACTCAAAAAGTCTGTTTTCCTCACATCTCTGGTTTCTTGCTAAATAAACTCATAAAGATCATACATGTGTAAGCATATGCTTACATTGTAAAAAAAAAAAAAGAAAAACGCATGCATGCGCTTCATTAAGGAAATCGAAGAACTGCTAGCTTGTGAGAGTTTTTAGTTTCTATAAACTGGAGGACTATCAGAAGTTTTTAGAAAACCGGGAGCATACTTTCGATTCTTCAGACTGTAGTCACAGAACCACAGTCCTTGGGGGCAGTTAGGAAGACGTAAAATGAATAGTTCACAATGCCACGAAGGACACAATGACAACCTTTAAATGCTACAAGTAAAAAAGTTTCTATAGACCCTGCCTCTTGTAACAAGAGCACACCCTACGACAATTCAGATAGTTTTTGGAAATCGATTTTCTAATCGCAGCGTCGGACAGAGACAGAGCTTTATAATTTGTACTCTCTGAGACTCCGTGAGTGGAGAAGGGAGAAGACACGACCTGCTTGGCTCTGACTCTGTAAAGAGAATTTGGTCTCTGTCTCTCCATTTTATTTTTGTTTCTTGTTTTAAGACGAATGATTCCTTTTTTAAGGCTGTAGGTCTGGCCAAATGTGATGAAAAATTCTTACAACCCCCTAACATTTCCTTCTATGTACAGAAGGGGAGGGTGTGGGGAGGCAAGGCCCAGATTAAAATTATTCGAGTTATTCACAGAGACTTGAAAGCTCCAGTGACAGGTTTGGAGAAGTAGCCTCAGGCAGAACCTGCTATCAAAGAAGGCCAGGAACAAAAAACATTTAAAAGCAGATTACAAATCCCTCCTAACAAAGCAAAATCAAATCACTGATCGATAAGTGCAGCTGGGTTTAAATTGTTTCCTTAAAAAGGTTTTAAAAACTTTTCTGAATGATAGGCTGGAGGCCGAACCTTTTAGACTGCAGAGCAAACTCCTTCTGGAAAAGACTTTGCCATCTCTTCCTGGGAGGCCTCTCTTGGGATGAACTAGAGTCCTTTCTTCTCACTTAACCTGGCCCTTGGCTGGAAAAGGCTAACGACGACGTGGTCTCCAAGCAAGGGCCCATGCTCTTTAATCTACTGCAAGGCTCTGAGATATTTTCGCTGCCAGTCCCAACAGCAGAGCTGGATTTCCCCTGGTCATCTACGAATTACTGTGAAATACCCCAACGGAGGTGGCCGTTACTGCCGTCAAATCCACTTGGAAGGTGAAGAAAATCTTCGACAGAGAGGCCCCACACTCCAGGTCGTCTAGGCCACCAAGACGCATGCGTAGCCCGTGGCCCGCTGTCTAGCTGGGATCACATGGAGGACAGCGAAGGCACCTCCGTCTTCAGACATGACTCAGATGCCCGGCTCTGTCCCTGACTGGATTCAAACAGGGCTTTTCAAAACACGGGGAGAGAAAAAAGGAAGAAAACCCGCGAGCCAGTAGTGTTCAATTTTCTCACATATGTTCCAAATGGCACGGAGATAAGCGAAAAGGGGTCTGGTGCATTTCTTAATGATTTCATTATCACCAGACAAGAATGGAAAGATCATCCAGATGCTATTGGGAAGAGAAAAAGATTATGAAAGTAACAATAAGACTGCAAATGATTCCCTGCCCCGAAAGCAAGCAGCCAAGGCCGACCGAATGAGAGCTTTGAAGTCTATTTGCCCATCGGTTTATTTTTCTAAAGAAGACATGTTGAGAGTATGTAGCAAATAATCTTAATTTAGTAAAATGTGGTCCTGGCCTGGCTCTCTCCTCACTGTGAGCATTGCTTGGGTGGATTAGAATTTTAACGGACGGCTGCGGGAGCCTGCGAGCATGTAGGCCTCGCCATCGCCTGGCCGGGCCCTCCGTGGACAGCTTGTGGCACCCACCAGTCCACGTGGAGCATGGGGTCATTCCCGTCCTGAGACTGGATTCCGTCTTCTCCTCTCCTTCCTGTCAGTCTCCTGTGCCACAACGATCCCCTGGTGCCAGATGTTCCACACCGTTGCAAAGTACCCTTGTCATTCTTCTTTTTTTTTTTTAAGAATTATTTATTTTGGGACCAGCAGTTGGCGTAATGGCTATGTCGCTGGACTCTCATGTGGCCAACCGTGGTTTGAGTCCCGGACCCGGTGGTTTAAATGCACGCAGGGCGCATGTGCGTGTGTGCCCAGGATCCCGAGAGGAGAATAGAGGAGAAGGGATTGCGGCGTGGCCATCCCCCCTGGGGGGTGATTTCTCACTTTCTATCTCTCTGTCTCACTGTGTCTTTCTGGCGAGCGCACGCACCCTTATAGCAAAAACCTCTCCAAAAAAAAAAGAATTATTTATTTTAATTTTATTTATAATTATGATTATAATTTTTAATTTAATTGGAGAGAGACAGAAAGTGAGAAAGCAAGCTGCCAAGTCTGGGACTCGAACCATAGTCAGTCATGTGGGAGTCCAGCACCTCACCACCACTCCACCTGCTCCTTTCCTGGGGATTCCTCTAGAAGTGAGCACCCTCTGTTGTTCAGGTAGGAATGGTGGGCGGCCTGGAAGTGAGTCTATGGGTCTCTGTTCTCTTTACAGGTGTGTGTGAGTAACCCTTTCCGAGCATGGTGAGCTTCCTCAGGTCGGGACTCCAAAGTCTTCCTGCTCCCGGCTGGGTGGATGGAAAGGAAGCTGAAAATAGCTGGCCCAATGAACATGCCAGGAAGATGCGAAAGCTAGAACTGAGAACGGAGCTCCCTGCTGTGTGACCACCAGCCATCCGAAAGAGCTGGAATGAGGCTAAGAGCCCACGCCCCACACTGATGGCCCCACTGCCCACTGGCCAAGGTAGGAGACACCCTGAGTGTCCATGAGCAGTCGAGTGGGCAGAGGAAACGCGATTCCCCCCAGTAGAACACTAGTCAGCCATGAAAACGAATGAAATCCTGAGGCCGGCAGGTGGCATAGTGGTTAAGTCACTGGATTCCTGACTGCAGTTTGAATCCCAGACCTGGTGACTTGCTTTCTCACTTTCCCTCTCTCTGTCTCTCTCTGGTCAAATGACATAATAATAATGGTGGTGATGATGATGAATAAAATAAAATAAAAAGTTCTTTAAAAAAATAAAAGAATGAAATCCTGTCATGGGATGAACCTGGAGAACATTATATTAAGTGAAATAACCCAGGCACAGAAAGAGGGAAAATCACACTTTCTCCCTCATAAGGAAACTAAAAAAGTTAGTCTCAAAAAAGTAGAGAATAGTAAAGTGATTGCTAGAGGCCGGAAAGAGTGAGAGAGGGGGGACAGAGATGCCATTGGCAGGTGCCACAGAACAGTTAGAGGACAAGCCATAACACACCACTCTGCAAAGCTGGGGGCCGGGAAGTGCCCACGCGGCTCCAGGCTGCTGTGGACACCTGGGTGGAAGGCCAGCCTGTGGTCCCGCCTGGCTGGGGAGGAGGCAGGGCAGGGGAGGGTGGATCATGGTTTCAGACTGCGTTGAAGGTGCTGGCCTTTCTTTCTCTCAAAATAGACAAGTAAAATTCAAAACAGAGGGGCCAGCAGGACCATGGATTCCTACATGGTCGACCTTAGTTCAAGTCCCAGACCTGGCGGTTTGAAAGTCACAGTGGGTGTGTGTGCATGCCCAAGATCCTAAAAGGAGAATGGAGGAGAAGGATCATAGAGTGGCCACCCCCTCCCCACCAAGAGGGTGATTTCTCACTTTCTGTCTCTCTGTCTCTCTCCAGCAAGAGCACATGCCCTATGGCAAACCTAAAAAGTTTTAGTGTTCTACATAGCATAGTAGGATAACTATACTTAATAACTTATCATATATTGAGAATAGCTAAAAGAATTTTGAATGTTCCAAACACAAAATAATGATCAATGTTTGAGATGATAAATACGCTACACTAATTACCATGATTTGATCATTACACATTGTATTCATGTACTGAAAACTACACTGCACCCATAAATATGTACAATTACTATGCGTCAATTAAAAAATATCTTATGGGCCAGCAGGTGGTCAAAGTGCTGGATTCCCACATGGGTGACTACAGTTTGAGTCCCAGACTCGGCAGCTTCTTTCTCACTTTCTCTCCCTCTCTCTCTCGTGAGCATGCGTGCCTTACAGCAAATTTTAAAATAACAATACTAATAATTGATACAATTAAATAAATAATTCTTTTAAAAAATCTTACACTGGGCTGACAAATATTGTGGTTGTCTGGGCCCTAAACTCCCACATGACCAACTACAGTTTGAGTACTGGACCTGGCAGATTGCTTTCTCACTCTCCCTCTCTCTGTCTCTATCTGCTCAAATAGAAGAATAATAATAAATGAAAATTAAATAAAGAATTCTAAAAAAAAAACAAAAACAAAACAAAACAAAAAAAAACCTATGCAAGGACCCAAAGCCTGAGACAGCCTCTATGTTATGAAGGGCCCAGCAAAATCTGTAGAAGGGACAGGGTCCTTTCACAGCACGGCGACTCCCGGCTCACTGTCCCCTGGGAATCCCTGTGAGGGCACAGACTGGCTGTGCGTCCCTGTCCCCTAATTCCGGGGAGGGCTGGCTGTCCCGCTGTCCCTTCACTTTCGTGGTATAAGGCCTTCTGTTACCTGCAAGCGTAGTGACACTCATTTAACTGAAAGCTTGGGTGTGTGCATGCAGCAGGATCACTTTCATTTACTCCCGGCATGACAGCTCTTCCGCGGCGCCCTCTGCATCTCTGAGGCGTTGCACGTGCTAAAGGATATGTTCGCTTTGTGGTCGAAGTATTATCCGACTTGTCTTATACCCTAAGGAAATTTCTCTAGCAGCCATGTTATTTTCTGACGTGATAAATAATGTCTCCCTGCACAGAATTTCACATGACCATGATAACAATTAATGTGGGTGGGGCCAGCATGGCATGCTGTTTAAGGTGCTGAACTCCCACATGGCCAAACATGGTTCAAGTCCCAGACCTTGTGGCTTGCTTTCTCACTTTTTTCTCCCTCTCCTCCTCTGTCTCTCTCTTGTGAGTGCCTGAACCCTGTGGTAAATTAAAAAATAATAATAATATTAACAATGATAAATAAAATTAAATACTTCTAAAATAAATAAATAAACAGATAAGGATAAAGGTGAATCATAGTTGAACACTTTAAATAAGTGCTTACCAATTAGAGTCTCAAGTTCTAACAACTCCGTTTATCTTTCCATTTCTGATTCTTTTTTTTTTTTTTTTTTTTTTGGAGAGGTTTTCGCTATAGGGCACGTGCGCTCTCCAGACAGACAGAGAGAGACATAGAGACAGAAAGAGAGAAATCACCCCCCAGGGAGGATGGTCACGCCGCAATCCCTTCTCCTCCATTCTCCTCTCGGGATCTTGGGCATGCACGCACACGTGCCCGGCGTGAGTTTTAAGCCACCGGGTCCGGGACACGAACCGTGGTCGACTATGTGGGAGTCCAGCGACATAGCCATTACACTAACTGCTGGTTCCCCCATTTCTGATTCTTAAACAATTATTTATTTATTTATTTTATTATTATTATTTTTTAATTTGCTATGGGACACATATGCTCACCAGAGAGAGACAGAGAGGGAAAGTGAGAAAGCAAGCTGCCACATCCAGGACTTGAACCACGGTTGACCAGGTGGGAGTCCAGCACCTCAACCACCATGCCACCTGCTGGCCCCCTCATTTCTGATTCTTAAGTGCTTGCCAAAGGGGCCTGCTATGGCTTCCAACAGCCCGTGTAGCCACGGCAGAATCACTCCTTTAAACAGAAGGGGAGACAAGTGCAGTACACAGAGGTGTGCCTCTGCCAGGGCTGACCTGGGCCACCGTGCTGCCCAACTTCCGCCTTTGCTCTCGGCTGACTTGAAGGTGACAGTTCATCCATGGGCTCTCCCCTCCTTTTTGTTTTCTCAAATTTTGTTATCTGGTCCTTGTACTCACCAGACAGAGAGAGAAAGTGAGAAATCATGCCCCAGGAGATGCCATGTCACAACCCCTTCTCCTACGTTCTCTTCAGATGTGGGGCACACACGCACACGTGTCAGCACGTTTTCCAAGCCACCGGGTCTCTAGCCATGTAAGATTCAGCCACCTAAAGCCCCACGCCACCAGCCGGCCCTCTCTCCCCACGTTTTGAAGTGTCGCTGAAGTGCTTTTCGTATGTGCTACACAGCCTGTTATAAAGAGGCAGATTCATCTGTAGTAAAAGCACCGGACACATGCAGTACGAGGGACAGAGAAGGGGCCCACACACGCACAGTAGCTGCGAAGGTGGCTGCGCTCAGCTCTTCCTGTGTGTGTCAGTAACGAGGCAGTCAGCGGGTCCCGCTTCCACAACCAAGAAAGCAAACCACCAGGTCCAGGGCTTGAACCACGGTGGGCCACAAGTTTGAGACCAGCAGTTAGCATAATGGCTATGTCGCTGGACTCCCATGTAGTCAACCACGGTTCGAGTCCCAGACCCAGTGGCTTAAACTCATGCTGGGCGCGTGTGCGTGCGTGCCCAAGATCCTGAGAGGAGAATGGAGGAGAAGGGGTTGCGGCGTGGCCATCCCCCCTAGGGAGTGATTTCTCGCTTTCTGTCTCTCTGTCTCTCTTTGTCTTTCTGGCGAACGCACGCACCCTATAGCAAAAACCTCCTCCCGCACAAAAAAAAAAATACTAATCTTTGGCTTGGGTGGCTGGCAAGACCCTATCAAAAAAAAAAAAAAAAAAAAAAAAAAAAAAAAAAAAAAAAAAAAAAGAGTGAAAGCACCTGTGAGGACTGTGTGGCACTTAAAAGGCAAATCTTCGTTTATAAAATAACAGAATCTACCTCATCAAAAGGTAGCAGCAGCTCCAGCCAAATGTAGCCATTCTAAGATACAAAACCAAAATAGCCAGACTTCCTCATTTTGCAAGAAAAGCATAAATCCACATTTTTAGGTAAAATCTGCCAATTGGCCAATGTGGTCTAAGCAAGAGCACATGGTGAGTGACGGATCATCCTGTCACCTGGCCCAGGAGCGAGTCCTCCTGACTACCGGCTCCGCCCTCCTGGCCAGCGCCCTCTGAGTCACCCGCCTCGTCCTCGCCAGCTCTGTGCGCACGGACGTCGCAGCCCTCCGACCCAGCCTCGTCCTCACCAGCTCTGTGCGCACGGGCGTCGCACCCCTCCGACCCAGCCTCGTCCTCGCCAGCTGTCTGTCCGACCCAGCCTCGCGCCAGCTCTGTGCGCACGGACGTCGCACCCTTCCGACCCAGCCTCGTCCTCGCCAGCTCTGTGCGCACAAATGTCGCACACCTCCAACCCAGCTTCTTCGGCCCTCTGCCTGCCCATCCTGCTGGAGAGCTTTTCCTTGTCATCCAGTGGCCCTTGGGTCTCCGCCTCCTGTTCCCAAAGCAACTTTCTAAAGTTTTTGTATACATTGAAACTAGGAAATTACTGATAAAGGGTTGAATAAGGGGTGGAATTAACATGATTTAATCAAACCGTTGACAAGCTATGCTGTGACTCAATTTGCAATGTTTCTAAAAACTCTGCACATTAGCCCCCGGAGAAATCCAGTCCGTCCACTCTCCGAGGACTTCGTGTTTCTGAAACCCTCAGTTTTCCGGTTTCCATGTGTGCATGCTCACACGCACGTGCCCGTGTTATCACGTGGGCTGTGAACCGTTCGAGAAGACAGGACTGTGTCATTTATTGTCATCGCTGGTGCTGTCGCTCCCTCCTCCACCTCCTTCGTCCATTTCATAGTGTGTGCCAGTCTTGCAGGTACCTATGGCCGAAGTCCTTTGCAAATGCCATCAAATTACTGGCAGTCTTTGCTTATACCAAATTCCCATGGCGTCATTAAAAACGTTACCTGCATCAGAAAGACAGGCTAGAGTCCATGAAACAGTTGAGATGAGTTGAGTTCAACTCTATATTATGCACATTTAATAAGAACACCTAAAGGGTAACCAGCAGGTAGCATGGTGGTAGGGGCACTAGACTCCCACATGGCCATTTGTGGTTCAAATGCTGCACCCAGAAGCTTGCTTCTCACTGTCTCTCTATGGTGAATTAAAATAATAATAATAATAAATAAAATTAAATAAACAATTATTATTTTTAAATAATTATTTTATTTAACTTTATTTATTATTTATTCATTTGTTTATTTCAATTTGACCAGAGAGGGACACAGTGAGAGAGAGAGAGAGAGAAAGTGAGAAAGCAAGTCGCCAGGTCCAGGACTCAAACCATGGTTGGCCATGTGGGAATCCAGCGCTCTTAACCACTATGCCACCTGCCAGCCCCAATAAACAATTATTTTTTAAAAGAAGAAAAGAAAAATAAAACCTAAGGGGGGTGGCCAATAGGTGGCATGGTGGTTAAGGCAGCTGGACTCCCACATGACCAACCATGGTTTGAGTCTTGGACCTGGTGGTTTGCTTTGTCTTTTCCTCTCTCTTTCTCTCTGGTGAGTTCATGTACCCTATAGCAAATTAAAATAATAATAATAAATAAAATTAAATAAATTTTTTTAAGAAAACCTAAGGGTTTAGCAGGTGGCATGATGGTTAAGGTGCTGGACTCCCACATGGTTGACTGCAGTTCAAGTCCCAGACCCAACAACCTGAAATTCACATTGGGTGCATGTGTGTGCATGCCCAAAATCCCAAGAGGAGAATAAAGGAGAGGGAGCTGATGCATGGCCATCTCCCCGGGGGGTGATTTCTCACTTTCTCTCCCTCTGTCTGTCTTTCTCTGGGAAGTGCACATGCCCTATGGCAAAAACAGAAGCAAAACCAAAAAAAAAAAAAAAAAAAAAAAAAAAAAAAAACTAAGGAAAAATTAACCAAGAAAATTAGTCATTTTAAATGTAAACTTTGCTCAATGTCTCTATCTAATTTTAAGTAGGTTTTAAAACACTCAGTTTGTCACCAGATAATGTAGACTCTGGTTTAATTGAAACCTTTCTGAGTTTGTTCCACAAGGATTATTCCATCAAACCAGTGATTCCCAGGATCACCTGATTGTCTTATTTTTAATAAGTATGGACAGATTTTTAATTCCACCCTTTCATTTCAAACTCTCTGAACTAGGAATTAGACTATCAAACCAAAAAGCAAGTTAGAGAAGGGACAGAGGGCATGACCGTTTGTCTTGCATTCAGGGAAACCTACTTTATTTGGGAAGTCACGAGTTCCTGCCTGCAGGCATGAGAGATCAGGAAGCCAGACAGAGGTGCCGTCCACAAGGCCAAGGTGGGCCTGATGTATTCCCCTCAGATGTCTGGAGAAGGCTTGTGCACTCAGTTTTGAAATTCGCTCAGATGCGCAAAGCCCCGTGTCGCGGAGCTCAGTAATCCAGACAACAGTTCTCGAGTCTACCTTGGGAGGAAAGAGACGCACGGTTTCTGGATGAGGCCTAGAATGGGCTCCCATTATTCAGGGAAGATTTCTTTAGGGGACTATCCACAAACTTCAGCTCATTACAATCAAGTAGCACACGCAGGTCCAAAGAGGTACCTAGTGCAGTTCCCAGAGAACTAGCGACACACCCAGTCCTTAAACGCACGGTGCCCTTGTGCTTACCTCGTAGTCAGCGAACGACAATGGACTATTCATTTCCTAAGTAAAAGCAAGTGAATGAAAATTCGAATCATTCAAATTGTGCCTTAAAAAGGCAGATGTTGACAGAAAGTAACAGTGGGAAGTGCCTAGTTTGTTGTCTGAATTAAATACAAATTTACACACCCAAATGACTAAAATAATGAACGTGATAGATTAGTGTATTGATGTATAATCACCGTCTAGAATTGCAGAACTTGCGAGCAGCCTGATTTTGAGAACAATTACTTGTAATTAAAGCTATGCTGGTTACCAAAAAAAAAAAAAAAAAAAAAAAAAAAATAGAGAACTCTTTTGTGTATAACACCAATTAATTACTTTTTTTTCCAGTGAGAATACCTCTTAAATGTCTGTGCTGCTATTTATATCTGACCACATTCAGGAGTGATATGAAATATGTATTGCTTAGCAGTGTTCTCAGAATGCTATTCACAACTCATGTTTTTCAATCCGTTTTCCTTAAACCCATTTAAAAAAATAATAACGTCTGTAAGACTGTAATGTAAGAAGGGTATTAAGAGTACTGTTGTCTTCATAATTAATAAAAACAAACACCTAGACTCAGCTAGACTGTGCGTAAATCAATTTCTATAGCTACTGCCCCTGTCTGAATAATGATTGAATTATAAATACCAGGGGTCTTCAAAACATTTATAGGAAATGTGTATCATGAAACAACTGTGCATGGATTTCAAACTTTTTCACAGCAAAATAAACTCATACTTTAATTTCATTTTTCTACAAACTTTTAAAGCCCCTCATATAGTGATGCTTCCTTGCAAGGACTCAAAAATATGACTGTTTTGTTTAGCTTAGCATCACTACAGCCCTGTGGCTCTTTTCTTCTTTTTTTGAGAAATTTTTGCTGTAGGGCACACACAGTTACCAGAGAAACAAAAGGCAAGAAATCATCCGCCCCACCCCCGCTGGGGAATGGCCACGCAGCAATCCCTTCTCCTCCATTCTGCTCTTGTGATTTTTGGGTACACACGCACATGTGCCCAGCATGAGTTTCAAGCCGCTGGGTCCAGGACTTGAACTGCAGTTGACCACTGTAGTGCCTTAACCACTACACCACCTGCTGGTCCCTGCCTGCTGGTTCTTTTAAAATAGGAGACAGTGGTGACTTCTAGCTGCAATGCCAGGCACTCTTCTGTGCCTTTCTGCAGCAGGGCAGTGAGCCAGCTATCACGCTGCGAAGAGGCTCAGCTGCTGGCACCAATGGCCTTCTTGACTGCCAAGGGTCTGACCACTGGTCTGCTCATCCACTTTCACCATTCTGAGGTCCCTGCTAGGACTGGCCCCATGGGAGGGCCACGTGCAGTTGCATTACTCACCCTTTCCTCTACTTAGTGGCAGAACAAGTTGAGAATTTTCCAAAACAGTGCTTGCAGGTGAGCTCATTATTAGTTATGTAACCAACAGAGACTCTCCAAAGTTTCCAGACGTCCTATCTGCAAAATTATAATAACACAGTTGTGAAAATTAAGTAAGGTCATACACAAGATGACATTTAAAAATTCATAGAGAGGGAGAACTAGTGATTCCAGGGAAAAAAGAGAAATGAAGATTTTCTACTTATAATTCAGCCTCCAGCCCATAAACTCAAGTGGTAGGGAGCCCCTCTAGCCTTCTCTCTGTCTCTGTCTCTGTTTCTCTCTGTCTCTGTCTTCTCATTTTTTTTTTTTTTAATTTTTCCTTTTTAAAATTTTTTAAGGTAACGTATTCTCTGGGCTTTCAGCCCCTTCTTTATCTCATTAATAATCCCCTTTCCCCACCCATCCAGGAGAGGCAAGGAGCAGGCCTTCAGAAGAAGATTCCTCCATGGCTCCTGAGAACTAGTGATTTCGCATGCTGCACGGTTTTTTTTTTTTTTTTGCTTTTTTTAAAAAAGATAAATTTTTTTTTCCTTCCTTTTCTCTCTTTTTCTTTTTTTTTTTCTCTTTCTGTTTCCTTTTCTTTTTCTTTTATCTCTTCACTCTGCTCCTCAATCTACATTCACTGTGTTTCTAGATGGACCTAAGGAAACCATAACCAAACATCCAACTACTATTATGGTTAACATATTCCTCGATATCCACTGAATCTGCTGCACAAAGAGATAAAAATGGAACAGCAAAGAGATTCCAGATCACCTCCTTCTGCATGCTCCTGAATGCTCAGATTGAACTTCAAGAATTAGGAAGAAACACACCATCCATCAAATGACTAGAAATCACTGCAGGGGCACAAGAAATATGGGAAAGCAAGAAAATACCTCTCTTCCAAGGGAAAAGAATAACTCCTCTTCATCCACAGACAGTTCAATGGAAACCATGGAAATGTCTGATAAAGAATTTAGAATATTCATAATGACAAAACTAACAGAGATGGAAGAGAAGAGAGACAATGAACTATAGAAGAGGCAGGAGAAAGGAGCTGATGAGTTCCAGGAGGTGAGGAAGTTCTTGCAAGATCTAAAAGAGAAATTACACACTTTAAAAAAGAATCAAATGGACCTATAGAGATGAAGGCTATAATACAGGAAGTCAAAATCTCCTTTGAAAGTATTTATAGCAGACTAGATCATACAGTAAATATAATCTCAGACATAAAAGAGAAAATTGCTGGCCTAGAAAAATCCACCACAAAGACTGAGAAAATTGCCCCCCAAAATGAGAATAATATCCGAGAAATACTAGATACCATCAAACGTCCAAACATCCGGATAATTGGTATCCCAGAAGGTGAAGAGACTCATAAGGACATTGATAGTCTATTCCATGAAGTCCTGCTAGAAAACTTCCCAAACCTAGAAAGGCACTCAAAGATCCAATTCCCAAAATTGGAAAGGACCCCAAATAGAATCAATCCAAGAAGATCTTCTTCAAGACACATAATAGCCAGATTTACCAAAACTACAGACAAAGACAAGATTCTAAGATTGGCAAGAGAGAAATGTCAAATTACCTACAAAGGATATTCCATCAGGCTAACAGCAGACCTCTCATCGCAAACAATGCAAGTGAGGAAATAATGGGAAAATATATTCGAAGTGTTAAGGGAAAAGCAATTTCAACCAAGAATACTGTACCCAGCAAGATTATCTTTCATATGGGAAGAAAAGACAAGAACATTCTCAGATAAACAAAACCTGAAAGAATTTGCCAACACCAGACCAGATCTCCAAGAAGTTCTCAAGGGAGTGCTGTACCAGGAAAATTAAATACAGACTCACAGAAATAAGAGTTCAAAAACTAAGAAAATGGCCAATTTAATCATGGAGACAAGTCTGGAGTTGAATATTATATCCCAGAATTTAATCGGGAAGATCGAACCACAACAGAAAATAGATTAGGTACATGAGATTGAACTGGTGAAATAGTATTTTATGACTTTTGACTAAAACATTGCTGATTTTATTCTAGGCTTTGTTTTCCAGTGTTAAGGATTTTTGTCCTGTCTTGAGCTGTCAATAGATTCATGTACCTACTATTTGAACAGAATCCTAACATGTTCCCTGGCTTTAAGTTTTAAGTAAAGTTCCTTAGCATTTCTTTGATTTATTGAAGTTAAAACTGCTTTTCTTGAAATTACCAGATGAAATTGCTATTGAAAGTAGTTGGATTTTTAAAGAAATTGTGTGATCAATAAAATGTGGGGAGAAAAGGAATAGAAAACAACTGTAGACACCAGAGATAGTGTGAGAAGAGGATAGGAAAGGGCAGAAGATCAGAAATAGGGGCAAAAAAAAAAATGTGTGTGTGTGTGAATATATATATATATATATATGGAAAATTATTGATGAGAACATGCATGATTTAGCCACTATCCAGTACATTATGTATGGGAAATCACATTTTGTATGCTATGACAATGTTTAGGGAATGAATGTAGATTTATTAATTAAAAAAATGTTTCAGAAAAAATTAAAAAACTCATGGAAATGCCTGTAATGGGAAAACTATGTATGAATTTCAAAAAGTTTTTGTACCAAAATAAATTCATACTTTAATTGTAAGAGAGAGAGAGAGAGAGAGAGAGAGAGAGAGAGAGAGAGAGAGAAATTCATAGAGGGGACAGCAGGTGGTGTGGTAGTTAAGGCACTGGATTTCCACATGGAAGGTGGTTTGAATTCCAGACCCACGGCTTGAAAAATCACTCCGGGTACATGTATGTACATATTCAAAATCCCAGGAAGAGAATGGAGGAGAATAGATTGTGGCATGACCATCCCCTGGGGGTGATTTCTCATTTTCCTTCTCTCTGTCTCTCTCCAGGGAGCACTCACACCCTTTGGCAAAAACCTTATAAAAAAATGAAAAAATGGAATTAACGTACAAGACTATTTTGGTGCAAGAACATTTGGAATCTGTGAATAGCTTTTTCCACAATACACATTTTCCACAAACGTTCTTTGAAAACTTGCTATAGAGCGTATGTGCTTGGGAGACAGACGAAGAGAGAGGGAAAGTGAGAAAGCCCCCCCTCCCCAGGGTGGATGGTCACGCCATCCCTAATCCTAACCCTTATTCCCCTTTCTCCTCTCAGGATTTTGGCCATGCACACACACGCACTCGACGTGTTTTACAAGCTACTGGGTCTGGGACTCGAACTGTGAAGTCGGCCATGCAAGACCCAGCCGCCCATCATCATGCCACTGTCTGCTCTCCCCACCTTAACCATTGTAAAGGGCACGGTTCAATGGTATTAAATATGTCTGCATTGTTGTGCAGTCAGCAACACCTTCATTTTCAGAACCTTTCATCTTGTAAAACTGAAACTCGGCACCTGTGAAACGTAAACTCCCCAACCTCCACCCCTGTGCTTTGGTGACCACCCAAGACATGGCTTTCTGTGTCGTTCTACCTGACTTTCAACCCGCGCCTCACAGGAGTGGAAACCTACATTGCCTTTTTGTGGCTGGCTTACTTATAGTTACCCTCATTCTCTCTGTTTATTATTTAGGTGGAATATCTTTTCTTATGCTTTCACTTTTAACCTATCTGGCTTTTAGATCTAGTAGGAGTCTCTCAGAGACTACAGGTTGTTGGATCATGTTTTTCCTTGCTTTTTGTTTTTATACATTTATTCTTCCCATTTCTGTTTTTCAATGGTAAACTTTAATCTATTTACATATAAAGTAATTACTACTAAGGAGGGACTTACTTTTACCATTTTGCAGTTTGTTTTTTTACATGCCTACCGCTTTCTGTCCTTCAGGTTTTTGTGTTACTATCTGTCTTCTTTGGTGTTTAGTTAACTATTTTGCAGCAAAAGGTTTTAATTCCTGGGTCTAGCAGGTGTCTTAGTGGTTAGGGTACCAGACTCCCACAGGGCTGACAGTGGTTGGAGTACTGGGCCTGGCAGATTGCTTTCTCATTTCTCCCCCCTGTCTCTTTCCCTTTCCCCCATCTCTCTCTGGTAAGTGTACATGCCTTATAGCAAATTAAAATAATAATACTAATTAATAAAATTAAATAATGCTTTTTAAAAATATATGGTTTAATTGCCCTCTCATTTCCTTTTGTGTATACTCTACAACTATATTCTTTGTGGTTATCATGAGAACTCCATGTAACATCCTAATGTATATTTTGATTTGAATTTATAACGAGTTAACTTCAATAACACACCCAAACTCTACTCCTCTCACAGCTCTGTTATTTTTCATTTATTTTTAGATTTTTGTAGAAGTTTTTGCCAGAACATGCATGTGCTCACCAGAGAGAGAGGGAGAGAGAGAGAGAGAGAGAGAGAGAGAAACAGAGACAGTGACAGGGAAAGTGAGAAATCACCCCCTATGAGGGATGGCCACACCGCAATCCCTTCTTCTCCATTCTCTTCCTGGGGATATTGGGCACACACGCCCAGAGTAATTTTCAAGCTACTGGGTCCAGGACTCAAACCACAGTTGGCCATGTGAGAGTCCAGTGACATAATCATTATGCCATCTGCTGACCCCACAGCTCCACATTAATGTCACATTACACCTTTATACATTGTGTGTCAAAGCATAAACTAATAGTTTTAAATATATTTATCTTTTACATTAAAAAGTGTGGCATTACAAACCAAAGGTACAAGAATCTGAACTTTTAAACTAGTGAGTTTTTATAAAATGATTATTATTTTAAATCCTGTAAAATACAAAAAATGGAGTTATAAATCAAAACTATGATAATACTGGCTTTTATAATTGCCCATGTGTTTACTTTTGTTAAGAACTTTATTTTTTAAAGAATTATTTATATAAATTTATTAATTATTATTTTTAAATTTGCTCTAGGGTATGTGCACTTGCCAGAGAGAGGCAGAAACAGAGAGAGATAGGGAAAGTGAGGAAGCAAGCCACGAGGTCTGGGACTCACACAGTTGTCTGCAATGTGAGGGTCCACCATGCCACCTGCTGGCCCCAAGATCTTAATTTCTTCAGAGAGCTTCAAATTATGTTTTAGTGTTCTTTTACTTCAATGTGAAGGATGGCTTCTAACTTTCTATTAGGCAGTTTTCATGAATTCACTCAGCTTTTGTTTACCTGGGAATGCCTTAATTTATTCTCCATTTTGATTAATTAATGAATATCTTCTATGCAAGAGAGAGAGAGAGGACCACCTTCAATAGGGTCCTCACACCACAATCTGCCCCCAGTCTCAGCCAACATGGACCCCAGGAAGTTGTCTGTCTGGCACACTCAAGGACCCAAACCAAGGACCGTCCCATGTGGGTCTCGTTGTGGTTATCTCTGTACCAACTCCTGGCCCTCTTCCTCACTTTCAAAGAATAGTTTACTGGATATAGAATTCTTGCTTGACATTTTTTTCTTTTGGCACTTTGAATATGTCAGCTCGTGGTCTTCTGAAAGTTATTCTGAAACAACCTTATGAAACTTCTCCAAAGTTTCTGATGAGAAATCTGTTTATAATCTCATTTAAAATCCCTTATATAAAAGGACTTCAAAGAGTTTGTGGAAAATGGAATTAAAATGTGTGTTTATCTTGGCACAAAAATAATTTGAAACCCAAACACAACTTTTTTGTCCATATTATGCATTTCCTATGAACTTTTTGAAGCCTCATCATATGTGATGAATCACTTATTTTGGTCTTGGGCTTTCTATAACTTGATTATAATGTATCTTGGTGTGAGCCTCATTGAGCTTGTCCTACTTAGAATCATTGAGCTTCTTGGATGTTCATATTATTCAAATTTGGAAGTTTTCAGCCATTACTATTATTTTTATTTTTTTAAAAATTTTTTGGAGAGGTTTTTGCTATAGGGTGCATGCACTCGCCAGAAAGACAGAGAGAGAGAAAGTGAAAAATCATCCCCCCAGGGGGGATGGCCACGCCACAATCCCTTCTCCTCCATTCTCCTCTTGGGATCTTGGGCATGCATGCACACGCGCCCAGAATGAGTTTAAGCCACCAGGTCCGGGACGCGAACCGCGGTTGGCTACATGGGAGTTCAGCGACATAGCCATTACACTAACTGCTGGTTCCTCAGCCATTATTTATTGAAGTAATCTCTCTGCCCATTCTCTATGTCTTCTCCTTCTGGGACTTCCACATGCCTATGTTGTTCCACTTGATAGTGTCCCTCAGGTCTCTTATATTCTGTTCACTTTTCTTCAATCATTTTTCTTTCTGTTCTTCAGATTAGATTTCAATTGTTTCATCTTCAAGCTCATTGATTTTTTTTTTTCTGCCTGGTTAAGTTTGCCTTTGAATTCCATTAGTGCTTTTTAAATCTCAATTCTACCTTTTAGCTCTATAACTTCCTTTTGGTTTCTTAGACTTTCTATCTCTGCTTAATGTTGTGGTTTTCGTACATCATTTTCTTGACCTTCTCCATGTCTTCTTTTAGTTCTTTACCATCTTTCACGTCTGCCATCTGGTCTTTCTCAAGGTTTTTTTTGTGTGTGTTGCTTTATAATTTTTTTCTTTGTGTGAGTCGTAATATTTTTGTGTGATTCTTTTTATTATTGAAAGCAGACATTTGAATCTAGTAATGTAGTAAATCTAAAAATCATATTCTCCCCATCTCTCAGAGTTCCTTAACTCATATGTGTTTGCTTTTATTTGTTATAGACCAGAGAGTAACCTGATGTATAAATTTAACATCTTCTCAGGTGGTTCTTAAGGTTTGCTGCTTTTTCTGGGCACGAACTGTGATTTCCTAAATTCCTGATTATGTGGCTGCTTTTGAACGTCTTAGACTTTAAATGTTTGGCTTTCAAAAGAGGAAAAAATAGAAAAATGAAGAAGAGAGTGGTCTTTTAAATCTCTTAAAAGTTGCTCCAGCTGGAGGGGAAGGAACTCGCAGTAGTGGTGGGAGGGGCGTGACAATGGTTTCCTGACTATGTGTCTGCACCTCTGGGATCAGCTATCAGAACATAGACTACCAATTTTTTAGACGACAGGGTCCTTATTACCCACTCTGGGTCCCACAAGCTACCAGTAAGCCATTCCAGGAACACATGCAAGGCTACCTGCCTTGGGATTGGGATATGAGTAACTGCTATGAGCTGACATTAATCAAAATTAATTGCAATCTACTGTCTAAGCTTTCCCTGACAGTTTCAAGCCTTCGATAGATTCCAAAATGGTTACATACCAAATAATTTCTGTAAATGCAGTTGTCTAGAGTGGGAGACAGATTCCTGGTGCTTCCTATTCTGCCAGCCTCCTAGAATCCTACTCATTCCTGGTGTGACCTTTGATCATAATTTCTTTGTGCACATCAACACCCAGTTCAGACACTGCACCATCGACCTCACCTTGTGGCCTCGCCCTCTTCAGCACTGCCATCCAGCTGCACTGCTGTTTGATCCATTGTGTTATCCCCCTCTTTCTCTTAGTGATGGATCTCCCTGCCATAGTTTGAACATTCCCCTCTCTCAGATTTGGTGAGCCATTGTCACAGGCTTAAGAGGTTGACAACTTAATCTGATTATAGCATTGGCAGGTGGGGTCATTGGGAAATGATTGAGCATGTTGGTGGGGTCCCCATGATAAATTCTGGTGGGTTCATTAAAAAAAGGGGGGATAAAACAGAGACACAGACACAATATGCTGTACTCTGAGCATGCTCTTTCTGGCCCTCTGCCATGTTATCCACCAGCAAAAAGGTTCTCATGAGATATAGTTCCTTGACCTTGGGCTTCCAGATCTGTGAGCTAAATAAGCCTCCATTATCTTACATTACCCAGACTCAGGTATCTCTGTTACTCTGTTATTAGAGACAGAACTGGCCAGAAACCCAGTTGTTAGCTGAGACCACTGTTTCATAGAGTAAGGGCTATTTCTCAGCCTCCCTGGCCACTAGGTGTAACCATTGACTAGATGTTAGGAAAAAGGAGGTACGCTAGGCCAGAAGGTGGTATGGCGGTTAAGACGCTGGATTCCCACGTGGTTGACCTTGGTCCCAGATTCAGCGGCTTGAAACATGCTGGGCGCCTATGTAAGCGTACCCACAAGGAGAATGAAGGAGATGGGATTGTCTGTGGCCACCCCCACCCAGGGGGTCATTTCTTGCTTTCTGTCTCTTTGTCTGCCCAGTGAGCTCATGAGCCCTATAGCAAACATCCCTCAGAAAAGAAAAAAGGAGATATGCAAAAATGATGGTGTAAACCCTGGATTAAGTACTCAAAAAAAGGGAGTTGTGCCCTTCCTCCTCCTCCCTGACTCTGCTGCTTGGAACATGGATGTGGCAGGGAGCCTCCTGGCCCATAGAACTGAGAGCCGCTCTTTGGAGGTGGCAATACAGCTGGGAATGCTCTAAAGAGTCAGAACTCCACACCGGCCCCGGGTCACCTACCTACCACCAGTACTATGAGCAAGAATAAATGTCAATTTGCTTTAAGTCACTTTTATTTTGAATCTCTTTTACTTACAACCTTGATGAAGAAGGAGAAGAAGAAGAAGAAGGAGAAGGAGAAGGAGAAGGAGAAGGAGAAGAAGGAGAAGGAGAAGAAGAAGAAAAGAATTCAATACTAGAAGTACCTAAAATATGTGTCATGAACTTTGTGGTGAAAGCCATGATCACAGACTCAGAACTGGCAAGCTGGAGGGCCTGTGCCCCTTCTTAAAGAACAGCAACTTTCTTGGTAACACCATTTCTGTAACAAACTGGGAGTCAGATCACATGCCAACCAAATCTTAGTTCTAGGGAAAACTGGTTAGGGACATGGAAAATTCTGTTGGGTATTGGCTACTTCTTGCTGCTTTTTATAAAGGTCTAAAAGGAAGAGATGAACCCTGGATAGAGGTACTTAGTTGTCAAGCAGTGATGAAAGGAGATACTATTCTCCAAAGGGAAAGGCTCAATGTCTGTAGCATAAAATCAGATTGACTGAGAGACCGCTTTAAAAAGCCAACTCTTCTGTGCCCTGAAATGAAGTCATTGGAATTATGGCTGTAGGCTTAGGAGGAGATAAGTTTGTGACTCGAAAATCTTTTTCAGGCACCTCTGCTTTTTATTTTTCTTACCAGGTAGAATGAGAAAGAGAGAAAGAAAGAGAAAGAAGGAGGAGGAAAAGAGAAAGAGAAGAGAGTAAGGAAGGGGTCAGAGAAGGGAAGGTGAGGGAAAGGGAAGACATGGCAAGGCAAGGGAACAGAAGAGAAGAGGGGAGAGAGTAAATGCCAAGCCAGCATCAAACACTAGATCAAAGGTGTGGCCTTTGATCTCAAGCTTATTTTTCCAACTTGCTGTCATGAAGTCGAGAGAACAAGTGGATAGAACATAAAACTAGTAAATAGAAGCCAAAGACTTCAGCTCTAGAAACTCTCAATATTGGGCTGAAGTTCCTTGCACGTGACACTGATCAGGAGCAGATAGTCCAGGAGATGAGTTTTTGAGGCAACTATATTGCCAAAGAGTCAGTGCTTAGCCTGCCAAAGCCTGTGAACATTCAACCCCTAAAGTCACTCCTGGAACCCCAAAATGACATCATTAGGAAGCCAGCTGTGAAAGCTGAATGAAGCCGAAGAGGAAAAACTCACGGGTGCTCATCTCAGATGTTACCTCAGAAGAAATGGATTAAGGTCAGAGGGCAAAGTTCACTGAAGACGTACAGGAAAGCAAAGGATCCATGGCTGATAGACCAACACACACAACACACACACCACACACTTTATGGACAGGGCAGATGGTATTCAAGTATTTTTTTTTTTAATGAATGAGTGGCCACTAAAACTTTAGTTTTAGCCTTTCTCTTCTCAACTTGGAGCTGAGGTTGTTACTATAATTACTCTGTGTATTATTGGGTTATCAGAAAGGTCATGACGTATTTTTTCCCTGTTTTCTATGTAAAATGTGCCATGACATTTTTGACAACCCGATAGTTTGCATGGGCTGTCATTACCACAAACTGGGTGGCTTAAACCATAGTGATTTATTGTTTTACAATTCTCAAGTCTGAAATTCAAAAATCAAGGTGTAGTTAGTTCTTTCTGAGGGCTGCAAGGCAAAAATCTTTTTCACACTTATTTCCTAGTTCTGGTGGTTTGCAGCCAACCTTTGGCACTCCTTCCTTTGTAGAAGCATCATCCCAATTTATGTCTTCCTGCTCACAGAGTGTCCTCCTACGTATGCCTGTGTTCAAATGTCCCCATTTTGTAGGGACTCTGGCCATATTAGATTATGGTTCACCCAACTCAGTATGACTTCATCTACACTTAACTAATTACATCAGCAGTGACCTTATTTTCAAGTATGGTCACATTCTGAGAGACTGTGGGATTAAGACTTCAACACATGAATTTTGTGGGGAGAGGGGAGACGCAATTCAATGCAAACATGGTCCCTCCTCCTTCATGGTATAATAGTGCATCAAAACCAGATAACTTGTCTCTGAGTGCATGAGACCCCAGAATGAAGTTTCACGGACAGACCTGCTGGAGGGAGCTTAGCATTACCGAAGTGTTCTGAACTTAGAGCTAGATGCAGGTAGCGCTTTGGGATTTTGTCAGCTGAGAGTGTGTTTCAAGGAGAAGAAGGGTATGATAAAGGAACAGATTGTAGCAGAGATGATCATGATGGCCTTGTAAGAACAGAATCTCCAGTTTTTAATCTAGGTAAGTGGCTGCTCAGAATAAAGACCCTATTTCCAGCCTCTCTTGCAGCTACATGTGGCCATGTACCTAAAGTGGGGCCATTGTGCAACTCCTAAGTCACATCCCGAAAGAGAGACCATATCTCCCTTCTCATACCATTCCCCAAACCTGCTGCTTCTACACTGATAGTCCATGCGATCATGGATTCTAGGGACAAGGTCAACCCCCTAGCAAAGGAAGGACAAAACAGAAGCCCGGCTCCTTGGGTATGTAGTAGAATCACACACCAGCCCTGGACTGCTTCCTCCTGTTCTGCTCCAAGAGAACAAAATGCCTGCTGTGCTGCCTGGAGCCAAGTGCATGATTTATGAAAACACTGGTCTCTCTTAGTCCCTTAAAAAGCCAGATTTCTCCCCACTTTGGCACCCTTGCTGCCATGCCCAAATCCTTCTCCTACATGCACCTTCCCTCCTTAACTCCCTCACCCCCAAATTTCATGTAAGCATCATTTTCTCAGAGAAACTTTTCTGATATCACTACACTTCTTCAGGCCTCTCTCTTATACACCCATACAATCCCCCTTGCAGCATATAAATCAAGTTTAACTAAACACAAGTAGAATGATTTCATTAGTAGTTATCTCTATGACGGTAGAGAGAGGTCCTAAGAGGAAGGCTCTTGTATCAGTCAGGATTCTCCAGAGAAGTAGAACAAGCAGAATATATATATAGAGAGAAAGATAAGAGGTATATAAAAGAGATTTATTAGGACCAGCAAGTGGCGTAGTGGTTACGTTGCTGGACTTCCACGTAGTCAACGTGGTTTGAGTCCCAGACCCAGTGAGTTAAAACTCACACCAGGCGCATGTGCGTGTGTGCCCAAAATCCTAAGAGGAGACTGGAGAAGAAGAGATTTCAACATGGCCATCATCCTTGGGGAGTGATTTCTTGCTTTCTGTCTTTCTGTCTCTCCAGCAAGTGCACATGTCCTCTGTCTTAAAAAAAAAATAAATAAATAAAAAGCTACTTATTAAAGGTCTTGGCCTTGGCCCATGGGTTTACAGAGGGTGGGAAGGCCTGGAAGCTCACGGCTGCTGTCTGCATGCTGGAAGCTCAGGAAAGTTGGTTGTGTAGTTCCACTCTGAACCTAAAGGCCTGAGAACAAGGGAAGCCAATATCTGAAGGAAAGAGAAGATGAATATTCCAGCTCGGGGTGGAGGGGAGCAAATTCACCTTCCTCTGACTTTTCATTACATTCAGGATTGAGTGGTGTCCATTCACAATGAAAGTGGATCTTTTTATTTAGGTACTAATTCAAATGTTATTCTCTTCTGGAAACACCCTCACAAACACACCTGCAAATAATGTTTTATCAGTCATCTGGGCATCTCTGAGCCCAGTTAAATTAACACATAAAATTAACCATTTAGGCCCAGTTACGGTGATGTAGCAACAGCATAACACCCTGCAATGCTGGAAGGCATGTGGGAGACCAGAGTTCAGTCCCAGGATCAACCTGTACGTACCAGGCCCAAGCAAAGACAGGCACGATCCTGGATGGCTGGATAGAGGATCGACTATGAGACCACATTGAGGATGTGTGTCTCCCTCATCCCAAGAAATAAATACATTTTAAGAAAGTAATAAATAAAATAATAAAATGAAACAATTTTCACAGCAGAATACGACTGGTTGGCAGCCTCTAAGACGGTCCCAGATCACCCTTGCTGCCGAGACTCACGTTTTTATGGAATGCCTCTACCTTGTGTGTGGGCTGACCCTGTTGATGAATTCTTATAGAATATGGTAGAAACGATCAGCGGTTACTTTTGAGGTTAAGTAATAAAAAGACTGTGGCTTCCATCTCGAACGCCCTCCCGGAGCACTCCTGCTGGGGGAAGCTGACCGCCATGTTGTAAGGCAGCCCTGTGGAGGGAAACCCACACGGGTGAGCAGAGAAGACAGTGCTTCAGCCTGGTTGTGATTTGAGATGAACAGAGCCTCAGCTGACAGCGAGCTGCAACCTTATGAGAGATTTGGTCTGGAGGTTCCCAGGTAAGCCATGCCCAGACTTCTAAACCACATGAACTGAGAAATGACAAATGTTTGTTGTGTTGAGTTGCTAAGCTTTGGGTTAACTTGTCATTCAGTGGTGAGTAACTCATATCCCTCCTCACCGCATATCCAGCACCTATCCTAGTGTTCAGCACACAGTAAGCTGTCAATTAATGCTAGGTGAATAAAGGATGTATAGATGAATAAGTTCTTGGGCCAGTGTTATGACCTGAGTTTAAGCAGTCAGACCCCCATAGCCCACTGTGTGTATTGAGAACTCAGCCCAGTAGCTTAGGAAACATGCCGGGCACGTGTGTACCTGTGCTCAAAATCCGAAAAGGAGGGTGAGATGGAGGAGAAGGGATTGTGGTATGCCCATTCCCCATGGGAGGTTCTTCGTCCTCTCCTTTTCTGTCTCTCTGTCTCTCTCTAGTGAGTGTGCATGATCTCTAGCCAAAAAAAAGGGGGGGGTTCCTTAATCGGGAACATGTGTTAAGCACTCATGTTCTGCAAATCTTGAGCTCCTCATCATTAAAAAGAGTTACGTCCACCTTTAAATGAGGAGTAAATAAGGTCTTACGTGTGCCAGTGTCTCGTAAGCGGTGAAGGACGGCACGGTTACTGGCGTTACGTCATCATCTTTGCTGTGTGTTCCAGAGTGAGCCGAGGGCACTGATTTTCATTTTATGTGAAGGGCCGTCCTGCCATAGATACTTAGTTCGTGTTGTATTGTTCATATCATAATTTACATACTTCACAACCCATTATGTGAGGTGGGCATGTGTACACATCTGTTTGTCTATTTGTTTTTTTTTTTTTTCCATACAGCACGTGCACTCCCTAGAAAGAGACAGAGAGAGGGAAAGTGGAAAACCACCCCCTGGGAGAGAGCCACACTGCAACCCCTCCTCCGCTGTTCTGGGATCCTGGATGTGCACACACACATGCGTCCAGCATGATTTTTCAAGCTGCCAGGTCTGCGGCTCGAACCATGGTTGGCTAAGTGGGAGTCCATTGCCTTAACCAGCACACCACCTGCTGGTCTCAATGCACATTTGGTTGAAATGAGACACTAGGAGTGGCTATTTAGCGTTTAGAAACCCCTGATCTGGTTCTGACCTAAGGGGAGATTGTTTATAAGGTGAAGGACTTTCACCAGGGGCACACACTCCAGAGCCAAGTGTTTCAAATATTCTCCAAATGCGCTGCCAGGGCCTGCCAATTTGCATAATGGTTTTAGAAACAATCTTTCATTGGTGAAACGAGTGGTATTCTTTTTTTAAGAGAGATTTTCATTATAGGGTGCGTGCACTTGCCAGAGAGACAGAAAGGGAGAAATCACCCCCCAGGGGGCTGGCCACGCTGCAATCAATCTCTTCTCCTCCATTCTCCTCTCGGGATCTTGGGCACGCATGCACACACACCCAGCATGAGTTTTAAGTCTCTGGGTCCGGGACTTGAACCGTGTTGACTATGTGGGAGTCCGGCAATGTAACCATTATGCCAGCTGCTGGTCCCTGAAATGAGCGGTATTGAAGACTTGTGGCTGGGGCCAGGCGAGGGTGCAGCAACGCAACTGGATCCACATGAGCAAGGTCCTGGATGTGTGTCCCTTGTGCAAGCCAGACACAAGCACGTGTCTGTGATCTGGCTTGGCTGAGACTGCGGGTGGATAGCAGCATGGAGATCTTGTGGCATCGTCTCTCTCTCTCTCTCTCTCCCCCCTCTTTCTCTCTGGAGAAATAAATGAATAAACTTTAAAATTTTTGTGTTCAGGGAACCAGCAGTTGGCATAATGGCTATGTCGCTGGACTCCCGTGTAGTTGATTGTGGTTCAAGTGCTGACCCGGTGGCCTAAACTCACACTAGGTGTGTGTGCGTGCGTACCCAAGATCCCGAGAGGAGAATGGAGGAGAAGGGATTGTGGTGTGGCCATCCCCCCTGGGGGGTGATTTCTCACTTTCTATCTCTCTGTCTCTCTCTGTCTCTCTGGTGCGCACACACACCCTATAGCAAAAACCTCTCAAAACAAAAACAAAAAAGTTTTGTGTTCAGCTTAAGGGACTTGGTTCATCTCCATCACCCTATGTCAGTAAGTTCTGGCTCTGGTCCCCACCTTTAGGAGTACTTTGTTGAGCTGGGCAGGAGGACACCCCAGGTGCTATGACCACCATTGTACTGGCCATAGAGTGAACCTTTCATTCAGAATTGAGGACAGAGAGCAGGACTTCCCTAAGCTTATCACAATGGATCTGTATGATTTTTCATCCTTGGTGTTAATAAACATTTGTGGCATAATTTTGCCAGAGACCTGATTTCTGCATAGCAAGGAGTCATGGGGAAAGCGACAGTAGGTTTCACCTACTTTCAAGCACTGGACACTACTCAAATTCACTTGCTAACTTGTCTTAGGATAAGTCACGAAAAGGTGTGTCCATGTGGCCCTCCCGCACGTCAGCTATTACCTTGGCCAAACGGTCCCCAGCACTGTGACTTTTCCTGTTCTCTCTCTTCTGCAGGGACCGTCGCACTACACCCCTCTCCCTCTCCCTTCAATTACAGCAAAAGTCTCTGGTAGCTTGGTCCCCACTCAGTCCGTCACTCAATCCCCAGACACGCCCAGATGCCCTGCCTGGACTCCAGCGGCAACCTCTGCCACTTATGTGATTTAATAACAATGTTTGAGAAACAGCAGGTCCAGGATGGTCCTTCATCATACAAAGATGGGAATCTTTCCCTTACATGTTCCTCATAGAAAGAACGGGTGCCAGAGGGTGGGGCAGCTGGATGAATGCTCTGAAGTGCTGACCCCGCATCGGGAGGTCCTTGTTGGCGATCGGGGGCCTCCCTGTGCATGCCAGAGGTGTGCACAGACAGGCCGTGACCCAGGAGGTCGAGGCCGAAGGATCACAGTGCTGTCGGCGTCTCACTCTCTTTCTCTGTCTCAGAGGAAATACACAAACAAGTTACATAGGTACACACATACACATACATACATAGACATATCTATGTATCCTACTCAGTTTCCTTCCCTTTCCACTCTCACGATGTAGGTTTCTGAAGCTTGGGATGACAAGACCAGCTCCTGCCGTAAATCTAGCCAGCAGAGCAGTGAGGAGTGGGGTGCGGGGCGGGGTGGGTCCTTGGAAACATAAATAACATACAGAAAAGTGACAGTAAGATTTTGGATCAATAACGAGCTCTCTGTTGCATTAGCAAGTGGATTAACACCATTTGGAAGTATGAACCCAAGAATGTGTTGGAAAACAGCCTCTCCGAGATGTTTTGGGATGAAGCCGTGATAACAGATTAACAAATTCTGGCCAACAGACCAGATATTCTGTTGTTTGACAAACTTAATAAAACAGAGATGCTCATTGATATTGCTTTCTACTAAAGAGAAATATCCCACGAACATATGCAGCGAGGATAAATAAGTATGCGGCTTTGACGACGGAGTTGAAATGAAAGCGGAATGTGAGAGACAATGAAAAGTCTAGCTGTCCTTTCTGAACCTTCTGGAGGTTTCCCAACTTAAAAAGCTGGACATTCGGGGCAGGCAGGTGGTGTGGCGGTTAGAGTTCTGGATCTCCACATAGCCGACCGTGGTTCAAGTCCTGGACCTGGTGACTTCTTTCTCGCTTTCCCTTTCTCTATCTCTGGTCAAATTTAAAAATAATAATAACAAATAAATAAATGATTTTTTTTTTAAAAGGACATTCACTGTGGGTGAGCCTCCACTCAGAGAAAGAGGTTATGAGGGCCGAATGGTGGCTCAGTGGTAATGGAACTGAGCTCACATACCAAGGTCCTAAGTGTGAGTCCTGAGGCCGGGGCATGTGCACTTGGGGCACGTGTGAGTCAGGCCAGCTGACGTGGGGTGGGTCATGGCACAAAGACCTGTTGGGGTGCCTCTCTCTGTCTCTGATGGAAAAAAGTAACAAAACTTTTTTTAAAGAGCTATTTAATTTTATTTTTTATTATTTTTTAGTTTGCTATAGGGCATGTGTGCTCACAAGAGAGAGAGAGAAAGAGAGAGAGAGAGAGAGAGAGAGAGAGAGAGAGAAAGGAAGCTACCAGGTCCTGGGCTCAAACCACAGCTGTTCATGGGAGTCCAGAGCCCTAACCATGATGCCACCTGCTGGCCCCCAAAACTATTTTTTTAAAAGAACAGAGGTTATATATACATATAGGCTATTTCTTTCCATTTTAGTGATGAGTAATCAAAATGTGTTTAGCCTCTGCTTATTTTTGCAGAATATAAGGATCTTGTAACCCAAATAAAAATAAAACAATGATGTGACCTAAGCGCGTATGTGGCTTCTGTGTGTGCGCCATACTTCACTGAAAAGTTCTTCAAAATGCGATGCTGGAGACCGCAGCTTTCATCTGCGTCTTAGTAACCAACATTATGCACAAACGGTTTTATAAAACACTCCAGCAGGGAGTCCCACCGCACAGCTCCTGGGTGTTGGATTCCTGGACCCAGTGACAACCTCGGAACTGGCAGCTGACCTCGTCCAACCATGGGTGCTTCCCAACCTCTGAAAGGTGTGAGAAAAGTGGCAACGTTAGCAGTGTGTGTGTGACGAGGCTTTATTCTTTAAAAACGGGGGACGGGCTCCACGGTACAGCAGTCACGTGCTGCCGAAGGACAGCTGGACCCGACACGGTGACCTCCCGTCCCCAGCTCCATCAGCCCCAAACACGCGGGCTCGTGTGAGTGCCCAAGGCTGCAGGGCTGGAGGGAGGGGATAGCAGTGTGGCCAGACCCTGGACGGTGCTTTTCTCTCTCACGTGCACTGTGATTTTGCCATAGGATGTGTGCACTTACCAGAGAGAGAGAGAGAGAGAGAGGAAAAGGGAGAACTCACCCTCCAGGGGGATGGCCTTCTCCATTCTCCTCTCAGGACTGTGCATGCACGTGCACCCACCCAGCGTGCTTTTTTCAGCTGCCGGGTCAGGATTGGAACCGCAGAGTCAGCCATGTGGGATCCAGTGCCTTAACCTCCACACCACCTGCTAGCTCCAAGAAAAAAAAAAATTAAAAAGTTTAAAATAGCCACAAGCCCTTAGATGTTTTGCTTGTCATTGAGTCACGTAGCTTACCTCTGGCCCATGAGCCAGTGAGTAAAGCCAAATAAGCCTTGTTTAAACTGCCTAGCAACCCCGGGGAGCCTACTCAGCCAGTCCCACCCCGGTTTCCTTCCTCAATCTGGGTAAATGAAATAAAATCACGGGTCTTGAGAGTAATGGTTTGAGAATCTAAATTTATAGGGTGAAGAAAAAGCCTACAGATGAGTAATGCTTGAACACTTTCCAGAACCTTCTGTCCCAAGCAAGCCCTGACTAGTGCGCAAGGTGACCATGGCATTGGCGCTGCGAATGTCACCGACAGGGGGGGGGGGGGGCGCTGACGTCACCGGCTCGTCCTGGCTGGCCTGCAGCTCTGTACCCTCCGCACACTGCGGGGCCTGACACCGATGCTCCTCCGCCACGCGGGAGACGCGACCTAGGTCACGGGCCAATGTTCAGGCCTGGAGGGCGGTGACACCAAAATAAAAGAAAGAATTAAAAAATAAGATAAATAAAACACACATTGGGGGTTTCTTTTCCAACCTAAAGAATGGGGAGAGAGGGAACAGCAAATGGCGTAAAGGTTACGTCACGGGCCTCCCACATGGGTGACCGAGGTTCAAGTCCGGACCCAGAGGCTTCAACCTGTGTGCGTGCCCAAAATCCCGAGAGTGCAATGGAGAAGGGATTGCGGCATGGCCGTATGGGGAGAGGGTGTGTGGGGGGTGAATTTTTCCCTGTCTGTCTCTCCAGTGAACAAAAATCTCTCTAAAAAGAAAAGAAAAGAAAAGAAAAGAAAAGAAAAGAAAAGAAAAGAAAAGAAAAGAAAAGAAAAGAGAAAAGAAAAGAAAAGAAAAAGCGAATGGGGAGAGAAATGGCCCTTTGGAAGAGCGAATGAGAGAGCGGTCAGCCTACCGGTTAGTTCGTGTGCGTGATGACCCCTGCCCAGCTGCTATGGCCTGCGTGGTACCCACGAACCACAAGGGCTTTTCACACATTCTCGTAACTGGCACTCAGCTGCTTTGGGGTGGGCATCGGACCCCCGTGCGGGCGCAGGCGCAGGCCCACCCCGGGGTGCACCAGGACCTCTGGACACACTCTGAGCTGCAGAGAGCGGCTCCAGGCCAACTCCCTTCCCTTTTCACTTAAAAAACACCGAAGGAGCAGCCACAACATGCTGTGTCATTTGACGCTGGCCAGACCAACCTAATGAACCGAAGCCACCCTCCTGTGCTGTGACGGCACTCACGCCACCACCCCAGCCTCTTGGAGCCTGCGGCTTGCAGGACCCGAGGGCCACGAGGGTCTGTGGCTGCCGATTCCCTGATCCCCCAGCTGAAACAGAGGCTGGTGGAGAGGACCCTGCGAGCCGCCAGACTGCAGCAGGGCCGCGGACTCTGGGAGGCGGCCCCTGTCATTGACCAGTCTGGTGGCAGAGGGAGGACTTTTTTAAAGCTGGCTTTAAAATTCTTAATATTGTCAGGACCAGCAGTTAGCATAATGGCTATGTCGCTGGACTCCCATGTAGTCGACCACGGTTCACGTCCCATACCCGGTGGCTTAAACTCACACCGGGCGCGTGTGCGTGCGTGCCCAAGATCCCGAGAGGAGAACGGAGGAGAAGGGATTGTGGCGTGGCCATCCCCCACTGGGGGGTGATTTCTCGCTTTCTGTCTCTCTGTCTCTCACAGTCTGTCTGGCTAGCGCAAACGCCCTATAGCAAAACCTCTCAAAAAATAAAATTAAAATTAAAATTTTAAAATTTAAAAAAAAAGAATTAAAAAATTCTTAATATTGTATATGCCAGCCTAAGGGAGCTCATGTGGTCAACTGCAGTTCCGATCCCAACAAACTGCTTGAAAACCACCAGGCATGGGCCAGCAGGTGGCCCGGTGGTTGGGGTGTTGGACTCCCACATTACTGACCAGGGTCCCTAGACCTGGTGACTTACTCTAATTCTCTCTCTCTCTCTCTCTGGTGCTTGTGTGCCCTGTAGCAAATTAAAATAATATATTTTTTTGAATTAAATAAATAATTAATTAAAAAAAAAAAAAAAAACCAGCCGGTGGGCCAGCCTGTGGTGGTTAAGTCTGGTAGATCCCACATGGCCAGCTGCAGGGTTTGAGTCCCAGACCAGCAGCTTGGAAATCACAATGGACATGTGTGCATGTGCCCAAAATCCCAAGAGGAGAATGGAGGAGAAGGTATTGCCCTGGTAGGTGCTTCCTCGCTTTCTCTCCCTTTCTGTCTCTCTCTGGCAAATATACATGCCCCACAGCAAAAAATAGGTAAGTAAGTAAAAAACTAAAAACAAAATAGATGGACCAGCAGATGGTATAATGGTTATGTCACTGGATTCCCACATAGTCAACAGTAGTTCAAGTCCTGGACCCAGTAGCTTGAAAGTCATGCTGGTTATGTGTGCATGCATGCCCAGGATCCCAAGGGGAGAATGAAGGAGAAGGGACTGTGGTGAGGCCATCCCCCCCAGAGGTGATTTCTTGCTTTCTGTCTTTCTATCTCTTCCTTTCTGGTGAGCACACACACTCTATAGTGAAAAATCTCTCTCTAAATAAATGAATAAATAGAAAAAAACCCACCAGGTACATGTGTGTAGATGCTCCAAATCCTGACAGCATGAAGAAATGGAAGAGTATGAATTGTGGCATGACCATGCCCAAGTTGGGGGTGCGGGGAGAGCTTAATCGCTCTCTCTCTCATGAACACATGTGCCCTCTGACAATTAAAAAACAAAAAGTCAGCTGGATCCCATTTTGCAAAAAGAAAATCCCTCAATTATTTGCTAAACTGAATAAAGTCAAAGCCATTCATTCTTCCATAAGGAGAGCTTTCTCCTTGCCTTCGGTATTCCAATAGTGTGATATTAGCTACAGTTTTTGAATATTGATACTACCTTTTGCACTTTGCTAAGCACATCACCCTCACAATCACTGGTGAGTGACCCCTCATTTCTCACAGTAGTCCATGAGGTAGGCACTATTATTTTACAGGTGAGTAAAATAAGACCTGGGGCTTAAGTGGTTTGCCCATAGTCACATGGCTGCAGGTGGAAACGACAGAAGAAAAGTGAGGGGCCCACTGAGTGGTGGGAAAGAGGACTATAAAGGTACATTTTCTCTCCTCCTCTACTTCTCTACTCCACTACTTCATATAGTTAGGTGAGGCTTTTTTTAGAGAATTTGCCCTGTAAGTCTTAGGGGAGCTGAAGACAACCAGAACATCACTGGCTGGGTGGTGCAGTGATAATGTGCTGCTTCAGCAGAACTGAGTCCACATAGAAGATCGCAGGTTTGGTTCCCTGGTTGAACCGCACATGTTGGTGGTCCTGAATGGCTTGGGGACTGGGAGAGGGTCATTGTGGGAGACCCTTTGAGGGTGTTTGTCTTTCTCTCTGTCTCATTCTCATGAAAGAAATAAATAAACTTAAAAAAAGAAAGAAAGCTACAACAATCACCTTGACCTAACCCTAACCCCTGGGGAAAGCAGAACAGCTCAGGAAGAAAGGGGTTGATAGAGCTACAACCTCATACAACCCCATGAAGAACCTCTTACTCTCTCTGTTATAACACATTCCTCTGGTGTTTAATTCTTCTTTTCTTTTTTTTTTTCCCCCCTTGGTTTTTGCCATAGGGCACTTACGCTCTCCAGACAGGGAGATATAGTGAGAGGAAAAATGAGAAGTCATCCCTAGGTGGGATGGCCACACCACAACCCCTTCTCCTCCATTCTCCTCCTGGGATTTTGGGCACGCATGCACACACACCTGGTGTGATTTTCAAGCCACAGGTCTTAGCCATGTGGGAGTCTAGTGTCTTAATTACCATATCACCTGCTGGCCCCTCTGCTGTTTAATTCTGCCATTAGGACTATCATATTTTCCTCAGATGCTTTGTTATAACCACAACCAAGCTGTCTGTTGCTCATGACATTATTTTTAGACCATCTATACAATAACAAAAATGATGGAACTGTAAAAAATTCAGTCAGGCACATGCTTGGACCATTTTTTCTTGTTTTCATAATGTTCAATAAAGTCAAATCTAATTTTTTACAGAAATGAGTCAGGCCCAAGTTCTTCCAAGAAAATAGGTTTTCAGGGAAAATGGGAAATTGACAATTTCCCCAAGAATTTTATACGAAGACATACTCTCTTCTATTTGAATAATGGCAAGAGATTAGGCATTCCTGTATTCTCTGTTTTCCCCTTTATTAATGAATTAGAATACACAATTGATTTAAAATTAAATAAAATTCTCATAAGCATCATTCACATCTTCATTACCAGTCGCTTGTGCTTTGTAAAACTGGATTTCCATGTAAATGGCTTCATGTCTAAATGGGAGTCGGCTGTTGGGAGCCTGGCTGGGCTGTAGCCTGACCTGACCCCGCCTGCAGCCGGGGAGCAGCTGGGCGTGGCAGTGGGGACAGGTGAGCACAGACACCGACACCGAGGGCTGAGCCCGGTTGGATTAAGGAGGGCGGAGCAGCCATGACCCCTGGATCAAAGCTCCCGGAAGCTCTCCTCTCTGACCCCAGCTTCTTGAATTAACCTGCACGTCCCTGTAGGCTGGTGTTTAAGGCGTCTCCCAGGCTTAAGATCTGTTGGTCTTCTGCAGATCTCTGAACTCTCCCCTGTCCAGATTCTCGGGGGCGCCTCTGGGAAGTAGGGACCCTGGACATAGTTTTCTTCCTCCTCAGGCAGTTTGGGAATTCTCTCTCAGGTGGAAGGCAAAAGCTTGAACTCTGGGGTAACCATTTTAAGGGCTTTGGCTTTAGGATCCTCTAGTCGCTCTGAAAATGTGAGAACACAATGTTACATGATTAATTCTTTTCTAATTCTGATGCTGTTTGCAAGAAGTGACAGATTTCAGAATAACTAAATAATTTTAGTGTCACTTTTTACTCCCAATATTAGTATCACATGTGAAACCTGGTATTTTGAGATTTTCATCACCCATCTGGTTCTCTAGGAATCTTTAAAAAGTGCAAATACTTATAAAAGAAAAAAAGAGAAAGAAAGAGAATGTCTTAAAGTATAAATTTATGTCCATTTTGCTAAAGTATTTCTTTTTTTTAAAAGAGGTTTTTGTTGTAGGGCATGTGCATTCACCAAAGACAGAGAGACACACAGAGACGGTGGGAGGGAAAGTGAAAAATCACTCCCCAGGGTGATGGCCATGCCACAATCCCTTCTCCATTCTCCTCCCAGGATCTTGGGCATGCACACATGCACCCAGCATGATTTTCAAGCCACTGGGTCCAGGACTCAAACTGTGGTTGGCCATGTGGGAGTCCAGCAAGGTAACCGCCAAAGTATTTTCTAATATTGCCAGCAAGATATAACCAATGGCATCATTATCTAGTTTTAACATAGAAAATAAATATTTTAGCATAATTGATATCTCCATGCTTTGCTTAGATTAGGAACTGACTCTTGAGTTCTTTGCTGTAGACTATCATAAAATTGTTAGTGAAACAACATTTAAAGTGGATCCAAGGCCAGCAGGTGGTGGTTAAGGTGCTGGACTCCCACATGGTCAACCACGGTTCAAGTCCCAGACCTAGAAGCTTGAAAATCACACCAGGCACATGTGTGTTCTTGCCCAAAATCTGCAGAGGAGAACAGAGAAGGGATTGTGGCATATCCATCCCCCTTGGGGGCAATTTCCTACTTTCTCTCTCTTTGTGTCTGTCTGTCTCTCTCCAGAGAGCACACCTGTCCTATGGCAAAAACCTAGATAATAATAATAATAATAATTAATAATAATAATAAAATGGATTGAAGTAAATCTGAGTGTTTACACAGCTGGAAGAAAGGACGCCCTCCTCACTCTCTCCTCTGTTTGTGTGCGGTCCTGAGACCAGGGAGGATCCTGGGATCGCGGTGGACCAGATATCCCTGGAGGAAGGGGTGGCAGTGGGAGAGCTCTCAGCTGCTCCTTTCTCCTTGGCCAGGTGGTCTGGGACTCAGAGCGGGAAAGATGGGGTCTGAAAGGTCAGCAGTAGGTTACGCCAGAGTCCTGCATTATGTAGCGCGGCCTGGGAAGGCGTCTTCCGGGTCAAGCGAGACATGAGGGATGGACGAGAAGTGGCCAGTCATGCAGGGAAGGAAACGAGAAGGAAATGGAAAAAGGAGGAGGAAGAGACGCAGGATAAGAGCCAGCGTGGTGAGAGGGGCTCCGGGCCGGGATGCCCTCCCAGACTGAGTCTGATGTGAGTGTAGTGGGGTGCCATTGCACGGCGACCAGGAAGCAGCCTCGGGATGACTTGGCGGGCCGCTGAGACGGCCGACGATCAGATATGTGGAGAACGGGTTGTAGGAAGTGCAGATGGGAGATGGTGGCAGGGTGGCGGCAGGGACGCACGTGTAGGTTGGACATACATCTCACATGCAGAAAGAACTGCCCGGACTTGCTAACGGATTGATGCAGAAAATGAGTAGGAGGAGAAATCAGGGCATAATTCAAAGGTTCCATTCGGAATCAAAAAATAAATAAAAACATGAAATGTTTAAGAATCAATTAGAGGGGTCTGGCAGGTGGCATGGTGGTTAAATGCACTGGACTCCCACGTGGCCAACTGCTGTTCAAGTCCTGAACCTGGAGGCTTGCTTTGTCACTTTCCCTCTCTTTTTCTCTGTCTCTCTGGTCAAACTAGAAAATAATAATAATAATAATAAAGTTAAATAAAATAATGCTTTTAAAAAGAGAAGAAAGTGCACAGGAAATGTCCAAACCTATATGAAGAAAACTATAAACATTTTCTGAGAGATTTAAAGAACAAAAAGGAAAAACAATTTACACAACAAAGAGGAAATTAGCTCTTATAGAAAAAGATATTAATAATTTTAAATCAGTACAGTCCAATGTAATCCCAACAGAACTTCTTTATTTTTAACATGACAAAAATAATACCAAGATTCTGGAAGAATAAACATTTAGGACCAGCAGGTGGCACAGAAGCTACGGCGCTGGATCCCACATGGCCAACTGCCGGGTTTGAGTCCTGGATCCAGCTGCTTGAAAAACACAGCAGGTGTATGTGCATGTATGCCCCAAATCCCAGAGAAGAATGGAAGAGAAGGGATTTCGGCATAGCCATCTACCCGGGGGTGATTTCTCACTTTCCCTCTGTCTATCTCTCTCTAGTAAGCACACAGCCCTCTAGCAAAACTGAAAACAAAACCAAACAAAACAGAATCAACATGTCTTCGAGGCCCAGCTGCAGTGGCATAGGTGTATGGCACTGCTGCATGCCACTGGAGTCACCAGGGAGGCTGGGTTCAGACCCTGGGTCAGCCAAACCACGCCCAGCTCACCGGTGCACCCTGGGATCCTGGCCATCTGGGAGGCAGAGAGGACAACTGTGGCAGGGTGAGACCCTGTCAAGGGCACTGCCCCTCTTTCTCTCTCTTACTGTCTCTCATGAAACAAATAGAATTTTAAAAAGAGAATAAACAGGGAGCAGCAGGTGGCGTGATGGTTAAGGCACTGGACTTCCACATGGCCAACCACAATTCAAGTCCCAGACCCAGTGGATTGAAAATCATGCCAGGCATATGTGTGTGCATGCCCAATATCCCATGAGGAGAATAGAAAAGAAGGGATTGCTGTTTGGCCATTCCCGCATGGGGTGATTTCTCACTTTTCTTCTCACTATTTCAGTGTTTCACTCTGGCAGGCACATATGCCTTATGACAAAAAAAAACTAAAAAAAAAAGGGGGGGGGGATAAACATTTATGTGAGACTAGCCAGGACAATTCTGGAAGGGGGGAAAGGAACTACACCAGAAAACAGGGTTGATTGGCTACTAAAATGGAAAATAAAGCTACAATGATAAAAACAAGAGATACCATACAGGAACAGGACTAACAGGAATAGACCCCAAAATAGACATTTTCCTTGTATTATAAAAAGTGGCGTATCTGTGCAGAAAAGTTGGATTATCCTATTCATGTCACTGGGCTAGTTGACTCGCCCTTCAAAATAATAACACGGGATCACTGTTTTACCCCTCACCAAAATAAATTCCCATGGGTCAAAGACATACAGGAAACAAAATGAATGTTTTTCTAAACATGGAGCAAGAAAAACCTCTCTATGCATAATACAATGAGAAACCGTGTGAGCAATGATTGCCAACTCAAACTACACGAATACAACAAAGCAAGCGAATAAAACCCACAAAGTTAAAATATAATTGAACTTTTCAAGTTCTTTGTGTTTAAATCCCATCTATTTGTGACTTCCAAAGGCTGTTTGTAGCCAGATAGTTTCACATTGTCGAGGGTTGAATTGTGTCCCCTCAAAAGGTAGGTTTAAGTCTTGTCCCTCAGAACCTGCAAATGCGGCCAGATGTGGAAATGGGCTCTTTGCAGATGGATCAAGTTAAGACGTGGTCATACTGGATTAGGGTGGGCCTTCACCCAATGACTGGTGTCCTTATGAGAAGAGAAAATTAAGAGCTAGGAGGTGGTGTAGTGGATAAGGAGCTGCACTCCCACGTGGTCAACTGTGGTTCAAGTCCTGGCCCCAGCGGCTTGAAACACCCTGGGTGAGTGTGCGTGCAGGCCCCAAATCCCAAGAGGAGAATGGAGGAGAAGGGATTGCAGTGTGGCCATCCCCACTGGGGATGATTTCTCATTTTCTCTCTGTCTCTCTTTCTCCAGCAAGCACATACACCCTCTAGCAAAAAAAAAAAAAAAAAAATTTTAAAGAAAAAAGAAAGAAGATAAAAATTTGGACACTGATACATACAGGGAAGATGGCCGAGGCGGGAAGCAGAAAGTGGGGTGATGGAGCACCGGCTATGGAAGGCCAGATTCCTGGAAGCCACCAGAAGCTAGGAGAGAGGCATGGGTCCAGTTTGTCCCTAGAACCTCAGAGCCCACTGGACACCTTGATTTTGACCTTGTGGACTCCAGAAGTGTGAGAGAATACTTTTCTGTTGCTTTAGGCCATAGTTTGTGGTAATTTGTTACAATGGCCCCAAGAAACCAATACATACATTTTTGTCTAATAGGCATACTGAACTTCATTAAAACAAAACTCTTATTTTTACATAAATAAGTGAAATTGGACGTAATGAACGTCAGTTTTGGTGGTTAACTCTGGAGGATGAGGATAAAGGGGACTTACACTTTATACAGATGTGTATGGTCTGACTATATTATGAGCTGCATCTATAACATAATAAAAGGAAATTTTAAAAGAAATAAAATATATAGAAATCATAATGCCGTGAGTGGAATTCCACAAATTCAACTTTGTAAAATGAAAGGTCATATTAGCAGATGAGGAAGAATGGAAGCAGCTAGCCAGCTGAGAGTTGCCCGGGTGTCCAGCCGAGAGGTCCGGGTGTCCCCAGCCAAGAGGTCCAGGTGCCCAGCCGAGAGTTCCGGGTGTCCAGCTAAGAGTCTTAGGTGTCCAGCTAAGAGTTGCAGGTGCCCAGCTGAGAGGTCCAGGTGTCTGACTGCAAGTTCTAAGTATCCATCTGAGAGTTCCAGGTGCTCAGCTTGGAGTTTCAGGTGCCCACTGAGAGTTCTGCGTGTCCAGCTAAGTATTCCAGGTGTCTGGCTGAAAGTTCCAGGTGTCCAGCTGAGAATTCCAGGTGTCCAGCTGCTCTTTTCTGAAGCTACCTCGCTAGGTCTTGTCTTTGTGATCGCGGTTGCCTGTGCTTACTAAATATCCATAGGGTTGATTCCAGGCTTGGGGACAGACGAGGTGTCCTGAGATAACCGCTCCGTTTCTGGGTCTCTGAGTTAGCTAGCCCCTATTTCATAGACTGGGGTGGGAGACGTTCCTAAGGAACCCGGCGGACCTGGGAACCCAGCCTTTGCTCCTCTCCCCACCACACTGCCTTGCCTGCCGTCACACACCTGCCTGGCTCCCCAGACCCTTCACACCCTCCTCTAGGTCCTGAGGCACCAGAGAGTGGCAACCTGCATGCTTCGCGAACAGGACGTGCACGGAGGGGGGCTGACAGGGCCTCCGCCCTCACCCACTGTGCCCGCCGAGGTACTCGAAGGAAGCTGCGGGCCGTGCCATGTGCTTGCGTGACTTAGAGAAGGGGCTAGAAGGAACAATGGGTGTTGTTGTCCCCTACGTCGTTCTAAGCCTCTCCCCCCGTCCCTGTGGTTTTATTTGTTATTTATTTATTTACTTATTTAGAGGTTTTTACTATAGGGCACGTGCGCACGCCAGACAGACAGAGAGACAGAGAGACAGAAAGCAAGAAATCACCCCCCGGGGGGATGGTCATACCGCAATCCCTTCTCCTCCATTCTCCTCTCGGGATCTTGGGCACGCACGCACATGTGCCCGGTGTGAGTTTTAAGCCACCGGGTCCGGGACGCGAACCGCAGTTGACTACGTGGGAGTCCAGCGACATAGCCATTACACTAACTGCTGGTCCCCGTGGTTTGTTTTAGACTCGTATTTCACAGACGACCGGCTATTAGCTGGATTAGTTCCCCGCCTCATATATCCATTGTCACTGTACCACGTCACCTGGGGCCACCTTTTGTGTATTTATACAGACTCACGAGTCCAGGATGGCTCTCTCCACCTACGCCAGTCCTACTTTATGTCCGTACAGTGATCCTGTGGGTGGCAGCTGGTTGACTACACTCTGATAGGTTCAGGTGACTTAAAGGTACAGCATCTGACAGTTTTTATGGTGCACTTCATGATAACTAGCCCAAGTAACTGACCCTCCAATGGCTTCTCAACAGCACAGAGAAGACGCCCTTTATCTGTCACTTCGGGGTGCCTAAAATTTCAGCCATCATTAACAATTCATTCTCTTCTGATGGAAAATCAGCTTTGTAAAGCTTCCCACATGCTTCACCCCCCCCCCCAACTCTACCCCCCCCCCCACACACATATCCTATTTTTTTTTCTTTTTTTCGGGAGAGGTTTTCGTCATAGGATGCGTGTGCTTGCCAGAAAGACAGAGAGAGACAGAGAGACAGAAAGAGAGAAATCATCCCCTAGGGGGAATGGCCACACCGCAATCCCTTCTCCTCCATTCTCCTCTCGGGATCTTGGGCACGCACGCACACGCGCCCGGCGTGAGTTTAAGCCACTGGGTCCAGGACTTGAACTGTGATCGACTACATGGGAGTCCAGCGACACAGCCATTATGCTAACTGCTGGTCCCACATATCTTATTTCATACACTAGGCTCTGTGGAATCTCACCTCTCCCAGAAAGCTAAGGTTGTTTCGTAGCTTCAGGGCTGAATTTCCCTATGACTTTTTTTTTTTTTTTTTAAGTTCATCCATCCATTCTTTCCATGAGCAAAAGACACAAAGACTCCAATGCTTTCAACAAGGTCTTTATGCCATGATTTGCACTCTGTCCTGGCCAGCCTGGGTCACGGCACCCAGGTGCCCGGCATTCTCAGGGAGGTCACCAGACACAAGCCCAGAACCATCACATCTGGGTCAGCCTCGCAGAGCATCATGCTTTACCACTGCGTCGTAATCCAGCCCCTCTCCCTAAGACTTGCCATTGTCCCAACTCCCTGCAGCCGTCTCCTGAGCAAGAGGGACCCAGATACACAGGCCTGCCATCCAGCAGACCAACCTGCGTATCAGAGCAAAGCCAGCACCACCAAATCTTTCTAAGGTAGCTGACCTAAGTCCTAGCCAAGGAATGGGAAGTCCATCGTGCCAGGAGTGCCCGCCAAGCCCCTAACCCCCAGAGACAAACATGCTTCCTAACAGAAAGGTTATAGGAAGGAGAGGCTGGATTTATGAACTGTCTCCTTGGTCCGCCTCTGCCTGGTTTCCTTTGGGCTCACCAGACGAGGTTTAGGCGCCAGACACATATGCATGGTGCCATTCGCGTGTCTGTGTTAAAGTTGACTTAATTAGGAGAGTTTACCTCAAATAAATGCTTAAATGAATTCTCTCAGTGGTGTAACATTTTCGTCTCCTGCCTATTTCTGTGCCTTGTGGCTGAAAAAGAACAGAGCATAGAAAGGGTGCAGCAGCTCCAAGTCATGTTTACACGCATTGATGTGCGGTAGGAAAGGAACCCGGGGCTGGGGTCGCGTGAACTCCTGTAGGATAAATAGAGATAAATAATTCAGATTCTCATTATAATAGAGGCATATAGCTCCCATGCTTGGGAGCACCCTGCCTTTGTGCACATTGGTATGCAGTGGCTGTTCCGAAGCCATAGCATGTAATCTGGCATTAATATTAACATAAATCAGAGGCAGGAATTAGCACTATTTCTAAAGTCTTATAGGATAACTGAATTCACACTATATTGTCGCGTCCTCCTGGGCATTTTCGTAATCGTGTAATAGAAATGTTGAGGTAGTTGAGATCTTCTTTATATTACTCCATGAAAGGATCTTTAACACAATGTCTTTAGTAGACAGTTTTGATAGAACACGTTGAACAAAAAGAAATATGCCTATTTTGGTAATATGGGTATGTTTCATTAGCTCAGCCTGCAGCGATATGACATTACATTCTAAAAGGAATACAATTAATAACAATGAGAGATTTTTAGCTCTCGGAGTGTAGCTGGAGGAACGAAGCCTGATGTCAGGGCAATTAGCAGAGGCTTTGCATTACCTTTGTCTGCACACCCTCCACATCACCCTGTCTCAATGTGTTGAATAGTTATTTCTTTAGCAGAGAATTTGTAATTTATTTTGATGTTTCCTATAATTCAGACCACTATTATAAAAAAAAATGATTTCTCTCTCTCTCTCTTTTTTTCTCAGGTAAGAAAAAAAATTTTTTTAAAATAACTAGCTGGCAGAATGCACATTTCTGTGGATTGCCATAGCTTCCATTTCTTGCGATAAGGGGAGAACTCACTGCTGAGAAGAGGCGCAGTCACGTCGGGGATTAAGCCAGAAGGAACGCTCCGGTCGGTGCGGGGAGGCATGAAACCTCCCAGCAGCACGTATGGCCCGCGCATTGTGTCCAGGGGAAAAAGTTGTACTTCGAGACTATTAGAATAATCGGCCAGGGTATTATTTTATTCAGTGTTAACCTTTATGTTTTATGTTAAATGACAGTGAAGGTTCTGGAACACGGTGATTCCCCAGGGTCTCCAGAGCCGAGAGTTCTTTTATCTCAAAAGAGATTTCATTTCACTCTGCAATGCCGAAACCACCCTTGGCTCCCTTCGCTGGTCAGTTTTAATAGGCGTAGCAAAAGAGAAAATATTTTGAAATGTGATAACTCTGGTTTTTCAAAACAGAGGATGACGAGGCTGGTTTAAGATGCCATTTCTGTCTGGCCTATCTGCTCCAAGGTTGGGGGTCGGCGTTCTGTTTGGGCAAAGGGGGGCAGTGCAGGTGATGGGGGTTAATGAGCGGGGGGGGGGTGTGGGGGGGGTACGCTGGTAGTGAGAGGGCGAGGGAGAAGGGCAAGGGAGAGAGAGAGGGAGATAGGGAGAAAGAAGAGTGAGAGCAGCCCAGCTCCGACTCCTGCAGCCCCAAATTTATCCTGATGGGCTTTTCCTGGTGCGCATCCACGGCCCGTAAGCAGGAGCCCTGGGAACATCGCCGCTGAGTCCAAGCCTGGAGGGTATTAACACGCAACTCCATTTCCACTCATGAGTAATGTATTAAAATTTTGTAGCTAATAAATTCTTAATCTGAGGAGCTCTGGGTTATTTCTTACTTACACAGTGACTTGGTTAATGTAACACCAGCCCGGTCATGGCTCTGACAGCTTGTTATTTTCGGTGCTGTTTTCCCAAGGCTTTTCAACGCAGCCGGCCTGACCGCCACCTCCCTGCGCCTGTGACCACTGCTTAGTTCCTGCATATATGCAGAAGCACACACCTCTTCAGACAATTAAATCACACCAAACTGCTCTGGGACTGGAGGCGCGCGGTGTTATGTGAGCAGTCCCCTCCCCTGCTAAGTATTATTGACGAACCCATCAAGGGCAGTGATGCATTGGTTTCCACCTTACCTAGAAGGACACTGGGGCAGCGGTGACATGCTGTCACCGTGGTAACTGCGGCTGAAGTGAACAGCCTGTTAGGATAGGTGACCTCTGTTGGCAACGCGCCTAGAGATGAAGCCCTGGCCCGGCTGCCATGTCACGGGACCCCGAGGAGCAGCCCAGTACCCTCCAATTGATTCATTAGGCCCTAAACGTATCGATCGCTCCAATTTGCAGGAATTTATTATATTGATATTGGACTGATTAACATTTTGTGCCAGACTGGTTCGATATGTGCTTGTAACAGCTTTTAATGATTAATTGACTTTTATGATTCCATCTCAGGCCTGTCAGTGAGCTGTGAACTGTGGGCAAGCTCGCTCCCGGGCTGTCTCTCCCGTGGCACTGGGCAGTGATTGAATACCTAGGAAATTAGTGTCCTTGCTGTCTCATTTTATGAAAGATAAATGCTATGACATTTAATGCAGACCTTAATTTAGAACAGAACTAAGCAGATCATTTTGCAATTTAATCATAAACAGGTAAATATCAAAACTTGGTTAGCATTTTACAAGTTAAGCACACAGAAAACAGAGGCGAAGAGGAGCAGGCGGCGAGGGAGCCAGTGAAAGGTAAAACGAAATAATACGGGTTGGAACCGCGCAGCATTTTAATAATCACGTAGTTTATTGGGGCCAAACATCCAAGCCCATTTTTCAGCCCTGAATATACTGCTCTCATTCACCCGGCGCTGAGCGGGCCGCTTGGCACAGGCTGCGAAGTTCGGGTGTATCTTCCGCGGCCGCAGGCAGGCCTGCAAGGCCGCCCGGTGAGTCGAGGAGAACACATAGACTGATTTGTCACAAAGAGTAAATAGCAGAGGACGGGCCGGCTCTGGTTTAATATGTGCCCCTGCCATGTAATAAGGGGAATATCACACGCAGCATGGTTTATGTGTTACCTAAAACAACCATAAACATTATGAAAAGACAGCAGGAGGAGATGAGGGTTTATTGTGCTCGCGAACAACAGACAGAGGAGCAGGAAGGCTGGGGCTGTCAACTCACACCTTCCCGCATTCATATTTAAAGCATATTTCCTTCCTTTCATTTTAATTAAAAGACTTAAGTTGGGGGAAACTGTCTAAACATCCTGTCACATTATTCATGTTTGTACATATAAGGAATGAGAGGAAATGGCTCTCCTGCTCGCCTTCTTTCTTCTTTGCCCTCGGTGTTTTCTCCCTGGCTGAGCAGAGCAGGGACACCTCTGCTGAAGGCGCGTTGTCGGTGGCTGTGACCTATCCGTGGGCTGTGTACTGACCGTGTGGCTCTGGTCCACACACATACACACCACGCGCTGACGCCTTACCCACATCGTCTTTAGTGAGAGAAATCTGGGGTCCCCCCGTCCGGCATCATGAGGAGCCCAGAAACTCCACCTGGATGCTTTTCTCATTTCCCACAAAGGTTCAGGCCACCTCCTTTCGCAACTCACCCACGAACTACCTAACATCGACTCCATTGGCTTTGGACGTGTGGCTTTGTGTTTGCGAATACTTTATGGGCTGGGAAGCGGGCTTCTGGGGCGCCTTGCTCTGCGTGGAGCTTGGCGGGTCCCCCATCGACAGCCCGGTCTCGGGCACCTTTCCCTGGCTCTCTGGCCCAGACTGCAGCCTTGCCTGGGATCCACCGGGAGGAGGCATCGTGACCCCACCCCAACTCAGCGCGTGTAGGTAGACAGGAGAGGGCGGGAGAGCCTCAGGGTGCCTCCCTGCGCTGGGACACTGAGAACGCGCACACGTCACTGCTGTCACTGCTGTCCGTGGGCCAGAATCCCAACCGGCCAAAGACGTTTTAAACATCTGCCCTTCCTTTGATTGGTTTTCCTTCTCTTTTTGGCTACGATTCATTATTCCACATTATATCCATCACTGAAGTCTTTTCCAAGCCAGTACTTTCCTATGCTGAAGGATGACTTGGGTTCAGGGTTCGTCACCGAAGCAGCCCCACGCAAACCCACCATGGGCTGTGCACACCGCATGCAGATACATTCTACACCGAGGGCTGTTTCCGGCTTACGCATCCGACTTTGCCATTGCAGCAGGTGTACCGCGTTCCCACACACAAGAGGGGAATGAGTCTCTGTCTAGTTCCCCGCCGGAAGGAGAAGGGCAGGGCAGAGAGGAGGCCTCCCCGATCTGTCCTCTAGCTGGTAGTTGCTCTGCAGCAGCGCCGTTTCTTTCTCTTTTTTTTTTTTTTTTTTTGGAGAGGTTTTTGCCATAGGGCACATGCGCTCGCCAGACAAAGAGAGACAGAGAGACAGAAAGCGAGAAATCACCCCCCCGGGGGGATGGCCACACCACAATCCCTTCTCCTCCATTCTTTTCTGGGATCTTGGGCACACACACACACGCACCCAACGTGAGTTTAAGCCACTGGGTCCGGGACGCGAACCGCGGTCAACTACATGGGAGTCCAGCAACAAAGCCATTACGCCAAGTGCTGGTCCCAACAGTGCCGTTTCTTCTGCGTGAGCAAGCTTGCCCCGCCCTGCACACACAGACCGCCTGCCTCACCCACCCATCTCCTGTGCGCTGGCTCTGCCAATTCTGCTCCACCGGGGAGGGGGCCCCCTTCCGGGGTCTCATCAGCATCACATGCTCACTCTGCTCCTCAAATCCGAATTCCGATTTCTGCTCCAGACTCAGCGGTCTCATCTCTCCTGGTTTCCTCCTGCAAGGGGAATTTGCAGGCGTCACTGGACGCTCTCCGGGCTCCTTCCTTCCAGTCACTAATCGAGTAACGTTCTGTATCTATTTTATCTTCTGGTTCTGCTGTCAGATACCTGGCACACTATTAGCAGAATTCCATGAAAAATTTAACAGGAAAAAAAATGTTGATTCCCCCCAGGTGGACTTCTGGGATTACATTCCTCCTTATCCTGTGGACATGAGTCTTCAAGGTGCGTACGTTTTAGAGCACATTTTAACTCGGGCAGAGAAAGGTACGTAAAGCGTGGGAAATGATCTTATTCGAAATCTAGCACCTAAGGAAAAATACTCAAAAGTTCAAGAAGATAAAAAAAAATCAGTTTCTTGTTTTTATTTATTTTTGCCTGAGGGTGAGTGCGCTCAGCAGAGAGACAGAGATGGAGAGAAAGGGAGAGAGTGAGAAAGGTGGCCCAAGGGGGGTAGTCTCGCCATGACCCCTTCTCTATTCCTCTACCCCATCAGAATTTGGGGCACGCAGCCCTCATGCCCAGTGTGGGGTTTATCTTGAGCTGCTGGGGCCAGGATTTGAACCACACAGTTGATCATGTAGGATACAGCTACCTTAACCACCAGGTCACGAGTCTGGCCCAAAAGTTTTTTTATTATTTGTTTTTGTTTGTTTGTTTGTTTTTTAGAGAGATTTTTGCCATAGGGCATGTGTGCTCATCAGAGAGACAGGGAGACAGAAAGCAAGAAATCACCCCCCTCCCAGAGGGCTGGCCATGCCACAATCCCTTCTCCTCTGTTCTCTTCTTGGGATGTGGGGCATGCACGCACACACAGGTGCCAGGCATGAGTCTTAAGCTGCTGAGTCCAGGACTCGAACCACAGTCGACTACATGGGAGTCCAGCAACATAACAATTATGCCATCTGCTGGTCCCTGAAAGTTTCTTATTCTTAAAAAATATTGGCAGGCCCAGCAGGTGGTGTGGTGGGTAAGGAACTGAACACTCCCATGTGGCCAACCATGGTTTAAGTCCTGAACCTGGTGGCTTGCTTTCTCACTTTCTCTCTTTTTCTCTCTCTCTTTATGTCTCTCTCTGGTCAAATTAAAATGAATGAGTAAATAAATAATTCAAAAATATTGGGGCTGGCAGGTGGCATGGTGGTTAACAGCACTGGACTCTCACATGATCAACCACGGTTTGAGTCCTGTATCTGGTGGCTTGCTTTCTCATTTTCTCTCTCTTTTTTTCCTCTCTCTCTCCCCCTCCCCATCCCTCTCTGGTCAAATTAAAAAATAAAATAAAATAAATAAAGTTAAATAATTTAAAAAATAGAATTTTTTTTAATTTAATATTTTTTCTCTGTGCATTGTTAGTAAGACTCACCTAACAAAGGACCCTATGGTGCATTTTACTTCGTTGTTGTAAAATCTGCAAAAGAGGGGCCAGCAGATGGCATAGTGGTTCTGTTGCTGGACTCCTGCATGGCTGACTGCTGTTCGAGTCCTGGTTGCATGCGCACGCACACGTGTGCCTGAGATCTCAAGAGGAGAAGGGAGGAGAAGGGACTGTGGTGCGGTTATCTCTCATTGGGGATGATTACTCACTTTTCTTCTCACTGTCTCTGTATCTCTCTCTCCAGTGAGTAAAATCCTCCAAGATGTAAATAAATAAATACAACCAAAATATCTTTATTTAGGGGTCCAGCCAGTGGCTTGGAGATAAAGGCTACTCGATCTTATATGGCCGACTATGTGGTTCCAGTCCCAACCCTAGCAGTGTGAAAAACACACTGGGCATGTGTTTTCTCCTCAACCCCTAGAGGAAAATGGAGGAGAAGGGATTGTGGTGTGATCATCCTTCTGGGGGTACTTTCTCACTTTCTCTCACACTCTCTCTGACAACTACACATACCCTATAGCAAATTTTTAAAAATCTATATTTAACTATTTATATGTAATAAGACTCTTAGTACAAAATATTCTACATTTTTGATAATAGAATTTCTACTGTACATTGCAAGTTTACCTAGCAATTGACTGCCTTTAAAATGGATGGCATAAGCCATTGCACTTCTTTAAAAAGAATGCTTTCTTTTAATTGGAACAGAAAGGGACAGAGTGAGAGAGAGAGAGAAAATGAAAAAGTAAGCGCCAGGTCCAGGACTCGAACTATGATCAACAATGTGGGAGTCCAGAGCTCTTAACCACCACTCCACCTGCCGGCCCCCTCCTTATCGATTTTCATAAGGCCTCTGGTAAAAAGCCGCTGTTGGCGTCCACTTTTTGGTCTTTGACGGGAAATTGGAACATCAGCATACATCCCGTGTTTCCAAATATCTAAACACTTACTGGAACTTGAGACATCTGGTTTGAAGTGATATCTCACCTTTTTTATTTAGTTTATTTATTTACTTCTTCCAAGACGAAAAAGACAGAATGAGAGAGAGAGAAGCAGCATCCTCAACAGGGTCTTGATGCCACGATCCACCCCCAGCCTTTGGCCAGTCCCAAGTCAGGGGAAAGCATCTTCCCAGAGTACTCAGGGAGGTCTCCAGACGTGAACTGGGAACCTTCCTATAGGGCCTGCCCTGCAGAGTGTCTCGTTTTATTGCTGCACCATTGTCTGGCCCCTCACTTATTTCTTTTGAGAGATTTTTGCTACAGGATGCATGTGCTCACTGGGGAGACAGAGACAGAGAGAGAGAAAGTGAGAAATCACCCCCCAGAAGGGGTGGTCACACGGCAATTCCTTCTCCTCCATTCTCCTCTCGGGATCTTGGGCACACACACACATGCGCCTGGTGTGAGTTTTAAACCACCAGATTCAGAATTCGAACCACAGTCGACTACATGAGAGTCCAGCAACATAACCATTACACCACCTGCTGGTCTTGTGGCCCCTCACTTTTTACTCAACTATTTCAGCACCCTTTGGATACAAAGCCCCCTCCAGAGTCATCATTGCCTGATTCTGTTCTTTCCTGGCACCGACGATCACACTACCTGAGACCACAGGCACCACAATACCGGCCTTGACGGGCAGCCTGCCCAGCTCTGGTCTGCCTTGCTAAACACGCAGGCAGTGGGGGGTGGCATCAATAGTGGCAGGACAGCGTGGCAGGATTTGTCTCTTGTGGCTCTCCTGTTCTTCCCTGTGCACCATCTGGGAATAAATTTTTCAAGTTACATGGTGATCACCACGTTTGTGGCTTCCGTTGTATCCAACATTTCCAGGAAATATTACAGTTAGAATTTCCAGATTAATAAAACCGGAGACAAAGCTAGCCCAGTAGACGTGATTTACTGTACCTTCCAGAAGGCTCCTGCTAAGCCCCTCCTGAACAGCTATTCAGGGAAGTGAGCAACCATAAGGAGACGGGGAACACGATCCTATGATTCACAGCCTCGGACGGGGCTGGACCAAGGGACGAGATTTGCAAGGCCCAGGTCGTACTTTGCTGACCTAAACATGTGGGCGATGGTATGGAATACTATTTTAAAAATAGATCCCTGGAGTTGCCATCAAGTCCGACTGGCTTTGAAATGTGGAGAAATCAGCGAAGCAGGGGCCGTGAGAACGGCTCAGCCCAGAACGGTGTGGCTGTGTGTGAAGTATGGCCAAGCATGCGGCGCGAGGAAGCACCCCCATGGTGGGGTACGCCCAGCCGGGGCCTGGTGGTCTCACTTGCTAGGATTTCTTGTAAAGGTCCTGGTAAGTCCCCGGGGAAGACAGCACATTTAAGGGTGAAGATGAACAGATGTGCATTAAAGAGAACTCCAGGCCAAACACACTGCGCATTCCTGGGGGGACCTGGGAGCCACACTTACTCACACACCCATGGGTGGGAGCCGCAGGGCTGAGGCCAAGTCTCTAGGACCACACAGAGCAAGGGCGGCGTCCGCTGACCCTCCCACCCCACCGCCATATGCTGTGTGGGATGGGGCCTACAGAGTCTTTAGACAGCCTTTTTCTTTTCTTCTTCTTTTTTTTTTTTTTTTTTTGGTAGGTTTATGTTACAGGGCCTATGAGCTCACCACAGAGAGACAAAGAGAGACAGAGAGAGAGAAAGCGAGAAATGACCCCTGAAAGGATGGCCACGTTGCAATCCCTTCTCCACTCTTGTTTTGGGATTTGGGGCGCACACACAAACGTGCCCAATGTGATTTTCAAGCCACCGGTTCTGGGACTCAAACCATGGTGGACCATGTGGGATCCAGCACCTTAACCACCACACCACTGGCTGGCACTCACTGCTTGTCTGTCTTTCTTTTCTTTCTCTCTTTCTTTCTTCCTTCCTTTCTTTCTTTCTTTCTTTCTTTCTTTCTTTCTTTCTTTCTTTCTTTCTTTCTTTCTTCTTTCTTTCTTTCTTTTTCTTTTCTTTTTGCTGTTTTTGTTGTTGTTATTATTTTTAAGTTTATTTAGTTCTTCTAAGACCAAGACCCAGACAGGGCTTTCCCAATAGGGCCTTAGCACCACGCTCCACCCCAGCCCAGCCGGCCCTGGATCATGGGTGCATACATGCACAGCACCCTCCCGGAGCTCACCAGACACGAAGGGGGAACCTTCCCAGTGGGTCTGCATTGCAGTACATCGCATTTCACCTCTGCACCACCGTCTATCCCAGGGCAGCCTGCCTTCTATTGAGATGACCAGATGACCTCGCTAAAAGGGCTTCTATTATCTATCTGTATTTTGTTCATTGGGTCATAAGGGGCGCAGTCTAGCTACCAGTGGGCTCCTTGGGGTGCCCGTGTCGAGAGGTGGCAGACCACCGAGGTGGACTCCCTCCCTTCCCTTGCCCTGTGGTGGATGCAGGCCCAGTGTGGCTAGTACAGTGTACAGGGGAGGGGGTGGGACACAGAATGGCCTCCGTGAGCTCAGACCTTCCAGCCGTGAACAAGTGACCAGCAAAATTAACATCTGGGTTTCTTTTAACCTGTACGTAGAAAGTCTTGTCCCAGGGGCTAGCAGGTGGCGTGGCAGCCAGGGTGCTGAACTTCCACATAGCCAACTGTGGGTCGAGTCCTGGACCTGGTGGTGTGTTTTGTCACTTTCCTTCTCCTCTCTCTCTCTCTCTCTCTCTCTCTCTCTCTCTCTCTCTCTCTCTTTCTGGTGAGTGAATGTGTCCTATAGCAAATTAAAATAATAATAATTAATTAATTTAATTTAATAAATAATTTAAAGGGAAAAAAAGGAATTCTGTTAAATAAAAGTCCTAGGCCACTGCTTTGGACTCAGCCCTGCTCTAGACCCCAGCAGACCAGGCCAAATGGAATCACTTGTGCTAAGATACTATTTGATCAAACTGGAACTCTGAGAATCCCCAAACAGATCAACTTTCCCTGAAAACAGGAGACTCCAGTTTACCCATTCAGCACTCTAAGGAAATGAAACTCCGTCTAACCTCGTGACTTTCTTGGGAATGCGAATTACTGGTCTACCTCACCTCTCGGCACCAGGCATTTGAAATGAGGCTCAGGGTGCTGTGAAGTCGTCATTGATTTTACGTGTCCTGGCATTTTTCCTGCCCTGGTGGTGCAGAGGTTAAGGCAATGGACTCCCACATGGTTGACCATAGTTCATGTCCTAGACCTGGTTGCTTGAAACTCACGCTGGGTCCAAGTGCGTTCATGCCCAAAATCCAGAGAGGAGAGTAGAGGAGAAGGGATTGCGGTGTGGCCATCCCTCCTGGGGGAGTGATTTCTTACTTTCTCTTTGTCTCTCTCTGTCTCTCCAGCAAGCACACACACCCTATAACAAAAATCTCTCACATACATAAAAAAAAATTATAGAAAGTGTGTGTTATGAAAAAACAATATGTGCATTTCAATTTTTGCACCAAAATAAACTTATGCTTTAATTCAATTTTCCACAAGCTGTCTGAAGTCCCCATGTGGCCCTCCTATACTTTCCATCTGTCCCATGTCCCTGAGTTTCCAGTAACAACAGAAGGCTCCGTCCTATAAGCCCCATCATCGCCACCTTTTGTGCTGAGTCGGTGTGCTTCAATGTCTCTGAGAGGCAATCCCTAAAACCCCAGATCCAGCTTTTGTTTTTTTTTTTTTTTTTTTTTTTTTTTTTGGAGAGGTTTTTCGCTATAGGGCACGTGCGCTCGCCAGACAGACAGAGAGAGACATAGAGACAGAAAGAGAGAAATCACCCCCCAGGGGGGATGGTCACGCCGCAATCCCTTCTCCTCCATTCTCCTCTCGGGATCTTGGGCACGCATGCACACGTGCCCGGCGTGAATTGTAAGCCACCGGGTCCGAGACGTGAACCACGGTCGACTACGTGGGAGTCCAGCGACATAGCCATTACGCTAACTGCTGGTTCCCCAGCTTTTGTTTTTCAAAGATTCAGGATTCGAAATTCGTTGACATATCTCACAAAGATCATATGGAAACAGTTAATACCTCCTTATAAAGAAATGCCAACAGTTTTAAAATTTAGATCATCATATTAACAATGTGTCACTATGATAAATGCAGAGAAGGGTGAGTCTATGTACAATTATTAATTTAAGGGGTCAGCAGGTGGCATGGTGGTTAAGGGCACTGGACTCCCACATGGCCAACTGCGGTTTGAGTCCTGGACCTGGTGGCTTGCTTTCCCACTTTCCCTCTCTCTCTCTCTGTCTCACTTTCTCTCACTGTCCCTCTCTGGTCAAATTAAAATAGATAAATACATTAAATTAAATTAAATTAAATGATTCTTTAGGGAAAACGATTAATTCATAATAATAACAACACCTAAGGTTTCTCGAGCACTTGCTGTGCAGCAGGTACAGTGGAGTGCTGCACCCAGTTGATCCCATCCAACCATGCCAGCGCACTGAGGCACAGGGTGGCTGGGGACTGGCCACAGCCGTGCTGTTGATGGACAGCCAGATTCTGAAGCCAAGCACTGATGCCCATCCTCTCCGGCGTAAGTAACACGTTAGTGTCCACTAGACCCACCGAATTTCATGCAATAGAGTAGTCACACAGCCATGCCAGGGGAGCCAGCATTGTGTGTGTGTTTGGTTTCTGTTTTTAAGATTTTTGCCCATAAGGTGCGTGTGCTTATCATAGAGAGAGATAGAGACAGTGAGAGGATGAGTGAGAAATCACCCCCCTGGGGGGATGGCCACACGGCAATCCCTTCTCCTCCTGGGATCTTGGGCATGCACACACATGTGCCTGGTGTGATTTTCAAGCCACCAGGTCTGGGACTCGAACAGTAGTCAACCATGTGGGAGTTCAGTGCCTTAACCACCATGTCGCCTGCTGGCCCCCTGGGAGCTAAAATTATTTAGCCACCTACATGGTAAAAACACTTTGTATACGCTGCATTTTTCTTTTGCAATTAGTTATTTAATTTAATTTAATTTAATTTATTATTATTATTATTATTACTATTATTCAATTTGATCAGGGAGAGAGGGAGGGGAATGGAAAACAAGCTGCCAAGTCCAGGACTTGAACCATGATTGGCCACAATGGAGTCCAGCGCCTCAATCCCCATGCCACCTGCAGGCCCCACACTGCATCTTCAAATCCTCCTCCATCTCAAGGAAGTCCGTGCGAGGCCCGTCCTCTCTGGAAGGGATGCAGGGCCTGTATGGATCGTTCCAGCCCAACCAGCCCTTTTCCTGAAGTAGAAGGCCAGCCAGTGCCGTCTGCGAATTACCCAGAGACTGGTCATTTCGTTTCATTTCTCTACAGGCCCCAAAGCTGATCTCAATGGCTCCCTTTTTAGAGCATTGGCCCAGGTTTGTTCAAGGTTAAATCCAGACCCAGAGTAAGAAACAGAGCGAGCCATCCTACTAAGGAAGGGACCACCCGTGGGGTCTCTGTCGCTGCAGGAGTGTTTCAAACTCATCCTCCCCAGCCTGCATTTATTCCGTTTTCAGAAACTGTGTGACGCTCAGATCCCTGAGTGCACACTGAGTGGCTCAGAGGGTCCTGGAACTCGGGGTGTACATTCTTGCTCACGTGTGTATTGTCCACACCCACTGCCCTAGTCCCTTTTGTGGCTAATAACAGAAAACACATGACACCGGGTGACATATATATAAATAAAGGTTTAGGAGCCAGCCGCTGGCTCGGTGGTTAAGGCAGCTGGCTCCTACGTGGCTAACTAAGCTGCTGAGTCCCGACCTGGCAGCTTAAATGCCATCCCAGGGGACCAGCAAGCAGGTGGTGGTTAAGGCGCTGGACTCCCACATGGCCTACTGTGGCTTGAGCCCTGTACCTGGTGACTTGTTTTCTCACTTTTCCTCTCCCTGTCTCTCTCTCTGTCTCTCTCTGGTGGGTGCACATGCCCTGTAGCAAATAAAAAAATAATAACGATAAATAAAATTAAACAAATAATTTTTTTCTTAAAAACCTGTTCATAGTGATAATTTCTTTAAAAAGAAAACCATGCCAGGTGCATTTGTGTGCATGCCCAAGAGCCCAAAAGGAGACTGGAGGAGAAGGGATTGTGGTATGACCCCCCTCCTGGGGGATGACTTCTCGCTTTCCCTCTCTGTCTCTGTCTCTCTCTGTTGAATGCATCTGCCCTAAGTCAAATTAAAAATAAATGGAGGTTTATTCAGTTCAGTTTGGAGGTTTGAGGACCAGTGGCCACACCTGATGGGGGCCTTCCGGAGATCTGAGACACCACACCACAGAGGCCAGAGGAGAGCGGAGAAGCTGTGTCCGTGAGTCCGTCTCTCTCTTGGTACGTCTCATCCCCTCTCTCATAAGCCCACCAGGAGGGAATCATGGGGGCTCCGCCCTCCTGACCTTCATCCCAATCTCCTCCAAAGGCCTCACATTTCAACACCATAGCCAGGTCAAGCTTTTCCCCCCTTAATCCCTTCACAACCAAATCGCAACTTGTGAACCTTGGGAGGACACGCAAACCATTCACCTACTGTCCGTGAAGCTTAATTTTTGGAGCCACCCTGTCCTTCCACATTTTGGGGCTTTCGATAAAGGAGTATGCCATGTGACTGTAGCGGAGTATCAGCAATACAGGGACCAACCCGAGTCTAGTTGCATTTGGTTTTTTTTGGAGAGGTTTTTGCTATAGGGCGCGTGCGCTCGCCAGAAAGACAGAGAGAGACAGAAAGCGAGAAATCACTCCCCATGGGGGATGGCCACACCACAATCCCTTCTCCCCCATTCTCTTCTCAGGATCTTGGGCACGCACGCATACGCGCCCGGCATGAGTTTAAGCCGCCAGGTCCGGGATTCGAACTGCGGTCGGCTACATGGGAGTTCAGCGACATAGCCATTATACTAACTGCTGATCTCCTCTAGTTGTATCATCTTTGAAGTGGGTGATCCTCCCAGGGAACTCTGTCCTTCTCAGCTTTCACCCTCCTCTTCCAGGATCTCGGTCTAGACACACACCTCCCAAGTGGCCAGGCCTTCACATGCAGGATTGTTAAGTACTACGATGACCCACAGTGTTCCAGCGTGCAGTCCCTCACAAATTCTGCCCCTCGTTAAATGAGTAAGCCTGAGATGGTCGTCCTGGGTGTGGTACCGCTGGGGATTCTCGTCCATATTGGCACCAACAGGAATTTCGAAGTTCTCAGTCTCAGCCTCATCATGGAACGAGACGACAAAGCCACGGAGGGAGAGTGTGGCTCACTGCGCTGCCCTGTCATGGGAGGGCCAGGCTCAGGACCGCGAGCCCAGACTGGCGTCAGCAGTGGGACTGACCTGAGCACAGGCGGGTACTGGAGTTGCCTGAGGCGAATGGATGTGCTGCCCGTTTCCTTCCCCGGTGCCTAAGCAGTGTTTCCGCAGTGGGCTCCGAGCGTATTGCGCTGCAGGCTGCGTCTGGATGATGTATTTCTCCAACCAAAAAGCAGAAACTCAGATGGCTGGGACCGTATTTCTGTGTGTTTAGAAACAGCTGGTTGATTGATTGAATTTTTAATTTTTCGCAGAAATGTTTGATGTTGGGAAGAGTGTGCCTTTAAAGTTCTCTGAGGAGAGAAAAGATTTATGTGAAAGTTTTTTCCCATAAATATTTCATATTTCAATGACTGACTGTGAGCCGATATTCAGTGATTGAAGAGACGATCGTTCCTCCTCCCCACGTGCCCCGACGTCCTGGGTTCCGAACTCAGGCACCTGCTCCCGCTCTGGGAGTCCGCCTACTCAGCCCTTCTGCAGTATTCGCTTGTCTTCAAATCTTTCTATCACACTTGTGACTTGGTCTTCAGATTAATCCGAATTATGTTGCTACCACAATTTTGAAGAAATGAGCCTGAATATTTGGTCAAAATGCTTAAATCATGTGAGTTACAAAAAACAGGCCAATGCTGATGTTGCCTCACACGTAATAGATACTCAACACATAGTTGTTATGTAGATATTTGACATTTGTTAAATTTTTTAAATAATTAATTGTTTAATTTTATGGATTTGCTATTATTATTTTTTAATTTGACCAGAGAGATACAGGGAGAGGGAAAGGGAAAGTGAGAAAGCAAATCACTAGGTCTGGGACTCAAACCATGGTTGGCCATGTGGGAGTCCAGTGTTGTAACCACCACACCACCTGCTGGACCCACATATTTGTTAAATGTTGACATACTAAAATGTTATCATATGATCGCTGAATGAAATATATTCAATTGAGTTGAATGGAATCCCTCGGGCCTAAGACTTTCAGGTAAGTGAAAATACTCAGAACTATGAGATCTGGGATGAAAAGGAGAGGATTCTGAATATACAGACCGTGTTAGGTATGCTGGGTGCTTCTGAAATGATCTCAGTAACCCTCACAGAAGCCCACGGGGTAGAGCCAGCTTACAGAGAGGGAAACTCAAGGCTCTGAGAGGAGGAGGAACTCTCTCAAAACTGCACAGCTAGGGTCGACTAGGTGGTATGGTGGTTAGAGTGACTGGATCTCACATGGCCGACTTCATGGTTTGAGTCCTGGACCTGGTAGCTTGAAGATCACACTGGGCACATGTGTGTGTGTGTGTACCCAAAATCTCAAGAGGAGAATGAAGGAGAAGGGACTGTAGCATGGCCATCCCCTCCTGGGGGGGGGGGGGGTGATTTCTCCCTCTCATCTCTCTTTCTCTCTCCACTGAGTACATGCACTCTATAGCAAAGTTAAAGACTGCACAGCTAGTAGACAGAGCAGCCTGCAAGTCCACCTTCCCAGGGCGGTTTCGAAGGCTGCCCTGTCCCTCTCTGTGCTGCCCCGTCGGTCTCCAGCAGCCACCTCTGCCTTACTCTGAAAATTCTCACTTTTGGCCCCTTGAAGTTGGGAAAGCAGAACTCCCAAGTCCACAGTGAGCACGACTTCGCGGCCACAGCAGAGCAGGTGGGGTCTCTGCCCCTCGTCCCCTATGTGTGGAGGAACACATGGACCAGGTGGGCTGAGCGCCCCTTGCACACATGCCAAGGCCCAGCTGGGTTGGGCTGGCAGGATCCAAACCTCCTCACGTAACTGAGCAGCGCTGACTCAGGGGTTGATGGTGGCCAGGAGAGTGAGCGCGGAGGGGTGAGCAACCCCAGCACTAGGGCTTAGATGTGGGCGGGGCAGGGGCGCTTTTTATGTGTCACAGGAAGCTTTCATCAGACTCCAGCTGTTCCTCAGGGAGCTAGGCTAAGGGAGGCTCTGCTCCTGTTTGCTTGTGGCCCTGGCGAGGAAAGAGGAGGGAAGGATGCATCCAGGATGTGCCCGTCCCACAAGAGGCAGCCACCAGAGCGACATGCACAAGGGGAGCCCTGCCACACGGAGGGCTCACCATGGATGAGGAGGGGACGTCTGAGATGACTTGTCCCCTCACGCCCTGCAGGCCATCGAGGCCCAATATGGTACTTGCCCTTTGGATTCTGAGAAGTCAATGAACAGAAATGGAAGCTGATGAGAAAAGATTATGTAATAATGTATTTGCTGGGGCCAGATGGTGGCACAGCAGTACTCCAACTGGACCCACATGGGAAGGTCCTGGGTTCATGTCCTGAGGCCTCCTCATCCACACTGGACATGTGCATAAGTGCCCCTGATCCAGGCTGGGTGAGTCTGGGCATGGATCGTGGCATGAAGACCCTGTTAGGGCTGCCTGTCTCTCTCACTCTGTCTGTCTCTATTTCATGTCAGACATTTAAAAACTTAAAATATTAGAAGTGTTGGGACCAGCAGTTGGCGTAATGGCTATGTCACTGGACTCCCATGTGGTCGACCATGGTTTGAGTCCCAGACCTGGTGGCTTAAACTCATGCAGGGAGTGTGCGTGTGTGCCCAAGATCCTGAGAGAAGAATGGAGGAAAAGAGATTGCAGCGTGGCCATCCCCCCTGGGAGGTGATTTCTCACTTTCTATCTGTCTCTGTCTTTCTGGCGAGTGCACACACCCTATAGCAAAAACCTCTTGAAAAAAAAAAGTTGTCTATTAATTAGGCATATTAGGTGTCTCCCTGTGCCACGTTAGCAGGGGGAGTTAGCATTGTTTGTAAAGTTATAAACTCAGTTTAACAAGCTTTATCCGCCATATGGCATGGGCTTCCTGCACAGAGCCAGGTAGGGTAGAAAGCAAAGATAACCAGTTACCTGCTAGACCATTTCATCGTGATGGCGCCCCTTCCCCAGGGGTCCCGGGGTTGAGAATCGTGTGTCACCTTGAGGATGTGGCCCTCTTGGGAGAGGAGGAGTCCCACATGTGGACGAGGCCCAGGGTTCAGAGGCACAGGCCCCGCTGACTGGCTGTGGGACTTTACCCGAGGTACCTACGTCGCTCATTCCTCTGACCTATCGTTGTCTCATTTAGGAAGTACATAAACATTATCCTTTTGAGTGTGTGCACATACATTTGAAGATTAAACCATGGACCATCTGGGGTCAGCAGGTAGCATGGTGGTCAAGGTGCTGGACTCGCACATGGCCGACAGTAGTTCAAGTCCTAGACCTGGCAGCTTGCTTTCTCACTTTCCCTCTTTCTCTTTGTCTCTCTTGTCAATTACTTTTTTAAATAGCAATAATAATAAATATAATGTAACATAAAAAATGAGGGCCAGCTGGTGGCATGGTGATTAAGGCACTGTATTCCACACGGCCAAATGCGCAATTCAAGTCCGGGACCCAGCAATTTGACAAATATACTGGCACGAGTGCCTCTGTGCCCAGAGTCCTGAAAGGAGAATGGAGAAGGGACTGCAGTGTGGCCATCTCCCCTGAGGGGTGCTTTCTCATTTTCTCTCTTTCTCTCTGTCTCTGTCTCTGTCTCTCTCTGGCGACTCCATGCACCCTATAGCAAAATTAGAAAAATAAATAAAAGATGGAATCAGATTGTGAAAAGCTTTCTGCAGCATTGTCTCAGGCTGCTAGGAGGGGAGAAAGGGCCCTCCTACGCCACATCCTACAGGTGTCAGTGAGAGAAGGCAAGGACGGAGGCCGCGTGCTTTACGGAGCTTGTCGATGCGGTTAGAGGGTACCGGCAAAGACAACCAGAAACGGACATTTTAGGCCTCTCCAGTGTTGGTGCAAAGTTTTCCCCCTCTTCACTGGCGTGGTTTGGGAAGCGTGGACTCCGAGAGTTTGGATCTGTGAGAGGGAGGGTGGGAAGCGGCGCAGCCAAGATTCGCAGGTGTTAAATATAAAGCCCAGAGTGGTGATGGCGACTCTCCTGCGACTGGGGAGGAAGTAGGTGGGTGGCTAGGTGGCTAAAGAGCGCCAGAATCCGGCCAGAAACCAAGGGCTCCATATGATGCCTCTTAACAGATCCGCCCTCAGATTTCCTTCCTTCTCCTGGGGGCGGTATTTACATAAGCCTTTGCTGAAGTCCAGATAACAAACCCTGCCTGGAAAGACAGTCACTTCTGCCTGCAATCAAGGCCAGTGCCTTCCAAGACGCAGAAATCCTTGATCAACAACAACAACGAAATGTACTCACCGTGTTCTGAAAGCCTTCCAAATCTCGGCAGAATAAAGAACGAGGAGACGCAGAGCCCACTGGCAGCCTGGCATCCCAGCCGCCCTTTCATCCAAGGGTGTTTTTATCTCCCCGAGCAGCGCGAGTGCTTCGCGTGCGTCCTATTCCAAACCCACGTCAGCTTCTTGATTTCTCGCACAACAGAAGCGAATCTGTTAGACCTTCCTAATAAACCTTCACCCTTTGAAAAGTATTTACTCTTTGGCCCCAAGAACCTGTAAAAATGACGCCCATTTCCCACGCACAGGAAGGCTGCCTATGGAAGCGAGGTGTGTGCTTTTCAGATGAAAGGTGTCTTTTAAAAGGCAGCATTGTGACTACAGGCATATTAAACCTGAAATGGATGCACTTTTGCAAGATAATGAACGATAGCACTTCCTCATTGTACTACCTACTCTCCAGTGTTCTGAAAAGCCGGTGCTGTTCAGCATTTGAAGGGATCCCACAAAAGACAATTTTTAGATGATTTAAATACCTCACTCTCCCTGATTGTTATTTAGCATAAAAGGTTGTGCTTCTTAAGTGTTCCCCCCTTTAACCCTGTTTTTAGTACCTCCATTTAAAGCCTGAAAATGACTCACTTTTGCATGTGAATGGGTAGCTGCAAATCCCCGGTCCCTCAGCGCTGCCTGGCACAGGCTGGGCACGTGCAGGTGCTGGCCCTGGCCTCACTGTCTGCAGAAGCATAGGAATGAGCAAAGCCTGGTGGGCAGGCCCTTCCACCCGGATAGCCCTGGCTGCTGGGCACATTCTGAGGCTCTGGAGGGATACGAACGCGTGAGATTTCTGCCTAAACTTCAGTAACTTAAAGCTCGCTGGCAGGTGGACCCCTTCCATCCAACAAAGTTGCCTCATCCTGGTGAGACACCAAGCGAGGCCACAGCCATACGGCCCCACCTGGGTAGACGCCAGTCTCAGTTTTATGTCGTCTTGGAGGGAAGTTTCCAGAGGCTCCTGCTCGATCCACAATTCTCGCTCTTAGCCTTATCTACGCAGCCACGCCAAGAGGGGCAGCGGGAGAGTTCTGACTCTCTTCACTTTACCAGTGTTGGCGTTCACAAAAAATGCTTGCAGGGCTGAAAATAGTCCACCATTGCAGTGATGCAGATCGCAGATCACTGGGCTGGGTTTTTTCTTTTCTTTTTTTTTTTTTTTAGAGAGAGATTTTTCCTATAGGGCATGCACGGTTGGCAGAGAGACAGAGAGAAACAGAGAGACAAAAAGCAAGAAATCACCCCCCAGAGGGGATGGGCCACAATCTCTTCTCCTTCTTCTCCTCTCGGGATTTTGGGCATGCACACACACGTGCCCAGTGTGATTTTAAGCCACCAGGTTGGGGACTTGAGCCACGGTCAACTGCATGGGAGTCCAGCGACGTAACCATTACGCCATCTGCTAATCCCTGGACAGACATGTTTTAGGAACAGTGTTTAACCGAAATCCCTTCTATGCGTGCTGTTGGAGTTACTTTCCCGTGTCCTGTTCCCGTTGAGGATGGAGAGTCGCACTGTCGGTAAGGCCTGGCCCATGCGCTCACTTGGCCTGGGCTGTGGCCCTCCTACCGCTCACACAGCCGGCAGTCCTCCGTCCATGCTGGGCGTGGCGAGTGCCCCCTCATCTCTGGGGGCCAGTTTGGAGCCCTTGTTCTCCACTGAAACACCTCCTTTTTTCCTTTTCTCCTTTTCTTTGGAATATGGCCTAGGTTTTTCCTGTTCTTCTGGGGTGGTGGCGCCCAGAACAGAGTCCCCCTACGATGAGAATGCTCAGTGTCCTACTTGTGCCCCTTTCACTCATCTCAGAGCAGCCCGGCTCCTTCTACCCAACACTAAACTACACGAGGGGTCTTCCAAAGCCTTGTGGAAAACATGTATAAGGACGAAACTGCGTGGATTTCAATTCTTTCAAACCCAAAGAAACTCATACTATTTTATTGGCCAAAGGGCACAGCTGGGGGCGGGGAGAATGGGTAAGGGTTGGGAGAAAGCATCCCAGATGTGGCCGTGGCCATGGCCAGGCCACAACCCCTTCTGCATCTCTCCTTCCTGTCAGGATTTTTGGCATGGACACACACACACACACACACACACACACACGCGCCTTGCATGTATTTCAGGCTGCTGGAGCTGGGACTCAACTGAGCAGTCAGCCATGTGGGATCTAGCTCCCTTAACACAAGGCCATGGGGTAGGCCCCAAATGCCCCCCCCCCCCTTTTTTAATTTGCTAGAGGGCACATGCACTCTCGGTGATAGCAAGGAGAAACAGGGAAAGCGAGAAAGCATCGTCCCTAGGAGATGGTCACATCAAATCTCTTCTCCGCCATTTCTCCCCTCAGGACTTGGGGTATGCATGCACACATGTCCAGTGTCTTTCTTTTTCTCTTTTTTTTAAGGATTTTTGCCATAGGCATGTGCACTCACCTGAGAGACAGAGCTAGCCAGAGAGAGGAAAATGAAAAATCGCCCCTCGGGGGCTGGCCATGCTGCAATCCCTTCACCTGGGATTTGGGGTATGTACACACCCACATCCAGCATGAGTTTCAAGCCACCAGGTAGGGGACTCAAACCATGGTCGGCCATGTAGGAATCCAGTGCCTTAACCACCACACCACCTGCTGGCCCCCAGTGTGTTTTTCAAGCTGCTGGGTCTAGGACTCAAACCACACAATTGGCCATGTGGGAACCAGGTGCCTTAACCCCGACTCCATGGTCCAGCCCACCGAAATTGTACTTTCAATTTTCCCACAAACTTTTCCAAGTCTCTCGGTACCACTGACTCCTTTTAGCCCTGAATCAGAGTCCCTGTAAGCTTATGACACCAGGCGCTTCTTGGATTTTTTTTTAAGAGAATTTTGCTATAGGGCACATATGCTCACTGGAGAGACAGACAGACAGAAGGTGAGGAATCACACCCTAGGGAGGGATGGCCACGCCACAGTCCCTTCTCTTCCAGTCTCCTCTTGGGATTTTAGGCACACATGCACAAGCACCCAGCATGAGTTTCAAGCCACTGGACCCGGGACTTGAACCATGGTCGACCACATGGGAGTCCAGTGCCTTAACTGCACTACCAACTGGTCCCCCTTTTGTGAATTTTTATAGGAATGGAAACTTTTGCCTAACTCAGCGGAGACATGTGTGCCCTTGATTACACACCAGCCACGGAGCTGACTACACCGTTCATCAATGTGAGGGGTGTTTTCCGTTTGCCTCAAAACCAGCTTCCACGATGAATGGGTTGATGCTTACAGGGCAGTTTCCTCAGCTGACGTGGTCATCTGTGGGTGCTCGAGGGCAGCACTGGTCTGAGACGGCAGCCCCGGCCACCCAAGGGCATCAGAGCAGGGCAGAGGAGTGGCCCCTCCGAAGCAGACCTGGGTAGGGACATATGGATTCCACAGGCTCTCCCCACACCCAGCCTGGAGACCTCGCCCCACGGGGGTTCCAGCTCTGCGTGATCCAGCATTTTCTCCTGGCAGATTTACTTTGATATAGCCCTCAAATAAGCATTTGGGTTTTGGATTTTCAGCACTATTTCAAAGTAATTCTGAATGCCACTCATCTTCCCTCTGGTGGTGTCACACTCCTCCCTATCACTTCTTCTATGGTCCTCTCTCTACGGACCATGCCAAGGTCGATGTCATCTGTAACTTAAAGAGCATGACCTCGGGACCAGCAGTTGGCCTAATGGCTGTGTTGCTGGACTCCCATGTGGTTGACCACGGTTCGAGTCCTGGGCCCGGTGGCTTAAACTCACACCGGGTGTGTGTGCGTGCATGCCCAAGATCCCGAGAGGAAAATGGAGGAGACAGGATTGCAGTGTGGCCATCCCCCCAGGGGGTGATTACTCGCTTTCTGTCTCTCTGTCTTTCTGACAAGCTCATGCACCCTATTGCAAAAACCTCTCCAAAAACAAAAGAGCATGACCTCAAGTCTGATCAGTCGCTACAGATAAGAGCAACTCGACAACAGCAGTTTGAAAGGGACCACTGGGAAGTCACCCGGGAAGGTGAGGGTTGCAGAAAATGTTCTTTCCACCTTCCTCCCGTTGCCTGAGGTCTATCGTGGGAAATGCCTGGGCCCGGATAATTGATGGAGAGAGGGTGATGCAGCTTGCGGATTGGAGCCCAGTGCGCCCAGCATGGCAGGGCGGGGAGCACAACTGTCCACTGTCTCTGCTCCGGTCTCTTTCCCTCTCCTTGTAACTCCACCAGGAGTCAACCTGGGGGTCCGCCCAGACGACCTGAATCCTAACCTCTGCCCAAACGCCTCCCTCTTCAACACCGTAGTCAAATGAAGTTTTCACACTCTTTTTCTGAGAGAGATATTTTTGCTGTAAGGTGCCAATGCTCACTAGAGACAGAGAGAGACAAAGAGACAGAAAGCAAGAAATCCCCCCCATGGAGGGATGGCCACATTGCGCTCCCTTCTCCTCCTTTCTCCTCTTGGGATCTTGTGCATGCACACACAGCTGGCATGATTTTCAAGCTACCAGGTCTGGGAGTCGAACCATGTCGGCTACATGGGAGTCCAGTGCCTTGAATCACTATCACCTGCTGGTCTAAGTTTTCACACTCTTAACCCCTCTCACCCAAATCTGAATACATGGATTTTGGAGGGACATTCCAGCAATAGCTCCTGCCCCTTCCCAGTTCTGTCCATAAATTACCGACAAGGACTGCTCTAAGAACCAGACTCCCTGGTATCCCAGAAATACGCTGACTTTCTACCAGAAAGGGAGCCCTTTACAAACATCCTCCCCTCCCCCCCCTGTCCTCCCCACAGTCTGAGCCGTGCTAGCTTTCATGCTTGAACGTCCCCAACCCTAGAACGCAACGTGCCTGACAGTGAACACGCCCCTGGCTATGGGAGGGTCCCCCTTCTCTGGGAGCAGGCACTTGCATTTGCTAGCGTCTCCCAGCAGCTAAAAAGAGAGAAATGGGGTCCTGCATGTGGCGTGCAGGTTGAGGTGCTGGATTCCATATGGCTGTGTGGTTTGGGTTCTAGACCCAGCAGCTTGAAAAATCATTCTGGGCATGCGTGTGTGCCCAAAATTCCAAGAGGAAAATGAAGGAGAAGGGATTGCAGTGTGGCCATGGTCCCTGGGGGGCAATTTCTCACTTTCTTTTTGTCTCGCTCTGGCCAATGGAAATGCTCTATGACATTGGACGCATGTGCGTGTCCCCCAAATCCCGGGAGGAGAATGAGGAGAAGGCATTGCTGAGTGGCCATCCACCCTGGGGGGAGGGATTTCTCACTTTCCCTCTCATTGTCTCTGTCTCTCTCCTGTGAGTGCATGAGTCCTATGTCAAAACTTAAAAGGGGAGGGGGACCAGCAGGTGGCGTGGAGGTTAAGGAGCTGGATCCCACATGGCTGACTCCATGGTTCAAGTCCTGGACCTGATGGCTTATAAAACACACCAGGCATGTGTAGATGCATGCCTAAAATCCCAAGAGGAGGATGGAGGAGAAGGAATTGTGGCATAGTCATCCCCCTGGGTGCTGACTTCTCTCTCTTTCTCTCTTCCCCTATTAAGTGCATGCACCTTATGGCAAAAAAAGGAAAAAGAGAAATGAGCTGAGAACTGTGAGCTGGACAGTCGAGTCCTGTGTGATCTTTCTGACTCCTTTGCCAGATCCTCCGCATGTCAGAGCGTGCTGTGTGCAAAGCTCTGCCGAGGAGAGGCCGCAGGCTCAGCCCTGCGTACAGATGGAGCCCCCGTGCTCCGTGCCCAGTTTCTAGACGACAAAGACTGAAACCCCACAAGACTGTCAGTGTGCAGAGTCTATGGCGTCTATATTAAACTGGTCCACAAAGCCCCAAGGCCAAGGCTGCGGAGACTGGGGGAGTGGTGCTGCTCGTGGAGGAACAGGGCATTTTGGGCCTGCCTGTCACAGCACACTGAGAAGAAAATGCAGAGTCCTTGTCGCCAGTACTTCCCCTAATCCATTTAGGGGTAATCCTACAATTCTTCCCTGGAACGACCTGCTTTCCACATAGAAGCCTCCTCTCTGCCGGGGACTTGCCTTGCAAACCGATGTGTGGATGACTCTCCCCTGGGGTCTCCAGGTGCAGGATTACATCGGGACGGTATCATTTTCAATATTCTATATTCTTCTTCCTACGGCCTGTCATTTCCCCCTGTTGTTCTTGTATTCAGTCCTTACCCTGAGACTCTGCAATAAAAGCTTCGCTGTATTCTGTGAGACTGCTTCTTAGTTCTTTTCTACAGGAAGAAAGTTCAATTAAAATTCAAAGAGAAGATGTGCCGGCCTTGTGCCCGGTGGTTGAGGGAGCCGGATGCCACATGGCCAACCTCCGGGTTTGGATCCTGGCCCTGGCAGCTTGAAAAGCACACTGGGGCATGTGTGTGTGTCCCCACATTGCACCAGGATGGGGCTGTGGTGTGACTGTCCCCCAGGGAGGTGCTTCTCGCTCTCCCTTTGTTTCTCTCTTTGGCAAGCACATGTGCCCTGTGGCAATGGA